>CM051497.1:26069137-26100555 GCA_028031935.1 Paedocypris micromegethes | reverse complement strand
TTTTTTTTTTAAATCTGATTACAAAAATATATATTTTTTTTATATATACTGTACATATATATTTTTAACTGATTATGTTAGTTGTACTGAATTTAGGTTCAAAAAACAGATTTAAGTTCTTTTAAAATTGGGACACTGAATTGGTAACCTGTAACGGTGGATGGAGTAATTTTTACAGTAAGGTCCGTACTTTTACTCAAGTGTGATTTTCAGCTACTCTACACCTCTTGCACGTCAGAAATGCACTGCGGAGATGTTTGACTTGGTGAAAAAAAAAAATCAGGCTTGCAGATGTTCCTTCAAACATGGATGCTTCCACTTGTCCCTGATTTCCTCTAGGCTTTCTGAATCACTTGGACTGTCAGAAGGGAGGTAGTCGGGCCACAAAATCTACTTGGCACACAATTATCATGTAGTGCTGAGCGTCTGGAGAATTATCTAATTATACACAACAATGA
This sequence comes from Paedocypris micromegethes, assembly GCA_028031935.1. Taxonomy (NCBI): domain Eukaryota; kingdom Metazoa; phylum Chordata; class Actinopteri; order Cypriniformes; genus Paedocypris; species Paedocypris micromegethes. The sequence goes on along the minus strand of CM051497.1, from coordinate 26,100,097 downwards.
AGGGTTGATAAACAAATCTCAGCACAGAGCTCCTGGCTGGCACCAACACACTCATTTAGCAGAATAGAGGAAATCAGTGCAACAAATCACTCCGGCGGCTCTTCTCTTTTTGTTTTTTTTTTTACCCCATTTTGTCTTTGTTGTTGTTCCCTTTCTTCATCTTTAAAAAGCTTTTTTGGCCCGGCACTGGAACGGTTTTCAAACTGAGCTTTTGTCTCTGTAGAGTGACTCGTGTAATACAGACGCTTTTGTTAAGTGGTGACTCTTCTCCCTCATTCAGTCCATTCCAACACTTTGAAAGGTACCACTCAACACTATTGGGAAATAATATTATTTAGAACGGGGAGAATTGTTGTGTATTCACACGCTAGTTTCTGACATGCTTTATAGTGAATTGGTGAGATTTTCTCTTAAAGCTATGCAGACCACAAAGGGCAATTTGAATGATATGAGCATCGTTTTATGCGGCACATAAAGCTTTAGAAAGCACATTTTATTAAACTCACTGACAATGTGTCAGCATTGCACCAAAAAAATCTAAATGTTCACTTGTCAAGTCATTCATCTTCCGCAAATCTATTAAACACTTCAGCTTCAGTGTCTGAGTTGAACAGTTTGAGCTGGTTTCCTCTCATCATTATTCCAGTCCGTCTCATCTCTCTTTTTCGAAGCTGTTGCTTTCTGTCTTTGTAAATGTGTTTAAATGGATTTGACAGTCTTGGTGAGACGGGCGCATCGAGCCGGCGATCAATAGAGATGGAGATGTGTGGGGGAAAAAATCATCTGTTCTCCAGGTGTAAACTTCTCATCTTTTCTGTTCTATATTACTGGGTATTACACCGTGAGCAGCTGTAACACTCTTGACAATCCATCACGATGTGGTGCTTAGTAGCGGAACGAAGTCGTACGGAAACATTTTGACAGATTTTTGTCCTGTGTATCACATAAAATCCATCAGTAAGCACAACTAAGATAATAGAAAAAGCGCCGCGGATTATAAGGTGAGCAGTTGACTTGAGAAAAGTGAAGGATTGTAATCGCCCCTTAGTTCAAAAGTAGTGTTTTTTAAAACTTTAAAGGCGCAATTAAAATCCTAGCAAATGTTTACAAATTGAGTGTGCACCTTAGTGGTGTAAAGTACTTGAGGGTAAGGGACTTTGTTACTTGAGTATTTAAGGCTACTTTGTACTTGTATCAAACATTTAAGCAACTTTTACTCTACTACATTTGTGATTGAGTATCTGTACTTTTTACACCACTGCATTTGCATGGACACTTCCATTACTCGTTTTTACTTATATTGATGAAATGCAGTACAAGTACAATACTTAAGTTCTTTTCCAATTCGAAACTTTACGACTTCTACTCAAGTCTTCTTGGAATTGGTGACTTGTAACTTGTAGTGGAATTCTTTTTACAGTAAGGCATCTGTACTTTTACTCAAGTATGGTTTTCAGGTACTCTTTACACTTCTGCTTTTTGCCTTATAGGTGAAAAAAGATTAGAAAATAGACGTTTATCAGCGATGCGCCTTATAGTCTGGAAAATACGCTAAATCAATGAAAATTTTTTAAACTTGATAAAAAGAAATGAGCAATAAGTAGAAAATGCTAATCTGTTCATATGGTATAAAACGTGCCACGTAGTTAAGTCACATGACCACACGCACACAGACTGTGACTCGCTGTTTTCACTCGAGCGTTTATATGAATTCTGCGTATCACACACACTGATGTTGCCATTGCCAGATGACTAATAGTGTTTAAGTCAAAAGTATTCCACATTCGTCTCTTCCTGTAAGGCGGATGGATGTTCTAGGGCTCACGGCACTGGTGACGAGACTGGGAACCGCCACTGAGTCAGAGCCATCAGTCTTCTGCATTGTCCAGCACATTCACCACGTGTCTTGACCGCATCTTTTATGACTAGACGCTTGGTGACATGTAGTCCTTATAGTGACCCCAACAACAGGGTCACTACTGGACCAACACGGTCATTAAGACTCGTTTGCAAATTTCTGTGGATGCCACAATTCCTACTAGTTAGTAGATGTAGAAATGCTTTTTAAGAAACGACGCTTCTCTGCCCAATTTCCTCTCAATACTCTCCTCTTTTGAATGTCCTGAAGGAGCCAGAAGTGAAATCTGTAAGATGGCGAGTGCTTGTTAATTAAGGCAAATATTTCCTGTAAACCCAAGAACTTCTCCCAAGGACACACGCTGTCTGCCAAGCGACAGGGACGAGAGCCATGGTGCTGCAAAGTGGATGATACATGAGGAGAGGATGGAGGTCGGAAGATATGGCTTATAGTTAAGAGAGCCGTAAAATATGTGACGGTTATGGAGATTGAAAACAAGGACTTTTTACAGTTTTCAAATCCCGGATGAGTTTCGCCAGCAGTTAATCTTGCCTGGCAATGATGTCCTGGGCCTTTTTTTTTTTTTTTTTGCCCGAAAGGAATCCACTTTTGGTCAACGCATGGCAGGGTAGGGTAGGGTAGAGTAGTGTAGTCACTGGGTTACAGTTGGGAGAAGTTGGGAGAGCTATATTGTGCGGTGCAAAACCAAAAATCTAGTAAAAATATACACACTGATTAAAACTGAATGCAAATACAACCAATATAAATAATAATTAAATAATAAAGGCACAATGCAGCATTCTATAAAGATAAAGAGTGAACGTCTTACGATTGTGTTTGATTGTGTAAGTTGGTTGTGTCTCTGTTTTTTACATGACTGTTTATGTGTGCAATACTTAAAAGTGCAATCTTAAAGTCGCATTTTATTCATACAACTGTTAAGAATTATGTTCCACTAAGTTGATAATTCATCCTGAGTCGATTGATTGTTTAATTATTCATTAATTATGTAGTACTCTGAACAAATTTAGCAAACATCTCTGAACGGGAACAAATTGCAGTCACAGCCCACCGTGTAGTAATAATTGGCAGGTTGTGTGAAATATTGCAGCATTTATGAAATATTGTTTAAGCAAGCGCATATTTTGGAGATAACTTTTTTTGGGACGTATAGATTTACCACAAATCGGAAACATTTATCGCAAAAATATTTGCCCATTAAAATGTTCTTTACATTTTGCTCAGAATTATATTTTGGACCAGTCTCTTTTCTGGAATGATGTATTTGTATACATTGTCTTTGTATTTTCTTTTATGTACTCTGTGTATGAATGCAGATAGTTGTCCCTGATAGATATGTTCTGTAGAGCTGAGATTGTGAAACGTGCTTTAGAGAGAAACACAACTTGAGCTTAATTGAGTAACGTAATTAGTGTAAATCACAAGTTAACAGAGAAGGTTAATGATGTGATGGTTATCAAGTGGAGCTTACCAGCAGATGTTGTCTGTGTTGAGCCTCGGACCTCTCTCGTTGTTTGTGTTTGCCTTGTCTTCTCTTGGATCTTGTGTGTCTAGATGAACAGATGGTGATACTGACCTCTTGTCTCGTGCTGTGTTTGTCGTCTTAACAGTTTAAAGAATCACACGTCCGCACTTCGTTTTCAGTGATTTCTGCTAGTGTGTTAAAACTACGGTATTTTCAAAAGCTGTAGTCTGAGCCTCAATATACTGTAGAACAGGCTTTTAAGTAGGAAAAGCTTGGAGATACGTGTAGGGGATATTTCAATTGTAGTGTGTAGTCAAATAATATTTGATCTCTTGATGTTTTACAATGAGTATTATACAATAATGGGAATAATTTTGCAGTAGTTACAAATTGTGGGATATAAGACGAGTTATTCGGGAAGTATTTTAACAGACACAAAGGGTTTTACAATTTTTGTCAGAACTCAACATGAAAGATTTGATCTAATTTTTTGAAGTTCTTTGTTGTCTATTGCTATGTATTGTCGGTTATAAAAATGTTTTTGGTCTTGAAGTGTTCTGAAATGTAAGATATAGTCATCGTTGCTAAGATGGCGTAACAATTAAAAAATTCTATATTTTGAAGAAAAGAAATGAATCTTTCGAGTGGACTACATCTTCACGCAAATGTAGATTTCACACTCGAGTGCAAACAAAAGTGCATTTCACACCGTTGCACACACATCTGCAGTCTTGGTCGAGAGACACGAGGAGAGAGAGAGAGAACGACTGCAGCGTCTGATGTAGAACTTCTATTGTGCTGTTACTGCCACCTTGTGGTGGGCAACGAGATTTTTACAATGTGGACTGGAATTTAGCCACTGAGTTCAACAATCGTATTTTTTGTCTTTGCAGGTAAAAAGCGTGTTTAACATCACGGCCAAAGAGGGCAGGAAGCGGTCCATCAGCGCTCTGGTCGCGGTGGGCAATGGAAACGGAGCCGCGGGTGAGTGCCACTTCAAGCTTATTGGTCGAAATTGTACTGTGAATGTATTAATAATGACAGTGATGTTTATAATAACCGACCAGATAATCATATAATTCTATTTACAATGCTTGGAGAAATACTACATTACAGTTTTATTAATTATGGACCTGTTCTTCTGAAGGGTTTGCACTTGGAAAAGCTGCGGACAGGAACACGGCTCTAAGAAAAGTAAGTTGTGGCCCGTTCACACTCAGGTCAGAGGGGATAATCCAGTGGAGCTTTAATCTGAACCGGTCGGATCGAGTGACACTGCAGGGGTTTTCAGACTCCACTTTGTTTTACAGGCGAAGAACCGAGCCATGCACTATCTCTACTACATCGAAAGATACAACAATCATACCGGTGGGTCTCACACTATTGTCTGAACCACCTGTGGTGTAAAGTACTTGAGTAAATGGAGTTTGTTACTTTACTTGAGTATTTTAGCTGCTTGTACCAAGTATAAAAAATGTAAGCAACTTTTACTCTTTACTTGACTATATTACTGATAAATACTAGATGCTAATTGTGAGCTAAATCACATGAGCGTGAAATAGCGGTTGCACTTTTTTGCACATTTGAGTTTGAGTGAGACTGACTTTTTGTTCTTTTTTTTTCTTTTGTTTTTGTTCTGCCAAACTTCATTTTTATATTAGGAAAAAAAATAAAAAACGAATTATGACTTTTACTCAAGTCTTCATGGAGTTTGTGACTTGTAACTTGTAAAAAATTTTTTCAATAAAGTATGCGCACTTCTACTCAAGTATTTGTTTTCAGGTACTCCTCACACCCCTGCAAACGACGTTAATACTCTGTTAAAAAATTTATTTAGGTTTATTAGTCTGGATTTGTTTAGGTTTTTTGGGATCTGGTCCAAATAAGTCCTATAACCGGAAACAATTGTTTATGGACTTTAATTTGTTACAGTTACTGTTGCAAAACTTATTGATAATGTTCTTTGTTGCGTGTGTTTGTGTTTTTTTTATTATAATGGTAATAATAAGACACGTAAATGTAAAAACAAAATGCTACTCAACTTTGTTTTGTATGACATGGATTTTTTTTTTATTGCAGTTTATCACGACATTGAGTCCAAGTTTAAAAGGACGACACTCAGAATAAAGAAACAAAACAAAGGTAACCGATCACACACACACACACACACACACACACTTCCTCCCTAATCCCGATTAAACCCTAATTTGTGGTCATTCCAGCTAAATATGCACTTTTTTTTTTTTTCAAACATGGCAAATATTCCCGCAACTTGTTCATGATTTAATGAGAAGTGGCTTCTCGGATTAGGATGTTTTGCGGTAAATCAACAGGCCGTTTATTTTCTGACGCAGCGAGTCACGCAAGACTGAAGTCTCCGTCACACCTCCATCCCACTAATGAAACCTGACCATTTTCCTGTTGTGAAAAACTATTGCAAATTGACAACGTTACAATTTAATTGAATGTTAAAATAGATTTTTCGAATTGTAAGATCTAAAATCTAATCGAATATGATCTCCAAATTTAAAGGTCTAAAATGGTAGAAAGCACATTGTTGCATTTGCTGCCCTCCATCTTAATCCAATGTTTTGTTGCATCTTCGCTATAAAATTGCAATAAAGCAGCAACTCATAACACGGAATGTTGCATGTCAAAGGTCGATTGCGATAAATATGTCTGCCGAATGAATGTACTTTTGTATAATGAAAATCATGACTGTGTGAATAATTCACTCAACAAATTTAGATTGGGATGTCAAGGTAAATACAGAGATATTCCAGACCCAGAGTGTCAAACTCAAGGCCGGGGCCTGATATGACCTGATGACATGACTGCAGATCCCATAATGCAGTGCTCCAGCTCAATGTTATTATTCATAACATTTATTTAAAAGCACTTTTTCCACATATTTCTAACTTGTATATTTTTTACAAAATGCATTTTTTTAGAGGTTGCAATATAATATTGCATTTATATTTAAAATGTATTTATTGAAATGTTTCCTTTTACCCATATTTAAAGAACATAGTAAAACTACACTTATTTTTTTTTTCAGCTCTCGAGGTAAAAGTGTGTTTAGAGTTTGGCACACCTTCACGAAATCATCTTCCTGTTTCCTGTGTTTCCTCAGGTTATGGCCTGCACTGCCACCGGGCCGTGATCACGCTCTGTAAACTGATCGGAATAGAGGACATGTACGCCAAAGTGGAGGGCTCCGTCAATCTGCTCAACATCACCAGGGCGCTCTTCCACGGTCTGGCCAATCAGGTTAGAGACTGGACGCTTCGTTAGTCTCACGGTTTCACTATCACTCGCAACACTGGTTTTTATTTACAATGTGAAACTCCACATGGGTTTGACTTACTGGTTAGTTATTGTAAAACTGTGTGAGTTAATATGTGACCGTACAAGAGGATTTAAATACCTGAGTTGTAATATACTATATTGAGAATTATAGACACGTAGAAGTGTCTTGGAATGTTAGACAGACTGATTTACACTGTTCTGTATGAGTTTAAACTTATACTGAAGAGAAGGAAGTTCAGCTTACAGTTATGTGGATATTTTTGCTATGTCCTGTTCGCATTCAACTACACAGCCAATGAACGCCGTTATTAAATGAAACTTCTACAATCAACATTTTAATATTATTTTATTTCATATTTTAATTTTTGTTTTATTAGCCAATGTTTTCTTATTTTATATTACTTAATATTTTATTATAGATATTTCTTTTGATTATAGATATTTTCTGTGTATTCCTTGTTTTGACTCGACTACACAGCCAATGAACGCCGTTATTAAATGAAACTTCTACGATCAACACTTTAATATTTTTAATTATTTTTTTATTAGCCTATGTTTTCTTATTTTATTACTTAATATTTTATTATAGATTTTTTTGGGTATATTTCTTGTTTTCACTCGACACAAACGCAGTTATTAAATTCTGCTACTTTGTCAGAACTGTATCAAAATATTGCAAGATTTTAATATTATTATTTTATTTCAGATATTATTTTATTTATTAGCCAATATTTTCTTATTTCATACTTCATTTTATTATCGATATATATTTTTTTTATATTTAGATATTTTTAATATATATCTTGTTTTCACTTGACTATACGGCCAATAAATGCCATTATTAAATTAAACTTTTACAATCTACTACTTTGTGGGAACTGTCTCACATTCATTTAAATTTTAATATTACTGTATTTTATTTCATATTTAATTTGTTTGTATTAGCAAATATTATCTTATTGTCCTACGTATTATTTTAAGTTTGCAGTATTTGCATAATGACAATGACGTGAATAATTCATTAGACCGGCTGCCGACTTTAAATTCAAAATTCACTTCAAAATGACTTTTATTATATGTGAAGACTAATTTGATCTACTTTGACTAAAAGTAACACTTTTGTAAACTGTACAAAAAAAACTGGACGCCAAAAGTCACTCTCAACATTTAATTAAATCATAACATCAAATATGTTTTAAAGCTCCCTAAGTTTATTAAAAAAAAACAATTTTCTCCACAGGAAACTCACCAGACCCTAGCGGATAAAAAGCAGCTTAACGTGGTTGAGTTCCGGGCCGAACAGGGTTCACTGCCCATCCTAGTTGCCCGGCCGAGGCTCGGTGCCCGGACGGAGCCGGAAGTGGAGGACAAGGTCCCCAACACGCGCCTCCACTGGGGGGACGTGAAGGCGGCTCAGGGGGTGAAGAAGTCCGTGTGGGCCGGGGTCAAAAGGACAATCTGGTGATCGGGCCGCCTGACAAAGACTGACCCATCACTGCTGTCTGAGCACCCACTCGGGTGTTTGTGTGCCGGTCTGATGGATTTTACCCTGTAAAGGAACTAGGTGGAGGTTCTTGTTGTGACTGGACCGCACACGCCATTGCTATAGCGTCAATAAACACCCTTAAATTAAAATTCTGGTGCTTTGCTGATGGAGGCCACACACTGTCTCACACTTTTGCAACACTTTACACTTTTGTTGGCAAACATTTTTTTTTTTTTTTAGTAACACTAATCTAGTAACACTTTTTTTTTTTAAACTTGTGTGTCAAATTTAGAGTCTGTTATTTTATTATCATTTTTAATTCGATTTTTCTGTCTGTTCGTCAGGTCAAATCAGAACCATGAATCTACAAATTAATTCAGTCTTTTATTTATTACAACAGTCTTTTTGCTAAATTTACAAAAACAAAGATTTGAGGTTTTTAAACGGTATAAAATCCATGTTCGTTCCCTTCAGATGGTCTTACAAGAACAGATACTATATTAAAAGTTCCCCGTCTCCCAAACATGTTAAAACATCGGCATTAGATAAGAGAATGTGGAGTGAAAGATAAGAGTGGATGACTTCCATCATGATGTTGTTGAGTCTTGTTGAGCCTACAGGACGTCCCATGAGATTCTTCTCGCCAGCTCTGGTTGACCAGTGTTTATTCCCGATTTATGTAACTATTTGTTGAATTGATTCGCCATGATTCTTGGCATTAGAAGGATTTCCACCGTACGGCTGAAAGGATGCAGTGGATGAAGTAGAGTAACGTGGCCACATGAGAGAAGACCTGACAGAGCGGAGAGAGAGAGGAACGTTAGGCCCATAGCAGACAAACAGAACTGGTCTGGTCCACTGAATTTACCAGATGTTAAGAAAATGGTCCTTGTGGAGAACCACTTTTTAACATGAAAGGTGATTTGTCGTTTTGAGGTTGTTGTTGTTTTTACACTGCTGATGGTAATGTAAGCAAATTTGCCATTTAAGTACACACCCATTTAAGTACACGTCCCAGTTAGGAACACCACTTTATTGTGATGACCAACCTGCGGCCCGTGGGCCATATCTGGCTTGTGAAAGTGCCACAATCACGGCACTTTTTAAAGTCTTATAATCATGCATTTATTTAGTACATTTAGTCCAGTTTTATGGACATGTACAAAAAAGGAAGACAAGAAAAACAATCACAGACCATCATCTTCATTTCGTGCTGAATCAATGAGACTAATATTGTCCCAAACATTTTAGATTTCTGTAAAACTACAGATATAAAGATAATAAAATAAGCATTGGATGATGAGACGGCAACTGATATTTAATATTTACCTTTTTTATAATTTTTTTTATTAAATATTTAATAAATAATTCTCTCTAGTTTTGGCAACCAGACTAATTTTAACAATCCATACTTGATTTTTGAACAAATTGTGGTCAAAGTTCATGATTGGGCTCCACTGACAAACAAGTTAGTCTGTGAAGTTTTTTTTTTGTTCAATTCTGATTGGATAAAAAATATATATATTTTTAAAACAAAACATTTAAAAATAATGGTCTAAAAATAAAAAATCTCAACTAAATGAAATTAAGCTTTCATTTAGTTTAAACACGTACAGAATTGCGCAGGTTCCAAAGTTCCTAGGGTTGTGTGATACACAGTGACATGGCTAAGATCAAACATTTGTTTCTGTGGCGGGTGGGCGTGGCCAATTCTTAAGTACACACTACCACGTTAAGTACGCGCAAACCTCTCCGGTTCATTCTGCGTACTTGAGCAGGAGGTTGCTGTGTGGTTATTAGTATAGTTATTATAGAACGTTTGTTGGTTAGAATTTCGAATTTGGGCGGACACACGTAAATGGAAAAACTACAAGTTTGTATAAACTACAAATACATGTAAAGTAATTTTACATGTAAGCAAAAACTACATGTAAACTACATGCAAAGACGCTACATGCTCTCACCACAGCTGCGATGTCCAACTGGTAGTACTTGAAGAGGGACGGGGCAGTGCTGGATATAACTTGCCAGCCGATGGTCAAGTAGGCCAGGACCACCGAGGCGCTCAGGTAAAACACTACGGCAATCAGGTGGTAAATAAAATCCTGCACACATAAGACATGTCATGAGTTGTACATCACACACACACACACACTTACCGCTGTGGCCCATGCACTGCTGTTTCTGTGCGCTCCACAGGCGAAGATCATCATCCAGAGGAACGTCATCACGAAGCAGAAGACGGACACAAACATCACCCATCCCTGAGGGTTGACCGGGCTCACGTACGTACACGCCACCAGGATCCACACCAACCCGCCGAACACCTGCACCACCACCACAAAAAGCTCGAGTAAATGGACTTCATTATTTTACTTAAGTATTTTTTGGCTGCTTTGTACTTGTACAGAGTCACAGATCAAAAATATACGTTTACTCTCTATTTGACTACATTTGTGATTGAGTGTCTACTCCATTACATTTGAATGGACACTCCTTACTCGTTACATTGTTGTTGTGTGTGAAAAGTCGCCATCTTTTTCTACAGCCCTTAGTTTCTTTGGTGGATGAGGTGATATCGCCATCTGAAGGATGCTGAAAGTACTGGGTGCTATTTATGAGCTAAATAGTACGTTAATGAGCAAAAAACGTTTGCTCATTTGAGTTTGTCAGAGACTGACTTTTGCTCTTTTTTTAATCAATTTTATTCTGCCCTGAAATTTCATTTATATGGAAATAACATTTCTATTAGGGAATAAAACCTCAAATAAAGATTTTCTTGTTTTTCCACATTTGAAAAACAGTGTTTTTGAGCCTAAATGTGCGAGTAAAATACTTAAGTTCTTTAAAAATTGTATACTTTATGACTTTTACCCAAGTCTTCTTGGAATTAGATATTTTAACATACAATTTTTAAACAACAATTTTTTGAAATTAAAGACTTCTGCATTTGATCAGCACATTTTGAAAAACATGAACAGCTCAACAACTAACATGCCCTAAAAGGAAGCTTTTGAAGCATTTGAAACGGATAGTTGGGATCGTTGCTTGTGGTTGTACTACAGAAAGGGGTTTCCGGTCAGAGAAACACGGGAACTTTATAGCCAGAGAAAAAGGCCTTTTATTAACACCACAGAGGAGAAACTAAACTAAACACAAACAATCAGTTTACATCAGTCTGTTTTCCATGGAGTTCAGCTGATCTGGCATCATATCTACAACAATGGCGTGTTCAACAAAAACTGAAATATTCCATATTACCTACCTAATTATTGTACTGTCATTGATCATAAGAATTGGATAGAACAGTGAGAAACACACAGCATGAACCACACAATTTCCTACTCCAGGTGTAGACTTTCTAACAGAAGCCGTTTTACAAAAACTAATGCCACTATTTATTTTCCTGTTGCATCTTGTTCATGTCTCTCTACACTCACTCTCTCACTCACTCACACACACACACACACACACACACACACACACCCATAGAATAATTGAGTTATATAATGAATTACAGGCTATCGATTCAACCACCGAAGGATTTTGTTTTTCTTTTTAAATAACGACTCACAAAACTCAATAAACCACAGAGAAGGAAACATAACGGTCCGTTAAATAGGAAACAGTTCTTAATCCCAATGACGTTTTTCTCTTTTACTAATTCTCTCAACACAAAACACATCTCAGCTTTCTTTTGAGTTACTGATACATGACCTCAGCTCACATTCAAGCTCTTCACAGAAGTGATTAAGCTCTTGCGAGAATTCCCGCAAACTTTTCCATCATTCCTCGATACAGTGCATATTGTGTAACCGAGTGCTATGTACATGCATATTAAATAAGTTTGTGAGTTGTATCCAATGTCTTGTCTCAATGTCAAATACTGATGGTGCTAAACCGAAACGTAATGACCAGCAATCAATCGAAAAATAAACGTGATACTGATCATTAAAGATAAAAATATTCAAAAAATTACCATTGTTATATTATGTGATTGCAATTTTACTGCCATATATTACTATTTATTTAGACGATAAAAAAATATTGTACGATATTATTCAGATAAATAAGTTAAATGAGTATATATATAAAATAAGAATGCTAGAGTTAAACCAAGTCTTGTATTAATTTAGATTCATAAAATCTTATTAAAAAAACTAATTTATTTAAAAGTTTATTTTATATAAAAAAAACCTATATTTTAAGACTTCAATGTACATTTATTATTTATACTTAAACATACTTTAAACAGCTACAGGCTTTCCCAATGTGGTTACCAACATTTATTTATTTTATATTACTATAACCTGTAAATCCACTTTTGTTAAACTATGCAGTTCACGCTCACAATCTTTGCATATATTATAAAATCTTTTTTTGCCCCTTGGTCAAAATGTTTCAAGTCAAAATTCACATATCACAAAGTTTTTCTATTGTTATTTTATAATCCGTATACACTATTTTATAATGAATATAAAAAGCCCTCGAGAAATACAATTTATGCTAATAATACCAACAATATAATATAACGTAATATACAAGTAAAATACACATACATTTAAAATAATTAGAAAATCTAACTTCTTTCCACTCTCAAGGATAATAATTTTATACTTTTTAAGTAATCTAACGTAACGTACGTAAAATAACGTAACTTAAAAAAAAAAAAAAGTAACGTAATTGTTCGGTAAATCCGTGAGCCATAAATGAGAGGGTTGGTTCACCAGTTCGGGCAGGTAGAGGATGTCTGGGGCGGTGGTGCATATCCGCGCGCCGCTGGGGAGACTCGCCATCTGCTGCGTGGCCGATGCCATTGTTGTTGTTGCGATGCCGCTATCCGTTCAAACGCTGGAGTAACGGGACCGCGCGCGCGTCTTTTACACCGCCACTCTGACGCAGTCAAACCCGCTCCGCCCTTATTAAAACTCCCGCGCGGACACGCCCACCCTGCGCGCGCAGGTGCGCTTTCTGAGCGGATAGAGAACTTTGTGTGTGTGTGTGTGTGTGTGTGTGTGTGTGTGTGTGTGTGTGTGTGTGTGTGTGTGTGTGTGTGTGTCTATTGGAGAATTATGGAAAGGTCAGTCAGCTCAGGTGTTCACGAGCAAACACACCAACTCCGTCTGAGAGGTTTTACACACCGTGTTTACTGAGAGAAGTACATACAGCACAAACTCACTTAAGAAAGCTTTAAAGTTTGACAAGGATCTGTAATCTCTCTCTTTCTCTCTCTCTCTCTCTCTCTCTCTCTCTCTCTCTCTCTCTCTCTCTTCTCTCTCCCTCTTATTCTCTCCACATTTCCTCTTCCTTTAGCCTCTTTCTCTCTCTTTGGTTCTCTTCCTTTTCTTTTTCATCGATTTTGTCTTTCTATTTCTCTTTCTGAGCATTAAACTTTCTTTCCTCTTTTTGGTTTTGCCTTTCCATTCTTTCTTTAGTCTCTTTCTTTCTCTCTCTTCCCTCTCTTTCTCATTGGTTTTGTCTCTCCATTACTCTAGTCTAATATCATCGATCCATCCATACAGCCATCCACACATCCATCCTGGTTTTGTCTTTCCATTTCCATTTAGTCTTTCTTTAGTCTCTCTTTTCCCCTTTATCTCTTTCTATTAACTTTCTTGGTTTCTCATTGGTTTTGTCTTTATGTTAATTGTTTTTAGTCTCTCTCTCCCTTTCTCTCCCTCGTTGATTTTGCCTTTCCATTCTTTCTTTAGTCTCTCGTTTTCCCTCTCTTCTTCTCTCACTGGCTATGTCTCTCTCTCTCTCTCTCTCTCTCTCTCTCTCTCTCTCTCTCTCTCTCTCTCTCTCTCTCTCTCTCTCTCTCTCTCTCTCCCCCTCTCTCCCACCCCCCAAATGTTTCAACATATACACACATTTTTTCAGTCTCTGCCACTCATTCTTTTATTCCCTTTCTCTTTCTCTCTCTCCTTATCTCACAAGAGGGTGTGCGTTTTGTGGATTTTTGCAACAATCAAGTTACGCATCTTAGCAAACAAAGGCTGTAAAATGTGGTGAGGCCAGGATACGGAACTGGGAAAACATCCCATAATCTACAACCAATATTCTTCATAGTGAACATGAACACAGTGAACATATTCTTCCAGTTTTTCTCTTCACCCTTTATTGATTAGTCGAGTGGTGAAAGCAAATGTAAATGTTGGTCATCAAACGTCTTAATGGAGTCCGAACCTGGAAACAAACGCAATGGGTCAATACGGGCGGAGGAGGCGAGGGTCAACACAACAATCTGCAACAAACAAACATCAATGTGTGTGTGTGTGTGTGTGTGTGTGTGTGTGTGTGTGATTGTGTGAATATACATTCAGTCGTATAAGTGACATCGCTCCTCAGCCATTTAAATGTTTCACAGGATTTTTATTTGAAATTGTCACTTTCCATTTCCATTTCGTCTTTCTTTAGTCTCTCTTTTCCCCTTTATCTCTTTCAATTAACTTTCTTGGTTTCTCATTGGTTTTGTCTTTATGTTGCTTGTTTTTAGTCTCTCTCTCCCTTTCTCTCCATCGTTGATTTTCCCTTTCCATTCTTTCTTTAGTCTCTCTTTTTACCGCTCTTCTTCTCTCACTGGCAAAGAAGACAAAACTGATCATTAGTGTGTGAGCTTAACTAAACGTGTTGTACCCTGAAACACCACAAGTTGTGACACAAAAATCTAAACGCTTTATGCGATCACGACACAATATTTTTTTTTCTTCTTGTTGAATGTATTTCGTCTTTTCGCAATGGGTTTGATTTGGATTCACGTCGGTTTTGAAAGATGATTCCAACATGGATGCTGAACCCTTTCCTCAGCTCGTCACACCCTGTCCTGTTCTTTACAGCACTTATTCAAATACAGGTTCCACAGAACACTCGGTAGAACTGGCAAGATTAGATCTTGTTTAAAAAATGCTCGGCAAACACAAAGTCTGTCAATATTCACTGCCACTTGAGTTTATAAAGTGAATTATCAGTAAACACGTTGCGCTTATGATACGAGTTTATGCGGAAATCAGGTTACTAAATGTCACTGATGAACGTCTTTGATTGATTGGCCATCATTCAGGGGGCGTGTCCTGCCTTCAGACCCAGAGTAGCTGGGATTGGCTCCCGCTCCCCGTGACCCAGAAATAAAAAGCAGTTAGAAAATGCCTTGCGCCAGAATTAAATTATTTGGTCAAAATGTGGCTCTAAATATAAAATTGCAGAATCCAGTTTAACTTGAAATAATTTGCTTAAATATTAATTCAAAATAATTTAAATGTTTTGTTCACATAATTACCACATTAACAGAAATGTGACATTATGTCGTTACATAAAGATTGTATGAAATGTCCATCAGACGTCTACGAGCAGTAGAATGCAATGACATCATGTAATAGAACCATTTAAATCAAAAAAGAACTTTGGATATTTATACTAGTGGAGTGTAAGATGTTTACAGAAAACACAGTGGATTATTATAATTAGTTTATTGAGTGTGTACGCCGGCTCTTTATTTGCATGTCTGAGTATTTGTAAATTATATATGCTTGTGAGGATTGTCTTCACGCCGCTGCTGTGCCAACATGAACAATAATGAAAGCTCGGATCTCCTTGTTTGTGTTTTTAATCAAGTTCAAATCCAGCCTGTATCGTCTTCGGTTTGCTGGGAATTTGATTTATTTATTTACGCATTTTAGCCAGAGAGAATCTATAAAGCAATTCTCCTGTGATTGCGACCAGAGAACATTTGGTTTCAGAACAGTTACAACAAAAACACCATCTAGATAATTTATTAAAAAATATAAAATTAGTTGATGTCTACTTTTAGCTGGCGCCTTTATCCAAAATGACATTTAATGCACAAAAGTTAAATACAGTAATTCAATTCCCCATTGAACCCTTGACCTTAGTTGTTACAAACACCAAC
This sequence comes from Paedocypris micromegethes, assembly GCA_028031935.1. NCBI lineage: Eukaryota > Metazoa > Chordata > Actinopteri > Cypriniformes > Paedocypris > Paedocypris micromegethes. The sequence goes on along the minus strand of CM051497.1, from coordinate 26,084,052 downwards.
TTAACTGATTGTACCTACTAGTAAAGAGCAAATTATAGGAATGCTGCTGGCTATTCGGAGCGCTAGCTAATTAACAGGAATGCTACTTGGCTAGCAGGTTAGCTAACAGTCTAACAGTGTTGCTGCTGGACTGTAGGAGAGTTTGGCTAGCAGAAAACTAGCTTTCAGGGTTGTAAGGTACTTGAGTAAATGTACTTTGTTACTTTACTTAAGTATGTTTTTTGCTACTTCACACTTGCACTGAGTATCAAAAATATAAGCAACTCTTATACTCTTTACTCTCTACTCGACTGCAATTCTGATTGAGTAGCAGTACTTTTCACTCCGCTACATTTGAACGAACACTTATCGTTACTCGTTATAGAGGTGAATATCGCCATCTTTAGGCTGCTGGAGGTACTGGATGGGGTATTTGTGAATTAGAAACCACAAGAACGCGACTTAGGGGTGTAAATGTACATATAGCAGGGGTTTAACTAGCGACACGACTGACACCAGTGATGAAGCAAACGGCACATCAAGGGCTGGATGATCATCCATAGCCTTATCTGAATTAAATATTTTCTTTGTTGAAAATAGAACGTCTCTTATAAGATGCAGTGTCGGCTTTGTTTATCGCGGACAACAAAAATAAGTGGTATGGATATAATTCGGTGAACCTCATTGCGGTAATTTAATGTTAAAGTGATTTTTTGTCAAGCTAAACTATACAGACCTTCCGTGACTGGGAAGTGATATTTGTAAGCATAATGTCACGAATATTAACATGGCAAAAACCACTGTGACATGACTATATTTTCTATAATTTTTTGTGTGCAACGTGAATAAATGAGTCGCTTAAATTATACATTCTGCATAAAGTACATTTAGCTGTATTTTTTTAGTTGTGCATTTTTTTGGGCCAATATATTGAGTACGAATAAAATACTTCTTAATACTTAAAAATTGGAAACTTTACTACTTTGACTTTTGCTACTTTACTACTTTTAAAATTGGATACTTTAATACTTTGTAAATGGTGACTTGTAATGGAGTAATTTTTACAGTAAGTATCTGTACTTTTACTCAAGTATGGCTGTCCGATACTCTTTACACCCCTGCTAGCTGGCTAACAGGAATGCTGCCTAGTTACAGGAAAACTAATTAGAAAATGTGGGAATTGTATTCATTATTGCTTCATTTAATTACTTCTAATCAGTTGATCGATTGATTTACATTGCATATTAATCAGTTAAATGCAAATCACTCAATGCTTTATTCATATAGAGTCATTGCGTGCAAATAATGAGAAGCGCAGCAAGAATGTGACAGTCAAGGCGGATGCGATATGCGGTTTGACCACATTATTTATTAAAGGACCCAAAGAATATCTTTGTTTTGTAAAGCAGTCAAAGTCATTTTTATTTTAATGGACAATTTGGTGTTATTATTTTCTGTTAAGAGTACTAATGGTGTTTTGTAGAGCGTGGAGCAATATATGGGGCGGGACTATTTACTAACTATTTACGGGAAAAGTCTTTGGTGAGCGGACTTCCGGTTCTCTGGATGTGAATGACAGTGCACCGTGTGTTCATTGCTCTCATTATAATTTTGCACTTCAGGTCAGTACACGGCTAAACTTGCCAATATTGTGTGTGTGTGAAGCTTTAATATGCTTTTGTAAAAACGCGTGAACTCGTGAGGGTGTTTGTAAATGTGTAATTTGTTGCAGTACATTGTTCGCGGTTTGAAATGTTAGGAAATGGCAGGGAATAACTATTGTGACTTCATGTGATAATGTCATGACACAAGTTTACGTTTATGGAATATGTTTGTTGGAAATGTATTATTTTATAAAAAGATTTATTTAATGAATATATTGAAAGAAATATTTATTAAAAGTTACATTTGTGAATAAAGAAGTTCTCTGGATGTGAATTGCTCTCATTATAATTTTGCATTTCAGATACAGGATCTCACTCATTTCTTACTGCTGCGGTTAACCCCATTGCCTTTGAGACAGGGACTTTGAGAAACAACAGGATGTTCTGATGAAGAAGCGCAGCACAGCTGGGCCCACGCAGAGATATTGCAGGAGTGAAAGCCAGCAAAGAAAACGTACCAAAACTCAGAAAGTGTCCGAGTTTTTCCAAGTTTCCGAGGGAAACGATTCTGCCCTCTTCAGCGCTGTTAACACACCCTTGGTCTCTATTCAACTTGCTTGTACCTAATTTCTTTACAACAAATCATTTGACTCATAAGGATCTAAGTCTCGGCTGAATTTTGAACACGCAAGGACCAGTTTGGTCCGTCAATAACTGGCTAACCGTTTGGCAACTGGCTAATGAAGAACGTTAAAGATGTTCGTTGCGTGTTCAGGAATCCGTGGAAGATCGAATGCTATTTAATCAAATGAAATGTATTCAAGAATATAGTTGATTACAGAGTATGTTGAACACAGATCAAGGAAAGGCTTTCAGCTGCGCATGCTGGAGAACACCTGGAGTGCTGGATCCGATGGTCTGGGCATGTTCTTGTGTCTGGCCATCTTTATAGTTTTCTCTTAGAACAGCGTTCGATCTGACTTTCACTTCTGCAATTGTCTCTCCGTTGTCGGACATTAATCATCGCGTGATGGATTTATTACAGGATCAGCATCTTTAAGACAGACAACGCCCTCTCTTGCGAAAAGGCCCGTCTCTGTGTACTTCTCCTCTCGTGGGTCCTCTCGCCTCGTACTTCCTCTTCAGTGCCTCAGGGCCTCTGCATTTGATTTGTATGAAATTAAAAAGTATTAAAAGTAAAATAATAATCAATATAATTGTAACAAAAAGACAAAAATTCCTACACTAATAGGAAAGCTAGCTGACTCACGTGAATCTGCTGGAATTGTAGAAAGTTAAACGATTACAAGAATACTGCTGGCTAGTAGGAATGCTAGCTAATTAAACAGGAATGCTACTGGCTAGCAGGAAAGCTAGCGGTCTTACAGAAATGCTGCTGGAGAGTGGGAGAGCTCTCTGGCTAGCAGAAACACGTCCTGTTTTACAGGAATTCTGGTTGCCTAAAGGTTGAAATGAATTGCTAATTGGCTAACAGGAGTCCAGCTGATTAGGAGGAAAACTAGCTGACTAACAAATGCTGCTAGCGTGCAGGGAAACTAGCTGTCTAAAAGCAACGCTGCTGGCTAGTAGGAAAGCTAGCTGGATAGTGTGAATTCTGTGGAGTAGAAATAAAGCTAGCTGACTAGTGGGAATGTTGCTGGCTAGCAGAAATGCTAGTTGGCTAACAGAAATGCTAGGACTGCTAGCTGTAATTAATAAACACGTTTTGATTCTGTGTGTCATCAGTTCAGTGTTTATCTCGGATCAAATGTGAAAAGGCTTCAAATACGTCATTTCTGTACATCGACACATTTTTCAGGAAGATGCCGTTACGGGAATGACTGACGGATGCCTGGTTGCTCAGGAACAAGTGTAGCGCTCCAAACAATGTCTGTTTGTTGCGCTTCCGATCTGGTTACCTGAGGTAACAATGCCATGTAATATTCATGAGTGAAATGTTTTCTTTTGTCTCTGGTGGTAGTCACGGTTTAGCCTCGCGCTTGCGTAAACAGTGGAACTGTTAGGCAATTACACTTTGAATAATTTAGCAATTAATTAGAATTTGTCTAGCGTTAGTCAACAAAAAAAGCTTTATCTCATCTCATCAGACAGAACTAGCGTCACCGTTAGCACCACATGCTAACAACGCACACATTTTCATGTAACCTGACTTTGGATTTGAATATTGTGGTTGAAGTTGAGTGTGGTGAACTGAAGGTTTCAGGTTCGATTCCCAGAGAAACACTTAGTTGTTCCGTTTCATTACTGTGACCTCTTTTATTCATCTCACTTTTAGCTTTATATGTTGAGCACACGATGAGAGAAATTGCAATTTCTATTTGCTATAATTGAATATAATTTCTATTTGTGTGTTCGTACAAACAGCAGAATTGCCAAAGAAGTCGCCTTGATCGAAAAGTAAAGTAATCTTCTAAAAATGTACCTAATTGTAATCTTTACAGTACAGTAGAAACTTAAGCATATACTGTAAATCTTTATTTTACTTTTTAAAGTCATTTTTATTCTGCGGCTCCTGTTTTTCCCGTCCGGGCAGGTTTTATAAAAATCACAAAAATGTCTGGTTTTCACTCTTCTTCAAAGGACCATTACACGTATATAGCTTTACCACCTGTGCTGAGAACTGAACATTTGAGAATTAAATTCCGACTTTTGTCTCGAATTTTAGGTTGTTTTTTTTTAAATCAGTTAAATTTTTTTTATTCTAGTTCAATGCATTTGTAAGGCGCTTTTCACAATTACAACAGTCTCGTAGTGCATAATCTCTATTAGTCGACAAATCTTCTTAGAGCACTCACATCTATTTTAATTTATTTGCATGTAACGGTAAAATAGCATTTTTGTTAATTTGCATGATTGTGTGATTAGCGTTATTATGTGATATTAAACATCTGGATTTGAATGTTGACGTCTGGGTCACTGATAGTCTAAAAACAGCTAATTTATAGAGAAAGTATACTATTATAAAATATAAAAAACATTGGTAAAAACATTAGAGGCACCAAAACGTGTTGTTTTGTGGTTGTGACCACAAAGTGAGAAATGCACATTTAAAACCTCCAGTTTCTCGTTTAATCTCTAGATTCAAGAACACACTATTCAAATGTCGTATGCTTCTCCAGATTAAACCCTGCGCATATTAATGTTTCAAAGCTTGTTTGTTAAAATTATTTTGTTAGGTCATACACATAAATATTAATTAAATACAATATAATAAACATTAATATGATAAACAACACAATTCCAACGTTAAAACAATCTAACTAATAAATTGAAACTTTCTACATTATTAAATTATCTGTCATAATAACGTCATGGCGTTTTTTTATGACAACTGCCCACTAATATTTCTCACTAATAGGGATATTATAGTTATCATTAGATATTTTGTTGAAGCTGGATTTTTTAACGGTAGAGTTGATATTTAGAACATTATTTCATTTTATTAATTAATGTATTTATTTGAAAACAGTCTAAGACTATTATTTTGTTACAGATTTTAGTTTTTACATATTACATTTTTTTATTATAGAAGTTAGTTTTGCACCATCGGTGCATATTAAAGCATGTTCATCAACCTCAGAGAAGCTCGTCTGAATTACTCTATTTTTTTTTTTTTGAAAATGTCCTTGTAAAGGTCAAAATCTTTTCCACACATACATTCTACTGGTTTTGAGATTTGATGGGTTTTATTTTGCCAGTGTGTTTGCTGTCTGGCTATTCAAAGGTCTGATCAAACATTCCAGCATGCCTTTCGTTTAGGTACGGTACGGCCGGGTGATTATGATTATGGATGGTTATGGAATGCTGTGCCACGCTGGCATGAGCCAGTATTGACTTTGGTCTCCAACACGTTTCTGTCACCACAGCAGCAGGTCACCCAGCCGTGTCTTCTTACTAACTCGGGTTTCCTGTGCCATGCTGACACAAGGACACCATGGATTCCCACCCCAGAATCATCACGAGAAACATCACATCATCGGTGGTGTACTTGAGTAAATTGACCTCTGTACTTGAGTATTTTTGGCTACTTTGTACTTGTGCTGAGTATCAAAAGTATACGCAACTGTACTCTACTTGACTACATTTGTGATTGAGTATCTGTACTCTTTACTGTAATATTTTTGAATGGACATGCACCGTTACTCATTACATTGTGATTGTGCGTGTTTTTTTTTTCTTAAGTGGAAGAGGTGATATCGCCATCTGCAGAGTGCTGAAGGTACTTTTTACATTTGATACTATTTGACTTTTACTCAATCTTTTTGGAATTGGTTACTTTTAACTTAAGTTAACTAATGAAGTAACTTCTACAGTAAGGTATCAGTTATTTTTACTCAAGTATGAGTACTCAGTATCAGGTACTCTTTACACCTCTGCACATTGGACAGTGATGTTTATTTAGATGACACACACCAGTGACTTTCTTGTGTTTTCCAATACACCTATAGAAAAAGAAAAGCAGAAAATAGCAATGTTTTTTCCTCTATTGATGGGACCTCCACCCACATTTTTTCCTCTTGGTCAATAGACCCCCACCTCCATTAATTTTTAGAACCACTACTATTACACACAGAGCAATTGGATCATTTCTATCTGGTGCATGGCTTCAATAAAACTATAAACCAGGAATTCTCAAGGATTACTATTAAACCCAAAATGTTGTCGGGCCAGTTCTGTACCAACATTGGGAGTGTTTGGAGACAGAAACCAGTAGGAAAAAAAGATTTAATCTGAGTGTGTGTCCAAAATTGTGTTGTGTTGACTCAGAGATATTACAACCAGGTTCCTGCTCGGTTCTGAAGTCGATGGCTGATATGAATCTAGATGTAAAACAAGATTTCACCACAAAAGCGTGAGGAGTTTACAGGGCAATAACAGGGCAAAACCTTCAGTTGGTTCACACCCTTTTCCACCATTGGTGCTTTGGTTTGAGATGATTATTAAAACAAAAGAGTCTGATTCATGTCTTCATCCGCCCCTCAGGATGTCTGGGTGAGGCTTCATGTCAGAAGCAGGAAGCGGGGAACAGGTTTCTGAAGCACATGACTGGAATAAAAGTGGTAAGGAAGGAGTGGCGAGTGTCTTGTGAGAAAGAACAAGTGGAATAAAAAGGTTATAAAGAGGGTGGAGTTTGGCATGGCGCATAAAAATAGATCATTATTTAAGCTACAGTCTTTCCAATTAGACGCTTTTCAAACGCTGGAAGGGAAAGGCTCGCATGTTCACACGCTCCTCAAAAGAACAGAAAGAAAATGTGTTATCGCTTGTTTTAAATATAATCACTCTTTTCACTTTTCAATTTCAGCTGAAGCCAATCCCAGCATGATTGATGACCAACCAATCACAGAGCAGGACACATTCACACTCACTCTCCTGTAATTCAGGACAGTGGAAGAAAACTGTCTGTTTGTGTGTCCTGCGCTGTGATTGGTCGCCCATAAACCAATGGCATGTGTCAGTCTTAGAGTTGCTAGGATTGGCTCGAGCTTCTCGTACCACAGAAGTGGAAAAAACAAGTTGGAAATTTGGTGTATAGCTGGATGGAATACACATGTCCAAATTCCAGCTCGGGGGCCAAATGTTTTCAAATTTTCACAGGCTGCCCGCCTCTGTTAATAAATCAATAATATGCGGTCCATCAGAACTGTTGACCACAGTGTAAAACACGACAGACCATTTCTTCATTTTACCATGATTTTGGTTGAAAATGAAAATAAGCATTCCATGTGTCAAAAGGTTTTCAAAATTTAAAACACAAAATTCAAGCAATTGTTTCAAGCTCTCTGTTTATTTGTGTGAAGAGGATCATAACGAAGGATTATTATCCCCAGCGACCGAGCGTTTTGATTGTGTCTGTTCCTTGAATTTCTTTCTTTTTTTCTGACATCATTTTTCTGAAATGTTCTTTATTTCGACTGTTTCTGCAATGACACATCGGACTCGTTTGTAGCTGGTTGCGCTAAGCTAAGCTACACAGTCGTGGTTTGTAGTCTGTTTCTTGTAATATAAAATATTGTACTGCATTTAGTTTAATCTTACTTCTTCCAGTGTTATTTTGTCTCTGTCAAGTGTTGTGGTATGTGGCGCCGCTGCATAAAGATGACGTGTTTCCGTTTGACTGTGATTGCTTCTGACTTGAAATACAGAAAAATGGGGGCTTATATTTACGTGCATATTTGAAATCGGCAATTATCAACCCCCAAGTTTTTGAGCGTTGAAAATTCGAAAAAAGGGTTGCTTATATTCGTGTAAATACGATATATAATGGCTAAATTGTATTTAAAGTTGACCCACATACATTTTCACCTTACCAAATCTGGTCCTTCTTAAAAAAAAACGTTTGGACGCCCCTGACATAGACACACGGAGAGACAAAACTCAAAACCTTAATTTTCTTTTATTAATTAAATGCAAACATTAAAAAATAAATGTAAACTATTTTTGAGTCTATGAAGGCAGTGCAGGTGACTTGAGATTCCTTCCATCAAGTCTGGGCACGACAGATCAGGTCGTAAGTGACGTGCGAGATATCGAAGGCTTGAGGAACTTCTGCTATAGCTTTGTTAGAAAGGCCGTAGATGATTCGGGCTCGTTTAGATTCGATCTCCTCATCTGCCCAGCACGGAGCAGGCATGTCCGCCGAGTGAAGCAGAGGAAACACGCTGCTCATGTAAACGCTCACAAACGTCTGCTTTAACGTTGTAACGTCTCTCTGTAACACACAAACACATACAGAGCAAGATGATACAATTTCTGAAAAAAATAGGAGGAAGAGTTGGTCCCGCTAGTCCAAAAAACGCTGGTTTTGTTACAAAGCCAAGCAAGTTTCCTGAAAGACGACAAATGTTTGCTTGTATAATGTGTTTGAGAAGGATAAAAGTAGACGCGATTAGAAACAAGGAAACGCCAAAACAAGCTGATTCATGTTGATCAGGTTCATTGATACTTTGACGGTAAAAAAAAACATATACTGCGGTACTCAGAATATAATATATAATATTATAAGGAAAGTGTATAATAGATATAAGGAATGGTAGAATTATAGAATAATAAGGAAACTAGTAAGGATTTTAGTAGATCCAAGTCTCTAGACTCATCTAAGTTGAACAAAATGTTTCTACAATGAACAATGAGAAGACAAAAAAAGAAGATGAAAAGAAGGTAGGTAATGAAAGCTGACAAATAAAAACCTATTTAAAGTGAAAAAAAAACAACAACAAAGAATAAAAAGTTGATTACAAGGAATGAATTCCGAGTATTTGGAACGACACTTCTACAACAAACGTTAATGAAACAAAAATCCTTGAAAGATTATTCCCATTTAAAAGGCAATGGAAGAAAAAAAATGGACACGATAAATTGAACTTGAGAAGAAATCTAAAAGGTGAGAAAAGAAGAAAAACGATAGCCTGGTAGAAGATCTAAAGGCGCACGTTTAGAAAGTTTTTCAGGTTTAGAAAGCCAATACTAGGACAAACCGTTGGACTAGTTGGCGGCCGAAAAATGACTATAATAACAAAACAGGAACATGAAGCTCTATACACTAATTATACACGCACCAGTTCAGAAGGAATCACACAAAGGGGGTTTAATACCTTCTCAGATCTTCTCAGTTTGCTCTCTGATTCGGCCCATGAAAGCTAGAAAAGCAGGTTTAAATAATTAGGGCTTTTTTAGTCCAGCATTGCTTTAAAATGTCAGTATTTGTTCTTGAGTTGTTTAAAAAAGCAAACCAGATGTAAACGGTACATTGTAAACAGAGGCCATTTGCTCATTCAATAAAAATGACAGTGTTTGAAAAATGTGTGTCTCTTGGGTTCTCACTCGAAATGCATCCATCAGGTCCGGCTGATCTAGAACATCAGGGAAAGAGGCCAGGATGGGGTTGCAGATCAGATCTGAAACAGGCAGTGGGGTAAAGTACTTGAGTAAATGGACTTTAAGATGTAAGATGTTACTTGGACATTTGTGGGCTACTTTGTACTTTGCAACGTTTACTTTATACTGGACTACATTTTTGGTTGAGTATTTTTACTCTTTACTGTACTACATTTGAATGGACACCGACCGTTACTCGTTACATTGTGATTGTGCACGACAAGTTGGCAACTTTTCTATCGCGGGAAATTTCTTTGGGCGAGGTGATAACGCCATCTGCAGGATGCTGAAGGCACTGGACGCTATTTATCAGCTAAATCAATTGAATTAGCGATCGCACTTTTTTGCGCATTTGACTTTGACTGAGACTGGGTTATTGTGCTTTTTTTGTCCATTTTAAAACATTAAGGTGTTACATTTTATTTCATTATTAGAAAATAAAACCTCATAAAAAGTTTCATGTTTTGTCAAGTCACAAAAAGATCATGTCACACTTTTTGGTGTTTTTGAGCCTAGTAAAATACTCAAGTTCTTTAAAAATTGGATACTTTAAGACTTTTACTCAAGTCTTCTTGGAATCGGTGATTAGTAAATTGTAATGGAGTTATTTTTACAGTAAGGTGTCTATACTTTTACTCAAGTATAGTTTTCAGGTACTCTTTACACCTCTGGGAATTAGATTTTAAATCCAGGCTGTGAAGGAGAAACATAAGGTTGTGAAATTTGCACATGATTTACCGGCATTACACATGGAGACTCTGTCCAGCAGAAGAACATCTGCCAGTATCTGCCTGTACGTGGCCTGGAGGTGTAGAGTCGACAAACTTCCGACGAGCGTGTCTGGAAGCAAACTTTCAGAACATACGCACGGTGCACGTTTCTTAAAACCATTTTAAATGATAACTGCATTATAAATTGCCTCCATCACACTTACTTCAGAAACTCTCTGGTTTGTGTGTTGACTGATTTGAGCTTGATCACAAGTTTGGGCTGTTTCCTGGAGTGTAAAATGTGCTGGATGACTCCGTTGGAGTAAGACAGCCCTGGGACAACACACATACGTCTATACAACAGGAGAGTATTTAAAGCGTGTGTGATGCTGTGAGAAGATCCAAACCTTTTTTATCCAGTGTGGGGACTTTTTCAAAAGGAGTGCCCATTAGAATTGGCAGTTCCTGTGTCCTACACACCAAAAATAGAAATAGGGCGTCTAGATGGAGCTGGACTCTCCAGCGTGTGTGTGTGTGTGTGTGTACCGTGGTGAAATAAGAGCTCCGTGTTCATCAAACAGTTTCAGGAAAGCCCAGCCACAGCTGAGGTCTCCTCTTTCTCCCGTCGACTGAAACACACACACAACCAGAATCATCGTTTAGAACAGTTCCAGAATGAAAAAGTATTGAGTTTAGTTTATCATTACAGTCATCCATCCATCTCCATCATCCTGCCAGTTTGTCTGTCTGTCACTATATCCCATTTCTATCTGTCAATCTATCTATCTGTCTGTCTGTCCATCCATCCATCACTCAATCCATCACTCAATCCATCTATCTATCTATCTATCTATCTATCTATCTATCTATCTATCTATCTATCTATCTATCTATCTATCTATCTATCTATCTATCTATCTATCTATCTATCTATCTAACTAGGACCTACCTCTCTCTCTCTCTCTCTCTCTCTCTCTCTCTATCTATCTGTCAGGGTCTATGAGGGGTCTTTTCAATCTTATCTCGCTTTTCCGCTAGATGGATCTTGCCATCCCGGAACTTATTCTAAAAATAAAAGACTTCAACACAGGGTTCCGAAATCAATTGAGTCTGGGAAGTGCTCAAATCTTCCTCTCTTTGTTTCGTTTACCGTCTCTCTCTCTCTTAACATCTTCTATCTTCCTCCTAACTTCTCCCAGACTCCCGTTTATTAAAAGGCCATAAAAAATAGCAAAGTTCAGCAGCAGCGAATCACAGCGCGACACGTCAGAGAGCTAGAGATAAAACAGTTACACTTCTTAGCAACCATCAAGGTTTTCTCACATTCGGACAATGGACGCACACATTTCACAGAAACCGAAAGTTAGAAAGTCCAGGTGTTAGAGGAGTTAGCGGTTTAAACACAGATAAGAAGTTCTGCAAAGAGGGGCCATTTCCTTAGGAAATGTGATTTCTCCAAGGCTTCACACACACACACACACATAGAGAATGCATATACATATAGAAAATAAGATAGAAAATAATAAGAAATCAATTAATTAAATCATTATAAATGCATTAATAGCTTAATAAACTCAACACTATCTATCTATCTATCTATCTATCTATCTATCTATCTATCTATCTATCTATCTATCTATCTATCTATCTATCTATCTATCTATCTATCTATCCATCAATCCATCTATCCATCTATCTATCCATACATCTATTTATCTATCCCTTTCTGTCTGTCTGTCTGTCTGTCTGTCTGTCTGTCCGTCTACGTATCTCTATACACACACAAAAAAAAAATCCTTTTAAATGTAGCTGTTTTGCGAATATTTTTCACTGTAGTTTTGAAGATTAGACTTTCACAAGGATCTGCTGCTCACGTTTCTGATGTAGGTCACACCCAATTCAAACAAGATCCCAAGATCCGAAGATTCCGAGTCGCAGCGGAAGAAACAATCTCCATCCAGAAGACACGGCAACGTTCCAGTCATCTAAAAAAAAGTTATTACTCCAATAATGCTTCCTTTAAACTGAAAAAAAAAAAACATTCATTGATGAGTTAACGTTCAAAATAGAAATAAATCCAGAGCATGGAATTAAAAATGGGATGGTGGTATTTTTCATGATGGTTTGGTGTCTTTGGACTTTGAACTGGTCCTACCCGTGGAGAAAAGCTCCAGGTCTTTGGGCTCTTGGAGCTGTACGTGGCTCTGATGGTGTGGATGTTGCTCAAAACCTGCCAGGAGAAAATTCAAGTCAAAGTTCAGGTAGAACAAACAATAAAACGCAGCAATGGGACAATACACAATGTGCTGATACTGGACACCGCTCCACTCCAGAGCTCACGCTCAAGACAAACTGGTTTCAACTGTTTTATAATTGCTCACAAATTTACAATGGCTTAAAAAGTGACTCACTCACTAACGTCAACTGAAAGCCTGGGTGTTATAAAAATGGCATATGGAATCAGTAATCCGCATATCCACGCAATTTTCGCAAACAGAGGCTTGTTGATTCTCGTTTCAAAACGTCTCCCACTTTAAAAACAGAACAATTACGAATTTTGAAACTGAATTTCTTCATTATGTCTTGAAGCTCGATGTCAAAGATTAAACGAAAACCCTTCCATCCATGTTCACAACCCCCAGTGGGAATCTTAAACGCATCTTAAAATATGCAGTTCTGTGTTATGCGGGTCTGAAGGCGGGACACACACTCTAAATGTGCGGCCAACCAATCACAGAGCAGGACACACAGAAACAGTCACACTCTCACTCACACCTATAGCCGTTTTTCCAGACTTTGACCGGCTGATGTTTTCCATGGCATTCCACCAAAGTTGACTGCTTGATTGATAGCTTGATTTAAGGACTAAATGATTGATTGATTGATTGATTGATTGATCGATGTGTCGATGGATTGATTGCTTGATTTATTGACTGACTTATTGATTGAATAACTGATTGAATAAATGACTGATTGATTGAATGACTAATTTGACTAAATGATTGATTGATTGACTGGTTGGTTGATGTGTCTATTGATTGACTGATTAATTGGATGACTGATTGACTAAATGACTGAATGATAGAATGCTTGACTGATTGAATGACTAAATGACTGACTGAATTATTGTTTAATTGATTGAATGGTTGATTTATTGGTTAATTGTTTGTTTGATTGACTGAATGACTGACTAACAGATTGGTTGATTGGTTGATTGATTGGTTGATCGACAGATTGATTGATTGGTTGGCTGATTGATTGATTGACTGCTTGATTGACTCCTTGATTGATCGGTTGGCGTACCTTGGTGCCGTTGAATGCACACAGACGCACGTGCCTGCTGAGCACCTGTATCCCGACTCCTGGAGGTGAAATCATCCGGCAGCTCCAGAGTGTCAAGGTCAAACTGACTCTGGACTGACGACCTTGAACCTGAACAGGACACGCATCAGCATCAAGCACATATCACTGTCCAGACGTCTTGATCTTCAGGCCACGTTTACCTTGCCTGTGTCGGGGTCCAGATGAAGGTCTTTAAAAGAAAGCTGAGACTGGCTAAGCCTGGGCTGAATGAAGGTACTGGTCCTGTATTTCGTCCCTGCTCAAAACACACGGAAGTATTTTGATTTAAAGTATGCTTTATCACATATTTACACATATAATACACGAATTATTTCATGTAATAGTTTAATGCATCAAAATGCATTTACTTGCATCCCATTTTATTTTGGCAGCCATAGATTTGTTGATTTGAATTACTTTGTTAGTATTTTTATTATGCTATTTTGCACACAATGTCACGGGTTTCGATTCCCAGAGAAGAGCCTAAAGTCGTTCTTGTAATTGTATTTATTAAAATGTATTTATTGTAATTTAATAAAAATAAGAATATATTTATAAATACATTAATAGGTTAATTTGAGAGTGTAAACAAATGACAAAAAATAACTATTCTTCATGCGCAACAAACATTTTATGAACCAGAAAACGACCTTTGGTATTTGAAGATTTTTATATGGCAAAATACCTGGGACTCTTTAAAGTGAAACTCTGGCCTATAAAGATGGTTATCTACGTACTTACATCTGTATCAGAAGTATGTATGTACACAGACCTTCTTCCAGGAGCCTGGAGAGAGTTGACGGTCTGAAGCCGAGGGGGATGGCGCCCATTGCTGCCAGCACATCAGTGGCATCCATCTGCAACACACCAGTGCAACAGTTCATGTGTTTCTGAGTAGTAAAGTTGGTATTATAGTACGTGTATCGTTTTGAAGTAAAAAATTATTAACCTCTGTAACGGCCTTCCGCACTGTGCTCCAATTGGATGTTTTGCTAGACGAATAACAGTGATTAACGCCTTTAACTACCAAAATTACAGATGTTTATTAGCATTAATGAAACAATTGCATGCATTCATTTGTAAAAAAATCGTTTTGGGAGAAGGTGTGATTGATGCTGCCACCTAGCGGAATTATAAGGAAACTCACCTGGATTTTGACTTGGATTCCTCTTGTTCTACTTCATTCTCCAGGTCGTCCTCTCTCTCGAGTTCCTGTTGGCAAGACAGAAAAAAGCCAGTTTGGTGTATATCATAGCAAAGTTATGATTATTTTTTATGAGTTTTAAAAGATCTGATTAGGTACAACTGCACATTGTTATCTAGATTGAAAGATGGGATTTTTTTTCTTGCTGATATTACATTATTTATTAATTTTTTTTTT
>CM051497.1:26048841-26062751 GCA_028031935.1 Paedocypris micromegethes | reverse complement strand
CACACACACATATGTATATAAAATACTTAAAGTACCTATATCTGGTTTTCGGTTTAAAAAAATATACAGTGTCTTGGCTTACAGTATCAATCAGACTTGTTCAAATAAGACATAGGAACATTTACATGCATAATTCACTTTGATGTAATATTGTAACACTTACTGTAATATTGTAAAACACTTAATTGTAACATTGCACACATTAATAAATGGCTATTGTAATTTTGCTTAATACATTAATTCTGCACATAGGAAAATTGACAATAACTACAAAATCTGTATAACAAGTATACGGGGTAAAAAAGGGTAAAAAGCATATACGCTTTCATAGAATGGCGATTATAGAAATTAATGAATGTGATACTTATTTTTAGTTTTTTAATGAAGTCCCTCTATAATAATGTGGACTTCTTTTTTATATGTTATGTTATTTTGGTTGGTACTAAACTGTCGTACATGCTTTAGATAATATAGAGTTACTGTATTGTGTATGTGACAAATACAATTTGAATTTGTAAAGCAAAACAATCCCAACAAGCTCAAATGTGAACATCATTTCAGATGATTTAATAATTCAATAATTTGCTGTAAAGAACTATTTGAGTGTGTTGATGGATTGTGAGACCCAGAAATGCAAAGTGTGGAGCAAATACAGACTAAAATCAATGCTCAGAACTGACCTTGATACTCATGTGAATGTGGCTCTGTTCTCAGCTGAAGAAGATCGGAGGTGGAGGGTTCGGGGAGATATATGAGGCCTACGACCTCTTGACCCGGGAGAACGTGGCCCTGAAGGTGGAATCCGCCCAACAGCCCAAGCAGGTGCTGAAAATGGAGGTTGCTGTGCTGAAGAAGTTACAAGGTGAGGAGACAACAACATCCGGGGTATTTTAAAAGCAATACATGAAATACATTTTGATTTGATTTAAATAAATTCATCCCACAAATATGGTCATATGTTGTTGTGCGTGTAAATCATCATCAATGTATTTATTCTAGTATTGAAATTATTTTATATGAATAATTTTTATGTGCATGCTAGTTTTCTATATAGAAAGATGATTAATATTCAATGTTTAATATTATTATTGATACTTATATTTTTTGCATGTTCTTCCAAAGTTTGCTTACGTTTCCTCTTGGTCTCCGCGGTTTCCTCCCACAGTTGAAAATTATCCAATTATGTATCTGGAAAAGAGCTTTTAGTGTGAGTGAGAGTGTGAATGTGTGTCCGTGCCCTGCTTTGTGCTTGATTGGCCACCAAATTAAGGCGGGTCTTCTGTGTGCCCGCCTTCCCGCCCAGAGTTGCTGGGATTGGCTCCTGCTCCACGTGACCCACAAATGCAGTCCAGAAAACTATGGAATCAGATTAGTGCCAAAATTATCAAATGTAATTTTTAAAGACACGAACATAAATGCTTCACGTTTTCGTTTTCTTTTTTATTTTTCGTTTGCAATCTTTACATTTTCGTTAGAAACATTCTTTTTGACTTCTGATTTTTATGTTCGTTTCATTTTTTGACGGTTGGACTTCTGACTCGAGTTTCACTTCCTTACTCCGATTGGCTGGTGAGACTGTGATTGGCAGCAAGTTTCAAACAAAAATGTGAAGATTGCAAGGGAAAAATAAAAAAATCTGTGTCTTTGAAATATGCGTTTGATATTTTTGGCACTAATCTGATTCCTTAGAAAACGGGTTTGATTTTTGTTTTTATTGAAAGCATATAATCAATTGTTTTTATTTTACTATTATATTATGATTTTTTTTCATTTTTGTTATATTTTTAATGGCATTTTAGTTGCGTTTGTGATGCAAAGAAATGAAATATGACCTAAATGTATCGGCCGAGCTCGACATGATGTTTTCAGATGAGTGAAAATGAAGCCCACTGTGACTTTCATGGCTGTCAAAGCAGTTTGTCACAGCCAGTTCAAGTTGACCACTGGGAGTCTGTGTGAGTAATGAGCGAGAAGATCTGGTGGAAAAATGATTACTACATCTCGTGTCTTTGTAACCTTCATGGAGGACACACTTGAATTCCGAAATGAATCGCACAGTGCTGTTCTCTTCATGTGTGTGTGTGTGTTTGTTTATATCAGTGGTCCCCAACCTTTTTGTTGTTGCGGACAGGTCATCGTTTGATCATTTTACCGTGTCCAAGGGTGGGCGAGGGGGTAATTAAAAAATGTCATACACCTTTTTAAAATTAGACTTGATTATATTTCGTCATTTATACTTTGAACAAAGAAAGTTCTACAGCTTAGAGACGAAAAAAGAACATTTTCATTTTCAAAATCGTTCTTCAGTTCGCAACTCTTCTTCAGTTGCGTATGCTCGTCACGTGGCATCAGATGAAACACTAGAAGCATTAACATCAAGAAACATTATAAAATGTCTTGCTGAGAATATCCCGGGCTGTTGACTGCAGCCAATCCAGCCACGTCTTCAGAAAAGACCGTCAACGGTTTTTAGTTGCACTCCTGATTCTGTTATTACGCCGTTCAGTGTGCTATGTAATTAGCTGAGCCACTTCACTCTTTTACTGGTTCATAATAAAGCATTTTTACTATATCTATTTAAGTTTACTTAAAAGAGGAATAAAACGACTAAAGCGTCATATTTCATTGCACGTAACATTGCAAAATTCATATAACAAGATTCTTCCTAGAACTGGGTGACGCACATGGTGAACTGTGGTGATGTGACAATAAAACTGGTTTGATTTGATTGATTTGAGATACTTCAGATTTAGAACAAAAATGCAGCTTTATTGGTCAAACTAAAATGTGAAGATTGCGAACGTACATAGTAATAAAAAACAAAATGAAAATGTGAATCATTTTCTCAAACATGTTCGTAGTGTCTATTCATTTAATTCACAAGAACAATTCATTTATAATTAATTCAGACACGATTGTGAATATTGTCTGTCTGAGGGTCTGAGATAAAATAAGTGAATAATTTCTGTTGGTTTTTTTCTCACTAATTTTCTTTACCGTTGATATTTTTGCCACTAATCTGATTCCATACTTCTGTGGCCGGGTACCATTTCATCCGCAGACCAGGTGTTGAGGAACAAAGTTTTAGATGATGCATGTGAAACGATTCTTTTCATTTACAGGGAAAAACCACGTTTGCAAATTCATTGGATGTGGAAGAAACGACAAGTTCAATTACGTTGTGATGCAGCTTCAGGTAGGGCAGATGTGATGTGCATGTGTTTGGTGAAAGACGTGTGGCTGATGTTCTCTCTCTCTCTTTAGGGAAGGAATCTGGCCGACCTGAGGCGCAGTCAGCCCCGAGGAACCTTCAGCATGAGCACCACACTCCGGCTCGGGAAGCAGATCCTGGAGTCTATCGAAGCCATTCACTCCGTGGGCTTCCTGCACCGAGACATCAAACCTGTGCGTCTAACCTCTTTTTCTCTTCTGTTCTGCTCATCGTTAGTATTATTTTTCACTCTTCATCTCATCCTGTTTTTTTTTTTGAATGATCTACTGATTTTTTTATTGTTTGTATTGTGTCTTTCCTTTTCAATCGCTTCTCATCTCTCCTCAGCTCCTTTCTTCTCAGTTTCTTCATCTTGTTTCTTCATACTTTCTCATTTCTTTTCATCATTATTTTGTCACTTAATCTCAATCTCTTTATCTCATCTCATCTCATGTAATTTCTTCTTGTCTTGTTATTTTTCCTCTAATTTCTTCCTTTCCTCAGGTCATTCTAATCTATTCTTTTTTTTCTTGTTCTTTCTCAGCCATTTTGCTTTCTCTTACCCTCATTCCTCATACCACTCTTCTTCTCATTTTTATCTTTTGAGAGCCGTTGTGTCTTTCCTTTATAGGTGCTTCTCATCTCTCCTCATCCAATTTCTTCTATTATTTTCTTCTTGTTTTATTCATTTCTTGTCTCTTTTGCCTGTATGTCTTTCTTTTTCTTTCATTTTTCCTCCGCTCATTCTGGCATTTTCTTTATTTATTGTTACTTCTCAGCCATTTTCTTTTCTACAACCCCCATTTCATTCTTGTTTTTTCATCCCATCTCATCCACTCTTTTCCACCTCTTTTACGTCTTTTCACGTCTTCCTTCTGAGTAAATATTTTGTCTTTCACTCAGTCAAATTTTGCCATGGGCCGATTGCCATCTACCTGTCGGAAGTGCTTCATGCTGGACTTCGGATTAGCACGACAGTACACAAACACAAACGGGGAAGTTCGGCCGGTATGTGTTGCCTCAATCAGTATCCTTCATATAAAATACGATTTTATTTGTTTAATTTTAAACCACATTTGAATTTGATTTATGAATCGGTTGTTTCTAAGTCCATTAAGTTTTTCACCTTTGGGTTTTCTGTTCAGTTTGCAGTAAAAAATGGATTTTCTTTGTGTTGCATTGTCACCTGATTCTGTTGGAATTCATTTTTATGTTTCACTTTTCACAGTTTTGTTTTGCAGTTCTGTTTTGGCTCTCATGTTGAATCGCATGCTTCCCCGCCAAAGGTGTTTGTCCCTGTTACTGTAGCGACAGTCATATTGTGAGTTTTCCAAAATCAGCTTCTTCCTTTCCCTGTGCGGGACGAGTGATGAACACAGCCCCCCCTTTACTGCTGCGTACCAGAAGGAAAGCTTAAATATAAATTCTGATTCAACATAATGGTCCTAATAAAAATATAAAGAAAATGAAAACGTGTTTTAAGAACGTATTTTAAACGTATCAGCAGAGATACAATGTGCTTTTAAGGAAAGGGTTAAAATTACAATCACAAAAAATGTTACCACGCCACATTCAAGCCAACCCTTCTCATAGAAATGTGAGAATGTTCTCCCACCCTAGACTTCCAGTACTAGTTTTTTATGAAAATGGGAAAAAAAAATCCCCTAGTGGTAGCTGCTGTGGAAAAGCAATGTTAATTGCTCCACCCGATGATCAAATTATGCATTACAAGTGTATTTTTGAATTTATCAAGTTTTTGAATTTTTTTTTATTTAAGTCAATGTAAACTGACAATAATAAAGTGTAAACAAGAAGCAGTAAAGGGTTAGAACCCTGCAACACCTCTCCCTACTTAGTGCTTCTTAGCGTTAGATACACAGCCGCAATCCTCTGTGTGTGGCAGACAGAATGAACAAATGCACGAATGCTAAATACAGTGGTACCTCAACTTACAAATGTCTTGGCTAACGAACATTTCTAGTTACAAATTGCGTCTCCGAAAAAAATATGTCCCGGGTTACGACATCTTTCTGAGATACAATTGGAGCGTGGTCTTCTTCTTACCGGTAGAATGCATGGAGATGAGAGATACCAGGTGTGCGAAAAAAGTTGTTTAATCTTCATGCACGTCAAATAAACCAAAAAAATGTAAAAAAATACAATCGTTGCTTTCAAAATACTGTACAATAGAGGTTAGTCTTGTTTTCGAACAACGTTGTGTTCCTCTCCGTGCCTAACATTCTGATGATGTCGTGTCCATGCTGACCAGGCGATGTCACCGTTACCGCGGTATTACAGAAATCACAGGGATTTGAGTGGCGTATTTTTAAAATGACAGTAAGCAAATGTTTATGTGAGATTGTCCGCTGGTTCATTATGCGTATGTCTTTGTAAACCTCTTTGTAAACCCTTAAAATGTTTTTTTTTTCTTACATTTTATTTTCAATAATTTATCATTTATAAGAAATGTTTGTCTGAATTTGCAGAGGTTTGGCACGGATTAGATGGATTACGTGTAATATTCAAATAACTAAATAAACAAATTAGCTCCTGACACAGATTCATTTTGTAAGTCTGGATACCACTGTACTAAAAATAAACCTACATTTCTTAAAAAAAAAAAAACAATAAATAAATAAATAAAAATCAATCAAAAAAAGCTAAAAGTTTCACCCCAAGAAAGTCCAATAGATTGACACTTCCAGTTGCTTTTTTCATTTTGCTCTGCTTTGGTTATTAATTTAATTGAATGGCTTAATGGTTCAATTGACTGTGATTCTGAATCTCTTCGTGTTTTCAAGCCGAGGACGGTGGCCGGATTCCGTGGAACAGTCCGCTACGCTTCCATTAACGCCCATAAAAACAAGGTAAGTGTGTGCGGTACGTCTCTCAGGCCGAAGACGCTGCTTCCTGTGCTGTGCAGAACTTAAACAGTATGTAGCTTTAACATGTATTTGATTTCACTTTGTGGTTCCATTAACAGGAAATGGGTCGTCATGATGATTTGTGGTCATTATTTTATATGCTGGTGGAGTTTACAGTCGGGCAGCTGCCGTGGCGTAAGATTAAAGATAAGGTAAGGCATTGCTGATTATAGACCCGCACTGTATTTGTGATTTACTGTACTTACTGTATTTACTCTATCTTTTGTGTAATGTGTGTGTGCAGGAGCAGGTCGGGCAGATTAAAGAACGGTACGAGCACCGGATGCTGCTGAAGCACATGCCTGCAGAGTTTCATATCTTCTACGACCATGTGCTGGATTTGGATTATTATACCAAACCAGATTATCAGGTAAATCTTTCCTGCCCTAGTAAAACTACTCTGTGTGATCTTTAAAATGTTTTTTTTTACACAACTTTGAAAAATTAAAACCAGGCTGCATGATGCCATAGATCGCATAGATGATCGCTATTGCGGAATTTTTGTTATTATCATATTTTATATTATATAATGCGGTGGTGTTGTCTTTATTGAGCTGTGCATTTAGCTTTATCTACAGTTTACAGAAGACCACCAATGACAGTCAGGACTACGGAAACTGATTCATAAACTAATAATCACAGTGGATCATTTGTGTTGAATAATAAATGGTGAAGCATTTTTTTGCGCAACTTACACTTAGTAGTTTATATTTATAGTGCTAACTGTTTTAATTGTTATTTTTGGATACATTTTTCTTTTTATATTTTTTTTAAACTGTATTTAAATAGTAGATGGTCTTTGGATTCTGCTTGTGTTTGTGTTGTAAAGTGAAAAATCTCCATTCAGTTCAACATTAAATACCGTATTTTTTGGACTGTAAGGCCCACTACAAATCGTTAAAGAATGTTTAATTGTACGTAAAAATATAAAATATGTGTGACTAAAATGTGAAAAAGATTATTACATAAACGATTATAAATGTGGTTTGCCTTTCCTTACTGTATTCCAAATAATACAGTAGTATTTTAACGTTCATCTTTTCAGAGCAAATAATTTCGATTAAATGAATTATTCAAAACTTATTGTAATACTTTTTCAAGCTGTAATCGATTTACAAACATTTCTTTCTTTGTCCTTGTAGTTGCTAATGTCCGTGTTTGAGAACAGCTTGAAAGAGCGCGTAATAGCGGAGAACGAGCCATACGACTGGGAAAAATCCGGAAACGACACCGCTCTTCCGTCCAGCACACACACACCGCAGCAACAAAACACCCGGCAAACCGCGGCCATCGTGGGGTAAGACCTCAGCGGCTGGAGATGAGTTCAGCCCTGTTCGGGTCAAATTGTCCGGTGTTTAAAGTATTGTAAAAATAAAAAAATGATGTTAAAAAAAAAAAAAATAGTTACAAGTATTTTATCACTTTGAAACTGCCCCTGTTTGTCTTAGTGTAATTTATGTATAAACAAAAAACTGCTCAGTTGACATATTTGTAACACCCGCACATGTTTTTGTTACAAAGATAATGTACGGGTCAATTTGACCCTTCAGACAAAATGGAAGCTAAAAAGAGTCTGAAAGATCATAAAATGTGTTTCTTTGCAACACACTCTTTATTGTACACACACACAGTATCTTTGTAATATAAACATGTAGTGTGGTGTTACATATACGTGAACTGAATCATTATATTTTTATATGATGATTACACCAAATAAGACAAGCAGCAGAAGTTTCAAACTGAATAAATACTTTGAAGTATTTTTTTTTTATTTTTCAAATATTTGTAAATGGGTCAATTTGACCCGAACATAATAGGAGGGTTCAAATAAGATGCGCAGATTCTGATATAAAGTGTGGACCATCAGGGTGGTAAACGTCACACCGATACCTGGAGAACTACCGAGAGAAAACACAGACGACGTTCTACAAGACGAGCATCTGAGTGACCAGGAGAACGCACCACCGGCGTTAATACCCAGCAGGCCCAGCGAACCCTCGCCAGCCCTGCCCGCTGTTGAAGGATGGGACGAGACGGACTTCAACCGTAATAAACTCAGGATTAGCATCAGTAAGGTAAACGTAAAACCCGGCTGGAGAATCTTTAGCTAAAAGTCTTTTAAAGAACCTTAATGGTGGGCTTCTCTGTCAGACGCAGGTTGCTGCAGAAGAGGGGGAGGAGCCTGCTGGAGGGGGCAGGGCTGCTTCTCAGTTTAAGGCGGGAGATGGCGATGCACAGACTCGACCTCCACGGCACCAGAGAGCCAACAGCCCAGAATCAGACCACCTATCAGGAGCGGAGGAGAGAGGAGATGGAGCAGACAAGCGGTGAGACTCCCTCAC
Organism: Paedocypris micromegethes; assembly: GCA_028031935.1. Lineage (NCBI taxonomy): Eukaryota > Metazoa > Chordata > Actinopteri > Cypriniformes > Paedocypris > Paedocypris micromegethes. The sequence goes on along the minus strand of CM051497.1, from coordinate 26,054,274 downwards.
GATGACCTTTCGGGTTTTTTTTAAAGGTCATCTGTGGAATTTATCTGGCTGGAGATATGGAATTAGATCACACTGTTCTCAGAAACACTGACACAGCAGTTATTTCATACTGTGTCCTTTTTTGGCTAAAATCAAAATGTGCACCAGACGCACCAGCATTTACATTCTGATCAGATTTTAAATAAAAAGATTATAAATAATCTAAAGGTTATTTTTCACATTTAAGACATTTTTTATAAAACAAAAATAAAAGGCACATGACCAATTTGTACTAATCTTAAATTTAAAATTTAAAACTAGTCTTGCTGTCTCGAAAATCTTTCAGGACTTTCATAAAAAAAAAATCAAATAAATCTAAAGAAAGTCCTATTTTTGTTGATTTGATCATACATTAGATGCATTTGTTCACTAAATACTATCTGTCTAAGTGGAAGTGGAAAGTGAGGTGACGGCAATATGGCCACTAGAGACCATACTGAATTGGTGCTCTGCATTTAACCCATCCGTGAAAGTGCACATACACACAGTGAAGTGACACACACAAACCCGGAGCAGTGGGCAGCCCGGGTGGCAAGTGGGGTTCAGTGTCTTGCCCAAAGACACTTGGTTGCAGAACCAGTGGTAGAGGGGATTCGAACCTGCAACCTCTCGGACACGAGTCCATGTCCCCTGGACCACAACTCCTTCCTATAAAGACATTTTTCATATAAAGACAATACGTATATAAAAATTACTGTGTTTTTATGACTCATGATACTCACCCAAATATGAACTCACATAAATCTCACATAAATCTGTTTTTTGGTCACCAGATGTATAACCTGATCTGATTATAAATAATCTAAAAATTAGTTTTCACATTTTTTATATAATAAAATAAAAAATGTTATAAAAAACATTTTTCTTAAAAATTAAAAGGCACAAAGTCAATTTGTACAAACTTTTTTTTAGGATTTTAAGTGCACCTTATAGTCTGATAATTAAGGTAATTTTATCTACATACACGCTTTCAATCAAAAGGCATTTTGTCGTTTCACTGGGAATTGAATTGGGATCTGGAAACGTATCTTAAGTATGTTCTCACAACATGTACTATTTTACCTTTGCAAACTGGTATATTATAATACGTATTTTCTCATGTGCACTTTTTAACTTTTTTATACAGCTCTCGAATGGACATCCTGGGCTCTCCATCCAGACATGTCTACTCTTCACAGCCTGCGCAGATGCTTTCTTTAGACCCAGGACAAGGTGACCGTCTGGCCGGTGGCCGTCATGACATCTCTGGAGACGGCGATCAGGAAGCCCACAGCAATGCTTTCATCCGCTCGGTCCCTCTGGCTGAGGAAGAGGACTTTGATAGCCGAGAGTGGGTGATGATTGACAAGGAGACGGAGCTGAAAGACTTTCATCCGGGTGCAGAACCCACCACCTCAGGCACTACGGACGAGGAGCCCGAGGAGTTAAGGCCCTTTGAGGATCACGAGGAGAGGCGGAGACGAGGAGCTGGACACGGCCTGGCCGGACTGGAGCCTGTGGTGCGGGCCAAAATGCAACGTGGGATGATGATTGTAGCGGAAGAGGAAGTGGCTGGACCGAGTCCCATGCACTCACCGTGTCACTCCTTGCCTCATTCGTCACCGAGGAGAAGGGAATCGGAGCCGTTTGGGCCCGATGGACCGGTAAGAAAATCCTGTGTGTCTGTGTTTGTGTAAATCTGTGTGCTGTATTTTTCCGACTATAAGGCACACTAATTATAATGAATTAATAATGATTCAAATCAATTATATTAAAATATTTCAGAATCTTTTTAATTTCCATTTTCTTTTGAATTATGAATCAATTCTTTTACAGCACAGTCAGTTTTTAAACTTTTTTTTTTAGGATTTTTTTGTGCACTTATAGTCTGTATGTCATAGTATTTACGTACCACAAAGGTTGAAATTAGGAATGTATAGGTAAAACATATGGTATTTACGTAGCCTGTAGGTTAAAAATTGAGATTAGGAATGAACAGGTTAAAAATATGGTATTTAAGTAGCCTGAATGTTAAAGGTTGAGATTTGAAATATATGGTATTTACGTAACCTGAAGGTTAATAGGTTAAAAATGTTGTAATTACGTAGTCTGAAAAACAAAATTTGAGATTAGAAATGAATAGGTAAAAAAAGAGATACGAGTTTTGATCTGAATTAAATGTGCTTTTCTAACATGATTTTTATCAAAACCTTTTTTTTTTTTCATTTAAATTTTAATTTACAAATCTACAACCAGAAACATGCACAGATGATTCTGACCCATGTTTCATGCTTAGTGAGATGACCATAGTCAAATCTCTGTCCGTACAGTACACTGGCAAAGGTTTAACTTCCTGTTCTTTTATTCTCATTGTCTAGTTACTTGTTTTGTGCATTATTTGTGTGATTTCATTGCATCTATGTGAGTGAACATAGATGAAATGTTTTACGACTGTCTTTCTACTGCAAAAATCCTTTGACTTTAATGGATCGCACGTTGTACGACCTTTAGAAATCCAACAATCTAGAGGTGTTTTTACTCACAAATGGTGGAGAAACCATCTAAAGTAGCTCGGGCTTGTCATATATTTTACAGTTTTTACAGAAACTATTTAAGGCTTTAATTAAAAAAAAAAAAAAGCAGAAATGATGTGTTTTCAGTTATAACATATCACCTAATTTTCCATGTTTTTTGCATATGTTTGTGTTTTCTTTACTGTGTGCTTGCTTTCAGGTTGAATGAGCGGTGTGTGTGTGTGTGTGTGTGTGTCCTCACAAATGAATAATTGACAGCCAAGCCTGCGGCGCTCATTGGTCATATAGGGCTCTGTGTGCACACGTCGGCTCCTTCGCGACATATAGAACAATCACCTATAGAAGTCTTTCCTCAGCGAACAGACAGATGTGGGCGGGTCTTGTCCTCTCAACCATTTAATTAAATGCATCGCTATTGTTAAATTTCACTTGTGTGTTTTTAGTGTGTACAACACACACACAGTCAAAAAAAACACGTTTTTTTTTTCTCAATACTTTGCGTTTTAGTTTTTTCCTTAGCCTGATTCCTCTTTTCCTCCGCTTTTATTGGTCTTTTTCAGTTGGAGGAGGACAGGCCACACCCACATCACTCATTCCCGAGGCCCGCCCATTTGAGAAGACTGGCGTCGTATGTGTTTTCCTCCTCCGCCTTGGACACGGAGCCCTTCCCCCACGACCCCGCCCTCGGGGGAGCGGCCCTTCAACGCAGCCGCTCGGCTGAAAGTAGCCCCGCCCACCGACACGCCCATCGTAGACACATGCCCCTAATGCCAGGCAACCCCAGAGCACGGCATTCTGTACTAAACCTTCCACGCTTACACATTCAGCAAATGCTGGCCAAACTTATGAACAAGACGTGATTATCCACGCGGACACGCCATCGGAAAGACTTTTATTTGTGAAGGACGCACGTGTGCCCAACTTGGTTACATTTATTATTCGGAAATGAATTTGATTCTTGAAAAAGCAAAGCAATTTTGTACAGTGGTGTAAATACACATACTCTCTCACACACACACACACACACACACACACACACATAGAGTGTATACAGTAGTGTGTTTTTAAAAGTGGGAAAAAAATGCAGAGCAAAATAGATTTTACCTCCTTTTACTGGTGATTGTTTCTCACAAAGCTGCTGGTGTCCAGTAAAATGGACTGGAGTTATTAAGACGTCTTGTCGTTTCCTGGAATTTTGTGCGTGAAGAGAAGCAACGCTGGTTGGATGCTTTTCAGGGTGGAAGGCTGTGGAATTAGAATGGACGGGTGTTTTCAGGACACGTGAAGGACACAGAAGATGCTGTTTTTGCACAGTCCATTCGAATCAATACGACGGTCAGCGCACACACACACCGCCATGCAAGACCAACGTCTGTCGTGATCCTGCGGGACAGAAAATGAATCGATTGGGGACTTTGTGTGGATTGTGATGGATGTGTTTGACGATGTTGCTTTAGACGTGAATCTAGTTTTGACATAATGGGAAGACGAATGGTTTGCACTTATACTCGGCCCCTGATAGACGATAGATGAGGATATGCATATTTTATTTATGCAGTTTTCTATTGATTTTTTTTTCCTCACTTAAACGTATTGTGGCTATGAAAGTACGACTTGCTTTCACGTGCAACGCACATTTGGCCGTGTTGTTCAGTCGCGGTTGTTGTCTTCCATTTACACTCCAGAGTTGTACGTGTCTTGGTGGTTTTTTGGATTCAAGACATCAAGTACGGAGGGAGTCACGAATGAAATCCTTATAAAATAGGGTGTCGGGCTGGATTGTGGGCTCGAATTATTAATTATTATTATTATTAAAAGTGCGGGGTTATTGATATGAATTGTTGTTATTAAAGTGCAATAGAGCTGCAGGCAATAGTTGTGTGAGGGAAGATCGAGTCTCTTCTTTTATGTTTCATCACACACATGCACTTATTCAGCAAACGAATGTGGCGGATTTGGTCCTGGCCTTTGACTTGACATGTTCCTTCAATAAGCTTTCAAACGCAGAAATGCAGCATCGGTTCATCGTGGCGTCTTAGGAACGACTTCACTACTTTTTATTTACGTATATACTGCTCTAATGCAGAATATTTGTGGCGATAAAGGAGCACGTTTTCATGTATTTAGACTGTTTCGCTTTAGCATCTCATTTTTGTGGTCACGTGTTCTGCACAAATTTGGAGAAAAATATTTATTTGTGGATTATTCATTTTTGATCTATTATATATATTGAGATTTATAATACTATTTATCATGGAAATGGGAGAATTGTTTATGCTGATATGAATTTTTTGACATTGATCTGTAAAAAAGCTGCAGATCAATGCAATTGTGAAACAAACTTATAGAATATTGGAAAATGAGCCGCTTTTTATGCTTTACACGAATCATCATTCTTTTAACATCTAGTCTGGAACTAGCCAATCAGAGTGTAGGAAGGTGTGGTTTCTCGTGTGTGTTTGTTTGGGGGTTTGAATGTTTTACGTCAAATGTTTTAAGCATCGGAGCCAAACGTCTTCCTGTGTTGAGCGTGAGAAGAGTCAGACTGATGTTAAAATACAACTGAAGCTTGGGTTGTAAAGAAATCGATAAGACTGATTGTAATGGTCATAAGATTCAAATATGAATTTATTTTCAGTTCAAAAATGTGTTTGAAGTATGTCTCAATTGAGAATTTTTTCCTAATTTGTTACTAATAAATAGTCACAAAAAATCCAATTAAATAAAAACAGTTACATAGTCTCTCGGTTTTTGAGACATTGTAAAGTATTTTAAAAGCATTGAGGCAATTCTAATTTTTATGTTTTGCCCTTTTTACCCTTTTTTAAAAATTTTAAATTATTATTTTGCTATTATTATGCCTTTTTTTTTTTTTTTTTTT
>CM051497.1:26035835-26048825 GCA_028031935.1 Paedocypris micromegethes | reverse complement strand
TTTTTTTTTTTTTTTTTTTACATTTATCACATGTAGTTTGTTGTTTTAATGTTGGTTAGTCTTGAGTTTGTCAGTACATACATATCCATTGAGTCTCAAATGCAATTCTCACAAATGGCTGTCCAAAAGATAAGTATATGTACTTAAATAAATGTACTATTATTATTGTCTCCTCAACACAAGGGAATTTTAGCTGTGAAACTGGTACTAATTTGTTGGACCCGTTTGTAAAAGCTCTAAACGTGTGAATCAGGGTCGACCTTTTAACAGCAGCCATCTTGAAACAATTTCTAGTGCAATAAAAGCTGTAGGAACCACAATATAAGTGTGTGTAAAAGCATGTATTTAATGCTTTTGTAATATTTTAACTCTTGAACAAGTGTTTTGACCCACACTGTACTAACAGTTTGCATTTCACTGGCTGTGTGTAACTGCTGTACATACTGTTTGCTTAGCACACTGTTTGACACTTGAAATCACAAATGGGCTAAATTGTTTGGAAAAAAAAAATATAGAGAGAACATCACACTGTAAAATTGACTTTTGTGCCTTTTAAACCATATATGTCATTTTAAAGACAATCCTGCAAGCTTGTATACAACCAAATTAAAAGTGAAATATCTGGAAAATTGTTTGTATGTTGTGTTTGGATGTCCTTAATTCTAATATGAAAATGCAATTTTTAAATGTATTGACCATTGTTTTCCCATACCGTGGTACCCCGACTTACAAATGTCGTAGATAACGAAACTCTTGAGTAACGGAAGGCGTCGACGCGGAAATTTTGTCCATAGTACGGAAAATATTTTTGCATTTTCGCAAAATTGTTTGTATGTTATATTTGTATGTTCTTAATTCTAATCTGAAAACGAAATTTTTAAATATATTCACCATTTTTTCCCCATTTGGTGGTACCCCGACTTAGGAATGTCCTGGATAACGAAAATCCCGATTAACAAAATGCGTTGCCGCGACTATTTTGACCCGCCCACGAAAATATTTCTGCTATGTATTTGCATCATCACGACGTCATTTCAAAAACGCGATAACTGTTCATGTGAGGTTTTTTCTTTACTAAAATGTTTTATGTCTGAATTTATGAAGTCATGGCACGTATTAGACGGAATACATGTAAAATGCAAAATTTTCACCATACGAAACGACTCTCGGCACGGATTAATTTTGGTAAAACGTGGTACCACTGTATTATTTTCTTCCTTTTATCTCTAGATCTGCACTCTAGCTCTGGCTCTCTGAAACCAATCCTTACATTAAGTTCTGTCCATCTTTCTGTGCTTTCTGCAGGACAGTGCGCTGGCTGAAGGTTCATCCACCTCCTCTCACACTCGTGTGAAAAGAGTGGACTTCATGTCGGGCGTGTTGATGTTTGAAGATCTCAGAGATGAGCATCTGAAGAGTGGGGGATCGGGAAGCAACGGAAGTCCTCGGAGTAGCGACGGAAGTCCGGAGGGCGCTGCGTCCACTCTTCTGGCTCCGGCCCACCGGGACCACGACCAGGAAGAAGGCTCTCGCACACTAGTGCTGGTCTCAACCGGCAATGGTCAGGTGTCTCCAGGAGATGGTCAGGGAACCCTTGCAGCACTGACCCCGCAGGGAGAGCGTCCGGTACCAGAGGAACCCGACCCTGGAACTCCCTCCATCGTGAGATCAGAGCCCAGGCCCATCGTCATGACAACAGCTGCTGTGATAACCAGCGGCTCCTCCTCACCGCCCTTCACCAAAGTGGAGCGCACGTTCATTCACATCGCTGAGACGTCTCATCTCAATGTCATGACCGCTAGACGCCGCTCGGTTGGAGTGGACTGGATTTCTGCCGAGTTTGATGACACAAGTGGCGATAAAAGGAAAAGTGGAGAGAGTAAAGATGAGGGGATTACAGAGCAGGGTGGAAAAGAATGCTCTCTGAAAGAGGAGGACTACAAGTCAGATGAAAGACAAGTGGACGGGGGCAGCAAAAAGGAAGCAGAAAGCCTTTTGGTGGACTCTCATGGCTTGGAAACGAAATCAGAACCTGATCGTGATGCTAAAGATCGAAACAAACCAGAAGAGCGGGAGTTTTCTCCAAGAATCCCTGAGCAAAAGGACAATGCAGATGATGGGAAGAGCTTGTCTCCTCAAGTGGTAGAATCACCCAACACCAAGCGAAGATCTGGCATTCCCGTACTTGTGTCCAAGGAAGACGCGGGTTTGGAAAAGTCTTCTCAGATGAGTCCAGAGCAATTCTACCAAAGCCGCAGAAGTCAACACCAACAGCTGGCACGTCTGGTTCTGGAGCGCAAGCAAACCCACCTAAGCCGATCTCGCTCCGCATCCCATTCCCCGTCTCGCTCAACAACCGGATCTGAGGAAGAGACTCGCCAATCAGATGATTCCAGAGGGGAGAAAGGAGCAAACGGTCCGTTTAAAAGCAGAATCCCTCGACCACTCACACCCACCAGGGGGCCTTCCAACCAATCAGGAGGCTTGGCCTTGCCACAAACTCAAAGATCTGTGTCTTTTATTCAGTACAGGTACGTTTTACTCTAACCATACAAATCACAAATAGCGTATTTACACAAATAAGCACCCCTTTTTTCCAATTTTAGAGGGTTAAAAGTTAGAGGGTGCTTATATTCGCTCATGGCTCATTTAATTCATTTTTCTACATTTCAAGTCAGGATCAATCACAGATAAATGAAAATAAGTTGTCCGTATGTGCGTTTTGCATTGTGTCTTCTTTTCTTTCTTGAAATAATGGTTCCTGAGGCAGACATGCATATATGCTTATGTTTGCTTAAAAACAGAAATAAAGTAATATTAGCCTAAGTAATATTATAAAATAAGTTTATATTGGAACAGACAGAGACGACAAACCAAAAAGCAGGTTAAAGTGTCAGAGACAATAGTCAAAAACGGAAAACATAAAACAAACAAGGAGTCAAAACCAGGAGCCACAAACACAATCAAAACCAGAAGCCAGAAGTTTAAGTTTCTGTTTTTTTATTTTTTAGTTTGTGCCTGAACATGTAGGGGTGTGCTTAAAACCGTGAGGTGCTTAAATTATACGCATATTAAAATGTAATGCTGCTGTAACAAGGAAATTTCCCCACTGTAGGACGAATATAGGACTTTTTTTTTCTTATCTTATCTCTTATAAACACGGTAGTTCAGTTTTCAACCCTTTACTGCTGGCTTCTAGACGGTAAGCTTAAAATATTTTTTTTTCGATTCAACGTAATTATTATAATAATTTATTTTTTTTAATGAACAAAAAATATATATTTTATTATAATTTTAAATGTTATTTTAAACGTATCACCAGAAAATACAAAGGAAAAGGTTAAAATTTCACACAAAAATTTACCACGCCACATTCAAGCAACCCACCAGACAACCCTTCTCTTAGAAATTAGAGCAAAAATGTACTGTTCTCCCCCCTAGACCTCAACAAGTATTTTTTTTTATAGAAATTTGAAAAAATCAATTTTTTTTTTATTTGGAACGGTTAAGTGCTGCCACCTGGTGATCAAGTTATGTATTACAAGTGTATGTTTGAATTGATCGAGTTTTTTTAAACAGAATTTGAATTTAAGGCCCCGTAATCTGACAATAATCAAAGTGTATCACCAGTGTCGTCTTGTCTCCAACAGATCCCACAGTTTTGTTAACCCTAAAATCCAGAAGTCCGCCAGTCTGCACACAAACATACATCATCAGGAGCAGCAGCAGGCCAAACCTCAGCCGTCCAAAACAACTCCGACCCATCGTCCATCATCCGGACCCGGCCCACCACAAGCTAGCCGGACTCGTCCAGTGCATCGCATCCTGACTCCCAATGCATCCCGAAGCGTCTCCTCGCGGAGCCACGCCCCGTCTCGCACCGAGAGTCCGTCTCCTCAGCGCAGTCGCCGACAACCTGGAAGCTCCGAATCCCCCAGAATAGCTCAGCAGCTCAAACCTTCTCCACTATCACACACCAGTACCAAACCACAGGACTCCATCGTCAAGAAGAGCAAAGCCCATCCCCCAACCCAACCACCAAAGGGCAAGAAAAACCCACCGGAGTCGAAAGGTAAAAAAAGATAATCGCGGTGATTCCAATGGACCAATTTCAGAGGAATCTCCCATCATGCTCAGCTTCATCCTTCATAAGACGGTGTGGATGGATGCATGGATTATGAGCGCAGTAGTTCTGAAACGCCTCGAGACATTTAGCCACACACACACACACAACCTGAGTTGGATTAATGGAGTGTGTTGGACAGATGAACACACTCCACATGCCTTAAACCTGCGAAGGTATTGATTGCTGCCGTCACAGTTACTTCCTGTCAAGTTACGCAACCATATCACCACGGTTCTACAAAGGCTTTAAAGAACTCTTTTTTTTTTTTCATGCTTAGCCGTAGTTATCCAGCCGGTGTCTATTTACTTTTGGAACAATCACACGAGAAATATAGCTTTATTTTAATTGAAAAATGTATAACTTGGAAAAAAAAAGAGTAAACGATTTCGTCCCAAATGCACAATTTTACACTAGTGCATGGGAAACGACTGAAAAACTTCACCTATGATGATGATAATAATAATGAGTGATGCTCTGGTTATTATTATTATTATTATTATTATTATGGTTATAAGATGCATTATATTCACGACATACAGATTCCGAGGTTTTGTCGGTCCATCTATGGCACTTTTGCTTTAAATCTCCCCGTCTCTGGGCCATTGGCATGCGTCTTCAGCGTCTGTTCTTGCCTTTCGCAAGCCTGTAAATATTGTATGCAGTACTTTTAAAAACAAAATATATATTTTTTTTCTCCCAACGCAGACAAAACACAGTTGAGGATTTGCATTTCCGGCTTCGGCTGAGATGCGTCGTTCCAATCCGTATGCAACTTTTGCAGTTTTACGAATGTCAGAAAGCAGATTGTGGAAAGCAGCAAAGCCCATGAGTGGAGTTTCTGAACCTACTGTTGGATGTATTTGCATCACTGTTTTTGATCAAGCGAGTGTCCGCACCATGTATTCCAAGGCCGGAAGTTTTACCCAAGGTGCTATCCGAGTGTTTATTCATGCCTGCTGTAGTCATTGGTGTTTTTCCATCCCGCGCTCGGATTTGAAGATCATTAGAGGATGATGAGGATGCTGAGGTAATAGTTGGAGGTCTAGGCGCATCTTTCCAGCCGTGGCCGAATCCGCTGCATGACGTGGCTTTGATGGACACAAATGGGACACAACAACGATGTTCCACTGGTGAAGAAGCCGGAAAACTCATCTACCTGGGACTAAAACAACGCCAGTCCTTTAAGACTGTGAGAATTTGCATGAATGTTCTTTATAAATCATATCTGGGAACACGTTTGCCTTGGGACACCGTTCTGAATTCTAGAGTTAATCCGTGATGCCATAGAGTACATGCAAATAAATCACTCTTTTCCGGAAGCGATTTCTGGTTATTTTTGGTTGATTTTCTAGTTTTTTTGGTATTTTTTGTTTAGGCTTTTTTTTGCCGGTATTGATTCTACCATTCCATTTAAAGCCATGTCCGAGAGAATATGTGATAGTATGACAACAAAATAATAAAAAACAAAATCTTTTGCTGTCATATTTGTCTGTTCCCATAAAATATTAAAGAAATAAAGAACTAATAATAATTGTGGTATTGGTGTCAGACATAAAAAGCAGCCCAAACAAACACAACCATTGTGTGTAGTTATCTCGCCATTTGCCGGAAGTGATGGACACTCCTCAAAACTGTGCGAATGTACACGTGATGCGTTTGAGAGGGCGCTGTGTTGCCATGACGATTTTTTGGCATCACACCATCTTTAATTAAAAAATCTTTAATTAACCAACTTTTCAGCTGCTTTGACAGATGTTTTAAAAGTTTTAAATTGTTACAATTATGTCTAAAGTAATGTTTCTACATTCAAAAATGCATGTAAGTTGTAACAATAATGATTAACGTCTTCACTAGTAGGAATTACGTAAGTATCAATGTTCCAGGAAATAAGCTGTAAACTGTGATTACAGCTGTGCACGGTGATCAAACAGTGACGGTACCTCCTGTAGTTTACTTCTCACTATGACACTAATGCACAGTGAAGGAATGACGTTTGTGAAAAGTTCCGGTCGGTTCACGGAGGTAAAGTTCATCGGCACAAAAACAAGGGAAAAAAATCGAACGGAAAGTCTTTTAATAGAATGTTGCTTTGTCGAGTTTGGAACACCAGGTCAGAGGTTCAAATCCCAGGTTGAAGTTTGATTGTTAAAAAAAAAAAGAAAAACATGTAATATAGTACTTGTCGATTTTGTATAAAAGGGTCTGCTGAATTCAAGTATGTGATTATAGCAAAAATCGTATTTTTTTTTTTCTTTTTATTTGACAGAATAGAAAAATTCATTTCTTGTGTCATAGTGTTTCTGAAAATATAGTTTCTAGTTCAGCTCAGTTTGCATCAATTTATATACAACATTTTTATTTTCTAAAAAATGTTTCCAAGAGCTCAGAACCATAGTGACCAACTTCAAACTGACCAGTGCAGTATTTGGCTTGGTCAGCACCTTGGACAGTAGCACCACTTAGTGTAGATGTGGATTACAACGTGTATTTCTGGGTTGACTATAATATTTTAGCTTGCTCCCTTAGATCTCTTAGAAAACTTCAGCTATAGATTAAACATCATGTGTTAATGAAATCACAAATGTACAATCTGATATTGCATGACTTTCATAACTTTAAATATCATTGGGGTTGATAAAAGTATTAGAAATTCAATGACAAAAATTCTTTTTTCAGAAAAAATAATTCGTTTTTCTGTAGTGATGTTCAAAACTAAGCTGCAATTAAATCTTACAAAAAGTCTTGAAGAGAATTACTACATGTTTTAGCATAGACATACTGTAGAGCTCTTCTAAAGTGAGGACTGTTATCTTAATTATTTCAAATACGTACTCAAATTTAATTATTTCGACTTGAATTTAATTGTAGAATCCCAATGGTGAAAAGCTTCCCATGGGTTTGGGAGATCCAACTAATCAGCAATAGTTTTCACAATTAATATAACTATGCATAAGAATGCATAAAAAAAAGAGAATTGACTAAGAAAACAGCTATAAACAGCGTTTGGAAGAGAGGATGGGAGAAAAGTGGAGGAATCTGTAGGGAGGAGTTTCATTTCTCCTGTATTTGATGAATTTATGATGGTGGTTCCGTTCTTTTTGCTTGTTGGATCTTTTCATCAACACTCTTGAGAAGACATCATCTACAGCACAGTGTCATATCAGAGCCAACAACACCAGTAAGTGTAAATAAATCTTATTAATCTACAATCAAAAGATTATGTTTTTTGCAACAGAGATTACATTTTGTATTACTGTTTTTATTCATATTTTTAAATTGAACAACTTTTAATTTGTTTCTATTTACATTTTTAAATTGATTTGTCAGGTAATTTATTTTTTATATTTTAAAATAAAATAGTTCCTATAACTCTAAAACATAAGTTTCAAGTTGGCAACACTCCAGAAGTGTAAAAAATGTTCTGTAGGTCGAGTGAACAAATTAAAAACAACCTAAATAGTCAAGCAGAAAAAATAATTTTGCATAAAAGAATAACTAAAATGTAAAGTTAACGTAAAAAAGACTAAAATTACATAAAAGTATGCATAATAATTACATTGCCTCCTATTACAGTAAGTTTAAATTATTATATTTCTACATCCAGAATTGCATTGAATTTATTTTTTTAAATTCCGTAGTTTCTTCACTCTAACCAATTAAGTACCAATGTTCCAGGCATGAAGCTGTAAACTGTGATTACAGCTGTGCACGGTGATCAAACACTAACTGTACCTCCTGTAGTTTACTTCTCACTAGGAAACTAATGCACAGTGAAGGAATGACGTTTATAAAAAGTTCCAACCGGTTCACAGAGGGAAAGTTCATCGGCACAAAAACAAGTTTCAAAAAAGGGCCAAACCATCAGCACAATGACATGCTGTGGTTGTGAAACAACTGTACATTTTTTGATACAAAGTGTGATTTAAATTGGTTACCACTATATGTAGGATATAGGATATATATACTATATATCCTATATTGGTTATAGTATGTTCAAATGTTTAAGATATGCTTTTAAATGATGGCCAACATTGCTGCTTGCAGCTGTATTTTTAAAGTACACTTATGGTAAGTGGGTCTTGTTGGAAAATTGATCTTCTTGTCTCCTTCTGTTACACCTAAACACAAAAATAGTGTATCCTGGATGATCCCTTAACTTTCTTTTCCAGGTCAGGATGAAGTTTGAGACGATTTTGCAGGAGGCGAATGGATTCAGCCGGTACCAAATTGCTTTGATCTTGCTTCTGGCAATACCTCGACTCACCATCCCGGGTCATTTCTTGCTGAACATCTTCATCGCTGCAACACCGTCTCATCACTGTGACACCCGCATCATGGATATGGAGGGAATTTATGCCAATTTGACTCGAGAGCAAAGACTGAGAATCAGTATTCCAGCACAGGAAGACGATAGTCCTGTTTCCTGTCACATGTTCTCTCATCCTCAGTTCCACCTGCTGACCAACTCCTCCAGTGATACAGATGTTACTGTGGTCAAGTGCCAGAATGGATGGGAATATGACAACAGCACTTTCCTCCGCACTATAGCCACACAGGTACTCAAATAATGCATTGAGATTGAAGATTGCTCAGTAAAAATACACAAAATTAAAATAATAGAAAAAAATCCTGTATATGTAATTAAAAATGCTAAGTACAAAGTAACAATTTGTCTCACACAAGAAGTTCTTCCACTAGATGGCACTGCCAGCAAATCTTTGCTCTTTCAAATAATGCACAGTAATTAGTTAAATGTGTATCACCTGTCTGTGATCTTTTTCTTTACATCTCAAGTTTAGATTTTTGATTTCTGATAGGATTTGAAACACTTTATTCACATGGTTTTCACACGTTTCCTTTTCTCTTTAATCAGTTTGACCTGGTTTGTGATAAGAAAGGTCTGGCCAAAGCATCCGCCACCATATTCTTTGTGGGCGTCATGTTAGGAGCCGTGTTTTTTGGATTACTCAGTGACAAGTGAGACGACACAACATTACACTTTTCATCCAACTCCCTGTGGAATCTTTAGTCATCGGAGCCTTGTTTTTAATTTTTTTCAGATATGGCCGTCGGAACATGCTGCTGATCTCTTATGTTTTATCTGTAGTGTTTAGTGTGGCGTGCGCATTCTCCAGCACCTTCATCATGTTCGCAGCCTTCAGGTTTCTGACAGGGTTCGCACTGACTGGTATCAGTAATATAGCAATAGTCCTTAGTAAGTCTTCTTTTATTCACTTTTATTTCTTACCACCTTTGAATAATAACAATTTCAACAATACTGGTTTTCTTCACTGGAAATAACTCGTAAAATTTACTAAGCAAACTACTCCTAAACATTGTTTTTTTTTTTTTTACAAACTTTTAAGTAATATTTACTGGTACGTTACTTAGAAAAATCAATTTGAATATATTTTTACTGGTGAATTTTATTTAAAGTTTGTGCAAATTATAAATACATGTAACTTTATATATTATATTGAGTTGTGTTTTTTTTGCGTACATTTTTATATTTAATATTTTATTAAATTATGCTAATTTTCCAGATGTATGGTTTTAGGGTTATCAGTAGCTCAGAAAAATCAGAGCTTTGACTACTTTTTAAAATTGAATATTAATTTCTTCTGTTCTGTTTTTCACATTAAACATTTTGGTAAAAAAAAAAATAAAATTAATATAACTTTAAAATGTTTGTTAAAAAATGTCATTTTTCTGTAGGTGTGGAGTGGGTGGACACTAAGCATCGCACGTTCACTGCTATCTTTGGAGGCATTTTCTGGTGTGTGGGAAACATGATGCTGGCTGGCGTTGCCTACCTGGTCTCTGATTGGAGGATGCTGGTCATTACTGTCACTTCTCCTTTGGTTCTTGCTGCTATCACGTGGTGGTAAGAATAAATGATGCTTTACAAAACTCTTCACAAATGAACCAATGACAGTGGAGTGACACAATAAAGAGACGCCCGCTCATTTGCCTATGCTCATCGAAAACGAAAAAGAAAAATCACTGTTTGCTGTAAAAATAACAAATAAATGTATTTAATTTGTATGTATGCATTTCAAGATTTATTCATACATAAGTACATTTCATTTATTTGTCATTTATATTTGATTTAGCTGGTTTTGGTCCTCCATAGTGGTGGTTAGGGTTAGGGTCTTCTACCTGTATGCACATCAAACCGGTGAAGAGCAGGATGAACATTTAAGGTAGTAAGTAGTCTACGATAGTGGAGGTGGCATTTCCAGAGAAAGTTTTGAAAGTTGCCATGTTGACCACATCATCTCCACTAAAAATCTGGACCATCACATAAGAGTTGCTCTTAAACTTAAAGATTCTCCTAGGTGAACAATGTTTATAGAATGCCATTGTGTGAGCGATCACATATATTCTGTATCTTACAGTTTTAGATGATTGGGAATATTTTGTGCTCAGGTGGATTCCAGAATCAGCACGGTGGCTCACAACCAATGGACATCCAGACATGGCTTACAAATATCTACAGAAATGTGCAGAATGTAATGGAAAGACTGAATTTGCGTCCAGGGTGAAACCTGAGGTAGTGATGGTGAAATCCACAACATTGTCTATTCAGATTAATTAGTTTAAATTTCATTTGTGATTTTTGTGTCTCCACCACAGGTTCTGGCCAAAGTCACAGATAACCAGGATCACAATTACTCCTATTTAGACCTGATCAGAACACCTCAACTGAGAAGACTCACACTTTACACGGGCATTGTGTGGTAAGTCCATGATCAGCTTTCATCAATAGCACTTTATGTAACTCTTTATCCACCTCTCTTCACTCAGGTATGGAGTTGCCTCCACATACTATGGCATCAGCATGAACATCACCGGATTCGGGCTTAATCTATATTTGACCCACTTCATTTATTCGGCAATAGAGCTTCCCGCCAAAGTCTTCATCTACTTCAGTCTCAACGTGTTCGGTCGGAGAGTCAGTCAAACTGCCACTCAGATGCTCACTGGATTCTGCATTCTCATCAACATTATAACACCTACAGGTAGTACGAGTCCAAACTGAGCTGTTTAAAGCCTTTTAGATTCAAGATTCCAAAAACAGTTCATCGCAGAGCAAGTTTCTTTACTCTAACTTTGCTTAGAGAACATTTTAAACAAAAGAAAAAATAAAAACTACCGTATTTACACGAATGTAAAATTTTTTTCTAATCAAATTTTAGACTCAAATATTGGGGGGTGCTCTTTAATCGCCGATTTCAAATATGCGCACGGGAGGCTCAAATCCAATAGGACTAGGAACTTATCAAATTATATATTTTTTAACTATTATTCCAGTAAAAACAACATTGAAGTGATACGACTCACAAGTTCAGTTTGGTGAATTAAGAAAACGAGTATTTTTAAGAGAAACTTATCATAATTTACCAGACATGTAAAAAAGGGGCTTTTATTTGTGGTAGTACAGTATGGTCAAAATTAGTTTGCATAGCATCAAGAATGATCCGTTTGAAACTCGGACCAAAACAGGTTTCAGTCTGTCAGAACTAGTTTCATTCTTGGTCAAAACCAGTTAGAGTCTCGATTCTACAACTCGGTGACATTGACCACAGGTTAAGGCTGCCCACTGCTCCTGATTAGTGTGTATCACTTCACCATGTGTGTGTAAATTCACTGGAAGGTTGAATGCAGAAAGAAATTTCGATACGACCCCTAGGTCCATATTGAGGTCCCATACCTAGGTCCCACTTAGTGTTCTTTACATATTGCTGAATCTTTAGTGATATACTGATGTGAATTTAAATATCTTTTTTTTATTTTGTGATTTCACGTTGCGATAAGAATACTGGACGTTCCGGACAGTGATCGCCGTTCTTGGCAAAGGATTATCCGAAGCAGCGTTTACATCAGTGTTCCTCTACACAACTGAGCTTTATCCCACAGTCATGAGGTTTAATTCTATCTCACTCTTTGTTTCTTTTATTTTTCACCTATGTTTTTTTTGTAAAACACTCCTGTTTTTTGATCTTCTGAATGAAATAGGCAGAAAGGTCTAGGCTACAACAACTTCATGGCTCGGTTAGGAGCATCTATATCTCCGCTGATTCTGCTCCTGAAGGACGTGTGGTTTCCTCTGCCGGAGATGATCTTCTGTTCGCTGGCCATCTTCTCTGGTCTCGTCTCCTGGCTTCTTCCTGAGACTAACCACACAAGATTGCCAGAATTCGTAGAAGATCTCAAAGAAATAAGGTAGAGCACAAAAACGTAATCATTTAGCTATATTTCTTAAATGTAATGTAATATTTTATTACTTGTCTTTTACAGAAAGAGGCCGGTTTCTTTCATGACGGAGGATCCGTGTGACGTCCCATTAAAGATTCCAGTTGCATCAGACACAGTCCAGTAACACTACTGTATATGCTTTGCTATACTGTAACACTTACAGTACTATAGTACACGTACACATTTATAGTAAAGTCTTTCCTTGACCGCCGTGGCGCTCTGTTTTTCAACCCTTCCGCCATTAGTAAGTTATTAATTTTTTTATTTGTTTTTTTTTATTTTTATATATGACCCGCAACAATACTTAGAGTACGTAGTAATTAAATCTCAGAGTAGACATGAATGAAAAAATACTGTATGTTCCTGGGTATATAAGCCTGATTATGATACTGTTTTTTTCCAAGGTAACAAAATTCTTCTTACCAATCAACTATAAAAGTAAATACTGTAGATTATATAACTATAAAATCCATCAATACATTCATTTTTATTCAGCTTCTGCTGCTGAAAAAAAAGACCATCAGAGTTGTGAAGAAATGTGATTTAAGTGACTTGGCATGGTTGTTTTTTGCTTGACTTGCTGATCTGAGTATTTAAAAAAAAAA
>CM051497.1:25943468-26030213 GCA_028031935.1 Paedocypris micromegethes | reverse complement strand
TCTCTCTCTCTCTCTCTCTCCCTCTCTCAGTGGGATCTCGTATGTGACAAAAGAGCAATGAACAAATTGACAACCACCATCTTTTTCCTTGGGGTGATGTTTGGAGCAGCCGCTTTCGGGAGCCTGAGCGCTATGTTAGTTATTTATAACACAAATAAATGTATTAGTTTATGCTTTAAGCCAGTGATGCCCAACTTTCAGCCCCAGGGCCATTTCCAGCTTCCTGTGGCATGTACCTTTATTTCTAAATGTTTTATTAATTTAGTCCTTTTGGGAGAAAATGTTATAACATAAGTTATAAAAAAGAGTTGTTTCTCATATCTAGAAAGTTTTTATTGTAATAATAATTTTACTGAATATACAGTTTGGTCTGCGAAATTTCACTTTACAATTTACTCAAGTCTTCTTGGAATTGGTGACTTGTAATGGAGTACCGTAATTTTTCAGTAAGATATCAAGTATTGTTTTCAGGTACTCTATAGACCTCTGCTGCAAGTGTTTCAAAACGTTTTATTTTATTAGACAAGAATAGTTGTGCTTAGTAAGACGTTTTATCATGTTGTTTGTCATATTTTGGCTTGTGAAAACAACATGAGACAATTTGGCCTGCGAAATTTTTCCAAAAACACAAGATTTTGAAAAGTTGAGCACCACAAATTTTGCATTTACTCATATTTACCAACAGGTTTGGCCGTAAACCTATGCTGCTGGTGTCGTATGTGTCAGGAATGGCGTTTGGATTACTCAGCGCTTTTTCTACCTCCTTCATTATGTTTGCCGTTCTGAGATTCTTCACCGGATTCACCATCACCGGCAGCGTCATCATCTCCAGTGTTCTCAGTAGGAACCTATGTGAACTCTGTGAAATTATAAAAGCTTCAAAATGTTATATAAGTCATGAATGTACGTTCTTTCAGATGTGGAGTGGGTGAGCATCGAACACAGAAGATCGGTGGGCGTCATTGACAGTCTTTCCTGGACATTCGCCTTCATGACTTTCCCGTTGTTTGCGTACTGTATTCGAGATTGGCGATGGCTGACTATCGCCGTTTCGTTGCCCACTGTGTTCGCTATAATCACCTGGTGGTGAGATTATTCATTAACCAGACCTTAAATATACATTGCAATCTTTAATTCATTTCTGTATAATTATGTATTTGTCATAAATGGTGGTTGCTAGAAAGCAGGTCGAGTCTCGTATGCAGTTTAGATGTTTAATGAAGTGAAGTCCGTTCGGCAGAATCAGGGTCGTAAGACAGGCACAGGGTCGAGGGCAGGTAGAGACAGGATCACAACGAGGTCACAGGCAGGAGGTCAATAAACACGGAAGTAACTAGACAACACAGAAGACAAAGGCAAAGGCAAGGAACGTGGCAACGGCAGGCGTAGGCAAAGCTTCGCCCCGATCTAACGGCTTGCAAGTCTTTATATAGTCCTCGTGATTGGCGGCAGGTGAATTCACTTTAGGCGCGCTCCCGCGCGCCGCGGAGAGAGAGTGCGTGCACGCGCCAGCGGCACCAGCACGCGCGCCGGCTCGGGAGACTTGCACACGGTCATCACAGAGCCCTCCCCCTATGCGCGGCTCCCGACGCGCATACGGAACATCATCCAACCCTGGCCTCCACTCCCTGAGTCCTTTGAGTCCCTCCGAAGTGTCAGGGGGCCAGGGTGGCAGAAGCGAGGGCAGAGGCGAAGACTCTGGAGCAGGCGAAGCGAGCGCAGAGCGCGGGGCGGAGACGCGATCGGAGCGGCGGCAGACGCAGGTTCGTCGGCGGCAGACGCAGGTTCGTCGCGGCGGCAGACGCAGGTTCGTCGGGCAGACAGTTCGTCGGCGGCAGACGCAGGTTCGTCGGCGGCAGACGCAGGTTCGTCGGCGGCAGACACGTTCCTCAGCAGCACAGCAGACTCGAGACCCTCTGGAACGTCCACAGCCTCAGCAGACTCGAGACCCCTGGAACCCCAGCCTCAGCAGACTCGAGACCCTCTGGAACGTCCACAGCCTCAGCAGACTCGAGACCCTCTGGAACGTCCACAGCCTCAGCAGACTCGAGACCCTCTGGAACGTCCACAGCCTCAGCAGACTCGAGACCCTCTGGAACGTCCACAGCCTCAGCAGACTCGAGACCCTCTGGAACGTCCACAGCCTCAGCAGACTCGAGACCCTCTGGAACGTCCACAGCCTCAGGCTCAGCTCAGACCCTCTGGAACGTCTCAGAGAAGCGGTGGCTGAGCAGAACGAGTTCCTCCTCAGAAAACCTGGCGGCGGCGGCAGGAGCTGTTCCTCCTCAGAGAAGCTCGGCGGCGGCGTGAGAGTTCCTCCTCCCAAAAGCTTGGTGGCTGAGGCAGGAGCGTTCCCCCTCAGAGAAGCTTGGTGGCTGAGCAGGAGCTGTTCCTCCTCAGAGAAGCTCGGCGGCCGTGAGAGTTTCCTCCTCCCAAAAGCCCGGCGGCGGCGGCAGGAGCTGTTCCTCCTCAGAGAAGCTTGGTGGCTGAGGCAGGAGCTGTTCCTCCTCAGAGAAGCTTGGTGGCTGAGGCAGAACGAGTTCCTCCTCAGAAAAACCTGGCGGCGGCGGCAGGAGCTGTTCCTCCTCAGAGAAACTCGGCGGCGGCGTGAGAGTTTCCTCCTCCCAAAAGCCCGGCGGCGGCGGCAGGAGCTGTTCCTCCTCAGAGAAGCTTGGTGGCTGAGGCAGGAGCGGTTCCTCCTCAGAGAAGCTTGGTGGCTGAGGCAGGAGCTGTTCCTCCTCCCAAAAGCTTGGCGGCGGCGGCGGCGGGATCAGCGGAGGCTCGGCGACATGCTCACGCTCTGCGACACCGGGTGTGCTGGGAACAGGGGACACTTGGCAAGACACAGTTGTAGGACATTTGTGTATATTCCATGGATAGCCAAAACGTCTAATAAATGAATCAATGAAGGTGCTGAATGTTATTGTCTGTAGCTCTGTGAGGCTAAAGTTCTTGCATGCCCAGTCCAAAGCCTCTCCCTTTAACAGAGACACAATAAACACAACTCTGGAACAGTCTGTTGTGTACCATGCTGGATTTGCGTTCCATATGCAAGTGCATTCAATGATAAATCCATGGCATGTTTCTCCCTCACCATCAAATTTATCAGGAAAAAACTGGTCATTTTCAGCAGAGGGTTTGACTTCACTCACCCAACCTGAACTCTCTGTGGGCTTCATGGCTGCGGAGACTCTTGGTGGCGAAGCTTTCTGTCATGAATGGTGGTTGCTAGAAAGCAGGTCGAGTCTCGTATGCAGTTTAGATGTTTAATGAAGTGAAGTCCGTTCGGCAGAATCAGGGTCGTAAGACAGGCACAGGGTCGAGGGCAGGTAGAGACAGGATCACAACGAGGTCACAGGCAGGAGGTCAATAAACACGGAAGTAACTAGACAACACAGAAGACAAAGGCAAAGGCAAAGGCAAAGGCAAAGGCAAAGGCAAAGGCAAAGGCAAAGGCAAAGGCAAAGGCAAAGGCAAAGGCAAAGGCAAAGGCAAGGAACGTGGCAACGGCAGGCGTAGGCAAAGCTTCGCCCCGATCTAACGGCTTGCAAGTCTTTATATAGTCCTCGTGATTGGCGGCAGGTGAATTCACTTTAGGCGCGCTCCCGC
This sequence comes from Paedocypris micromegethes, assembly GCA_028031935.1. Taxonomy (NCBI): domain Eukaryota; kingdom Metazoa; phylum Chordata; class Actinopteri; order Cypriniformes; genus Paedocypris; species Paedocypris micromegethes. Next base: position 26,026,604 of record CM051497.1, on the reverse strand, counting down.
GCGCCGCGGAGAGAGAGTGCGTGCACGCGCCAGCGGCACCAGCACGCGCGCCGGCTCGGGAGACTTGCACACGGTCATCACAGTATTATTAGCAATATTATAATTTTTTTGATATTATTAGGAGTTTTTTTTCCAATTGTACTTTTTTTTTATTAATGTCATTAATTAAATTAATTGAGTTGTGCTCTTGTGCTTTTAACAGGTGGGTTCCAGAGTCAGCTCGGTGGTTGATAGCCAATGGGAAGGCAGAAAACGCTCATTATTTTTTACAACGATGTGCTGCTATGAACCAGAGGAAGGATGTTGCAAGCAAAATAAGTGCTGAGGTAAAAAAATCACAAATAAAAAAAACCATCTGAACTAGTACATAGACAGCACATATCTCTGATTGCATCAGTGCAAGTCAATGGTGTAAAGTACATGAAAAAATGGGCTTTGTTACTTTTACTTTTTTTTTGGCTACTTCGTACTTGTACTGAGTATCAAAATATGCAACTTTTACTCTCTACTTGACTACATTTTACTGTCAACGTTAACTTTCCTTTTTATATTAGGGAATAAATCCTTTTAAAAAAAGAGTTAGAGAGTGTAAAATACTCGTTATTTTAAAATTGGGAGACTTCACAGCTTTTACTCAACTCTTCTTGGAATTGATGACTTGTAACTTTTTTTACAATCAAATATATCTGCACTTTTACTCAAGTATTGTTTTCTGGTACTCTTTACACCTCTGCGGCAATCATTTCAATACTTTTATAAAAAAGCTGTGCTTAGTAATACGTTTTCTTTTTATGCCTCTTGTTTAGGATTTGGCTCAAATCATAGTAACTGACAGAGGAAACCGTACATATTCATACATGGATCTGGTCAAAACTCCTAAAATGAGAAGACTGGCTCTACTCACCGGAATTACATGGTGTGAATTGTACACACACACACACACACACACACACACACACACACACACACACACACACACACACACATACAACTAACTAACAAATTCATACACGGATCAATTAGTTTACATTCTTGTAATTTTTTCTAGGTTTTCTGTCGCCTCCTTTGCCTATGGAATCAGTTTCAACGTCTCCGGCTTCGGCTTAAACATGTTCCTGACTCAGTTTGTGTACGGTGCCATTGAGATCCCTGCTAAACTGAGCATCTATTACTTGCTGGACAGGTTTGGAAGGCGTCTAACTCAAGCCGGAGCTCTGCTTTGTGTTGGCATGTGTCTTACGATCAACATATTCATACCCAGAGGTGAGATTCACCCTGACTGTTACTGGGAGTTAGATATAATGCTCCAGGTTTCTCTGTGGTTGTAGATAAGACAGTGGCTCGCACGGTGATAGCTGTGCTGGGAAAAGGATGCTCCGCTACATCTTTTGGTACCGTCATTTTATACAGCTCAGAACTTTTCCCTACAGTTCTCAGGTATGTCTCCACCATCACACACTCTTGTAAAAAGAATCTCACTTGTTATTCTACTAGTTATTGGTTTAGGTTTCCCACTTTGTCGTTTTCCCTCGTTCATGTTTCTTTTGCTCTTCATCAGTTTGTTATCAGGTTGAATATGTAGGTGTTAGCTTAAGCTAAGCTAATGTCTTGTATATTGTCTTGTTTGGATCTCGAGTATTTTTATTTTTTTACTTTTATTTTGATTTTTACATTTTGTTTTTGGTATTTTTACATAAATCGCATATTTCCCCAAATGACACAATGACTTAATCACATATAATGAGAATGTATGATGCTTTTGATGTGAAACTGAACAAATTGTGGTTTCTGGGAAGATGTGTAATATTTGTTCTTTTATAGTATATACCACGTGCCAAACTCGAGGCCCGGGGGCCAGGTGTGGCCCGCTATGTCATTTTATGTAGCACGTGAGAGCTTAAAAGTTTTGAGTGTCTAAAAATAAATGCCAAAAATTAAATTAAGAGTGCGTTGACCAAAAACGTTCCCACAATGCCTTTTCAACTATGGTAGCCACGGCAGTGTTTACACAGCTTTATGTTAATTTTTTTCGTTCACTTGGACAATATTGATCCTTCATTAATGGCGTTTTGTGTGTTTTCATAATCAGACAAAATGTAAAAAGATTTATGTTAGAGCAACAAGCAAACAAAGGTTTTCTGAGCAACTGCAATTGTCACTATTAAGGAGTTAAGAGACAACATTAAGGAGTAGTTACATTTATTATACATCGCATTTATTTACATTTATAAGTTACATCCGACAGCTTTTATGCTGATGTGGCCCTCTGTGAAAATGAGTTTTACACCCCTGGTATATACAATAATTCTTGTCTCACTTTGATTCATGTTTTTATCCCCTTCACATTAAGTCTAGGTCTTTCCCTCGCAACACTTGACAACACTAACTTTTAACTTCTGTTTTGTTTCTTGTAGACAAAATGGAATGGGCTGGAACTCTTTCCTGGGTCGTCTCGGAGTGTCTGTGGCTCCTCTGATTCTACTTCTGGACGACACTTGGAGCCACTTTTCTCAGATCATCTTGTCATCCATTGCACTCGTATCTGCTCTCGTTGCTTATCAGATGCCAGAAACAAGAGGCCAGTGTCTTCCCGAGACCATAGAGGATGTGGAGGGAACTGGGTAAGATAAAACCTACAGTAGATGGCGTTTTAATCTGAACTAATTCTAAGCTGTGAGATGTTAAATAACAATTGATGGCATCCCGTTTGCGATAAATAAAGCAAGTAAATAATTATCATGATTATTTTTGAGAGGTGCTATAAATATGCTTTTTGCTTAGCATAGACCTAATTTCACCTGTGTTTCTTTTTCCAGGAAGGATGTATATACATGATGACTATAAAATAAATATTGGCATAAAAAATGTTGTATGTTCATTAAAAAAGCCACTAATACAATCTGTATTTTATGAATATAACAATGAATTCAAATGTTTTTTGTTGCAACAAGAAAAAGTATCTATTTTTTATTGCGCTCATTTGAAAATAATTACTTCACGCAAACGCAAAAAGCGCCAGCCATAATGAAAGCAGTGTTCCCTTTCATAGTAAGGTCACTTCGACGTCAGTCAGAGACCTGACTATGGGATAACGGATGCATCAGCCATTCGCGTTCATGGCTGCATGAATTTGCATGCCACCTTTGACCCGTACCAGCTGGTATAAAAGGGCGGTGGCGTGCCACATGCAAATACCTTTCAGATGATTGAAGCCAGATCGTCGTTTCATCTCTGCAACCAACTCGATAAGGCTCTTCGTTGGAACTCTGCAGTAATCCAAGCTGGTTTTCGCTCCTCCGAAAAGACCCCAGAAGCAGCTGAAAACTCCTTGTTACATCGGCGAAGAGTTTTTATCTGAAAAGAGCTCCAAAGCGTTCGACACATCCTTTTAAGGATGGAGTCACGCTTGTGCAAATCTTCTGATTGCGGTAAGTGGTGGTCGCCGTCGGATGAGCACGAGCGCTGCGTCCGCTGTTTGGGTGCGGCGCATGCAGATGCGGCGCTTGTGTCGAGTTCGTTCTCAGTGTGTGAACGCATGCCGATCGTGACACTGCGGAAGAGACAGGATTTCCTTCGGGAAACCCCGTCTGCAGCCACAGCGCCCTCCCGTGGCGAGGATTGGGACGCCGCGGCTTCCCGACCCGCTGATTCCGGTGAGGCACGCTCGTGGGGAGATAGAGTAGATGATGATCTCGGGTCTCCATCCCGTAGTATCCACTACCGAATCCGGTCACTTGGACTCTCCGGCAAAGCACGAGATTCTGATGCTTTGCTGGATTCATCCGAGGACGAACAGTCGCTTGAGTTTCCATCGAAGGATGACTCACTCTCGGCGTTGGTGGATATGGTCGTGACGCCTGCAGAGGCGCCGGCGCGATCACGTTCCGATACCCCGTTTGTGGTAGTGCTAGCTTGCGCCGCGAAGAAGGTAGGATTGGAGGTGGAAATTCCACCTCAACCGGCACCTTCGCGGCTGGATGATTGGTGCCCGGCGCGTCCATCGGTTAGGCAACCAGCGACGGCCCTGGTTCCTTTCTTTCCCGAGCTGCACGAGGAGCTGACCAAGACGTGGCAAGCCCCCCTAGTGGCACGCTCGCGCACTGGTAGCGACTCCTTCCTCACTTCCCTCACAGGTGGTCTTTCCCAGGGCTATTTGGACGTTCCCTCCACGGAATGGGTATCGCGACCATTTTGTGTCCGAAAACGGCCGCTACCTGGAGGGACCGTCCAAAGCTTCCAGGAAGGTCGGTGAAGTTCCTCTACGCGCTAAACGCTAAGGGCTACGCCTTCAATGGCCAGACCGCATCCGCGCTCCATGCACTGGCGGCTATTGCCGTTTATCAAGCACAGTTGCTGGCGGAGCTCGGAGGGGAAGCAGCGCCCCCTGATTTGGTTCAGGAAGTGCGTGTGACTACCGACCTCATCCTACGGGCAGCGAAGGTCGCAGCACGCACGACAGGGGCGTCGATGGCAACTCGGGTGGTTCAGGAGCGCCACCAATGGCTCGATCTATCAGACATGCCGTGCGCAGATAGGAACCAGTTCCTGAATGCACCCATCTCTAGGTCGGGCCTCTTCGGCGACACGGTGGAGCAGCTGTGCAAACAGTTCTCCACCCTCCAGCTGCAAACTAAAGCTATTTCGCATGTCTTTTCCTATGGTGAAAGCATCTCCAGCTGGAAAGCGCCGGCGACGCCCAGTGACTGCGGCTGAGGTCCCTCAACCGGCACCACCACCGCCGCAACAGCGGCCTTCGGCAGCCTGCAGACTCAGACGGGACGCAGAACTCTCTCGCCTCACGGCCAGGAGTCACCTGCCCCAAGCTCTCCCCAGTGGAGACTCCCGTCAGAGACCCAGTCCCCCCAGACCCCGGTCTCGGGGACCCCACGGCTTTGTTGATCCCTCTCAGACGGTACTTGACGGAATGGTGCGCCCTTCCTCGTCCGTCCCCTTGGGTGATCTGAACCGTGAGACTCGGCTACGCTCTGCAGTTCGCCCGCCGGTCTCCGGTATTCCGAGGCGTCCTCACCACTCATGTGGGCTTGAGAGACGCTCTCGTATTAAGGGCAGAGGTCTCATCGCTGCTAGCGAAGGGCGCCATCGAGGTGGTGCCTCCAGCCGAGACGAGGAGCGGGCTTTACCACCCGTACTTCGTGGTCCCCAAGAAGACCGGCGGTATGCGGCCCATTTTGGATCTGAGGTCCCTGAACGGCTACCTTCACAGGTTTTCGTTCAGGATGCTGACCCAGAGGGACATTCTGAGGGCAGTTCAACCCCAGGATTGGTTCGCCGCTATCGACGTTCAAGATGCGTCCTTTCATGTCTCGATCTTGCCCTGGCACAAGCCTTTTCTGCGCTTTGCTTTCAAGGGCCGAGCGTATCAGTACAAGGTCCTGCCCTTCGGCCTCTCTCTGTCACCGCGAGTCTTTACGAAGATAGCGCAGGCTGCCCTCTCTTCCCTGAGAGTGCGCGGCTTCCGGATCCTGAATTACCTGGACGACTGGCTACTACTAGCCAGATCGCAGGGTCAGTTGATCACGCAGAGAGATGCGGTGCTCAGGCACTTGAGCCGGCTAGGGTTACGCGTCAACAGAAAGAAGAGCACTCTGACCCCGTGTCAGCAGATCTCCTTTCTCAGGCTCGACCTGGACTCTGTTCTGATGTGCGGCAGGCTATCCTCTCGGAGAGCCGCCAACATCCGGAGTCAACTGGAGGTGTTCAAAACAAGCCTCGCGGTTGGGGAGATACCGGGTCCTAGTCACACCCGAGTGTCTCCGCCTGCTCCACCGTTGGTCAGAGACGAGCTTCCTACGGACAGGTGTCCCATTAGGAACCGTCTCCCGTCGTGTTGTGGTATCCGCGGATGCATCCAACACGGGGTGGGGAGCAGTGTGCAACGGCCAGGGAGTTTCCGGCCGTTGGTCGGGTCCTCGCCTCCAGTGGCACGTCAACATGCTCGAGCTACTGGCCGTGCACCTCGTGTTGAAACCCTTGCTCAGGCAAGTCCGAGGGAAGCATGTGCTGGTCAAGTCAGACAGCGTAGTTGCAGTAGCTTACATCAACCGTCAAGGCGGTTTGGGCTCGCACCGCTTGAACAAGCTCGCACGTTGCCTCTGGCTGTGGTGTCTGCCGAGACTCAAGTCTCTGGTTGCAGTCCACATTCCAGGCATCCTCAACACAGCCGCGGATGCACTGTCGAGGCAGGGTCCCGCCCCTGGCGAATGGAGGCTGAACCCTCAAGTGGTGACAGAGGTGTGGGAGGAATTCGGTCTGGCACAGATAGATCTGTTTGCTTCAGACGAATCGACCCACTGTCCAATCTGGTTTTCGCTAACCGAGGCGCCACTCGGTGTAGACGCGTTTGCCCACCCATGGCCTCACCACATGAGGAAGTACGCCTTCCCGCCAGTTACCCTGATTCCCCAGCTACTGGGTCGAGTCAGTAAGGAGGGTCATCAGGTTCTCTTGGTCGCCCCTTATTGGCCCGACAAGACCTGGACGTCAGATCTCATGGATCTGGTCACGTCCCCTCCGAGGCAGTTACCTTTGAGAGCGGACCTCCTCTCGCAAGCACAGGGCTCGCTCTGGCACCCGCGGCCAGACCTCTGGAACCTCCATGTCTGGCCGCTGGACGGGTCACTTCGTTAGACGATCTGCCACAGTCGGTACAGGACACTATCGCTCAGGCTCGTGCACCGTCCACAAGACGGCTGTACGACCTGAATTGGCAGACCTTCGTCACCTGGTGCCGCCAGAAAAACGAAAACCCACTGAGTTGCCCCGTCGGTACGGTTCTCTCGTTTCTCCAGGAGAAACTTGAGGAAAGCGTGGCCCCTTCCACTCTGAGAGTCTATGTGGCCGCGATATCCGCCTCACATGACCTCATCCAGGGGAAGACGGTAGGCCGGCACGACCTGACGACTAGGTTTCTAAGAGGTGCAAGAAGGGTCCGCCCTTCCAGACCTCCCCCGACCCCGGTGTGGGATTTGAGCTTGGTGTTGGCGACCCTCCGCTCTCGCCCCTTTGAGCCGCTGGAGACTACGAGTCTCAGGCTGCTCACACTGAAGGCTTCGCTTTTACTAGCGCTGGCCTTAGTGAAATGGGTCAGGGACCTAGAGGCGTTCTCTGCAGATCCTCAGTGCCTGACCTTTGGGCCTGGAGACTCACACCTAGTGCTGAGACCCAGGCCTGGTTGCGTGCCCAAAGTGCCCGCTACCCCCTTCAGGAATCAGGTAGTGACGTTGCAGGCCCTCCCCGCTGGGGAGCAAGACCTGGCCGGTCACCCACTGTGCCCAGTGGGTGCTATACGCACCTACTTACGGCGCACAGAGAGTTTCAGAAGCTCGCAACAGCTCTTTGTCTGCTATGGTGATCCACAGAAAGGGAATGCCGTCACCAAGCAGAGACTCTCGCACTGGATCGTTGACGCGATTAAAGAAAGTTGCTTTGCCTGCTGAACGTGAGAGCCCACTCCACCAGGAGCGTGGCCTCGTCGATCGCAGTGGCAAGGGGAGTCTCTCTAGCAGACATATGTAGAGCTGCCGGCTGGGCTACACCCAACACCTTTATTCGGTTCTACGAACTGGATAAAGCGTCGGTATCCACGCAGTTACTTTCCGCAGTGGAGGGCAATACCGACACGGTGTCGGCCTGCAGGAGCCAACCCCAGTCTTGGGGCCAGCCTTCTATCTTAGTGTTTCCTCTACCCTCGAGCTAGGCTAGGAACACGCCCAGTCCGCTCAGCACACTAGGGGTCACGGCCTACGGAGGCCGCAAGGGGGGGTTCCCTGGTGCCACCGAGTCCAGACTAGTAGACCTAGTTCTGGCTGTTTTTTGCCTCTGGCGATACTCTCCGAGTTATTACGCCTGGGTTTCCTGAGGGGATGAGGTCGAGTAGTAGGGCCAAGCTCTCCTCCCTCTCCCAAGCTTGACTGTGTTTTTTCGACAAACACTGGGCTTCTTTGACGAGTGGCGCTTGAGCGCCATCTCTACGCAACGCGTCTCACTATGTGAGAAGTGTTCTCCGTCAACCCTGGGGAGGGTCCCCCACGCACGGGTCGAGAGCCAACAAGTTCCTTGGTTGCCCCGGTGGAGGTGAGTGCTACTACCCTTCGGGCTCCGGCCCACCTCTAGATGCTGTGGAAGATCCACTAAAGGTTCCTTGGCTAAACAGCCGGATGGGTCTTATCGGTAGGATACTGCCCTGGATGTGGCCCATTGTATTATCCCATAGTCAGGTCTCTGACTGACGTCGAAGTGACCTGACTATGAAAGGGAACGTCTTGGTTACTTGCGTAACCTCTGTTCCCTGAATAAGTCAGGGAACGAGACGTCACTTTCCGCCGCCACTTTCAGGGTATGCCGCTGGAAGTCTGCGTTGGCCCGACCGGCTTCAATCAGCGAAAGGTGTTTGCATGTGGCACGCCACCGCCCTTTTATACCAGCTGGTATGGGTCAAAGGTGGCATGCAAATTCATTTGCGACTGCCAACTTGACTGTTCATTGGCCGGTTCGTAAGAATGAACGCGAATGGCTGACGCATCCGTTATCCCATAGTCAGGTCTCTGACTGACGTCTCGTTCCCTGACTTATTCAGGGAACAGAGGTTACGCAAGTAACCAAGACGTTTCACTGCAAGAACCTCAGAATCAGAGAAATCTGAAAATTCATCTGAAAAAATCAAGAAAATTACGTTTAGCGCTTCAGAAAATCAAGAAAAAAACGCGCGGCCAAGTTAACGCATGCGCGTGACATTTAGCACTACGGTTTTGAAAGTTCCCAGAGATCAACGCATCCACTTCACATTTTGGAGGAAATTCTTTGGTCATTACAAATGTATAATATTAATGAAAATGATTAAACTAAATGATTAATATAACGAGAGTTTTTTTAATCACTGTATTTTACGGTTTTGTTTGGTAATGTTCTTCGTACTATCAGTTAAGTATAAATATTTTTTTACATTTTGCCTTGTATTACATTAAAATATATAGCGTTAAATTACAGCCTTTGCTTTTGTGCTTTTCCGGGTTCTCAAAAGAAAAAAAACGAACTCATGGTATTGCATCTCGTGATATTGCGAGAATTTGGCACCTGGTGCGTGTGGAATCCTAAAGGTTTCGTGCACGAACGTCTCGATTTTCGTGGCGGCATAAGCAGCTCGAGTTGAGCGCACGGATCCTTGCGTTCGCGTTTCAATTGACGGTGTCTGAGTGATTGCAGACTTCTCCCTATGAGTGAGCGGATCTCCGCCATTGCCCCACTCACCGCGACAGGTACAAGATCATTTGTGATGATATAGAGAACGAGTTAAACTTTAATAAAACGTGTTTGTAGAATAAACCTATTATTTCAAACTGTCATTAGTTGCACATGTGAGTTTAATATCATGTGTCTAATACACGTGTATTACATTACTATTGAAACGCTTCAGTACAGCAGAAATATGAGAGAAAACCAGCTGATTACTGCTGTAAAACTCATTCAGATGATGTGAGTCTCACCAGCGACATTTCTCTCAGCGAAATATGAGAGAAAACCAGTTGATTACTGCTGTAAAACTCATTCAGGCGATGTGAGTCTCACCTGGGAAAGAACCTCATGTCCTTCACTTGATCTAGACAATAATTGACTGGACACTTCCAATAAATATGGTTTTTATTCTACATGGTATGTTATGCCATGCATGTTCTGCATTGCAATGTGTAATACAAAATTTGGGGTTTTTTAGAGCTAAAATGAACACTGTGAATTTAATCAAAATGAGGTACATTGATGTTGAGTGCCAAAATGATTCTACCATTCTTTGCAAGTTACTGGAAGACTTGTCTTTGTCTATAAATAGTGTTTTAATGACTGCGCTTAATGGATTTTTTATACTATTGACAGTTAAAAAAAATTGTATTTTGTATGATCAATATGTTGGTTATCTGGTTATCGCTGCATGCAATTGATGAAAATAGAAAGAGTGAAATGCATCAACAGTTTTGAACGTTTTAGTTAAATAAAATACAGATAAAATATTGATCTCCTTATATTTTATCAAATATTTTTTTTTTATGTTATAAAAATCTAAATCTCGTCTCGTCTCGTCTCGTTCTCGTGAACCCAGTGCCTCGTCTAGTCTCGTGGGAAAAGTGTCTTGTGCTTTATTATGCTTCTGCTCAAGACTGTGGAGATGAAAGTGGACTTTCGGAATAATGGCCCCCTCCCCCCTCACTATCAACAACGCAGTGTCTACTGTGGACACATTCAGGTTCCTGGGGTCCACAATATCACTGAACCTGAAGTGGTCTGCCCACATAGACACTGTCCGGAAGAAGGCTCACCAGAGGCTTTACCTCCTCAGACAGCTCAGGAAGTTCAACCTGCCCCAAAACCTGCTGATCCTCTTCTACACGGCCATCATCCAGTCTGTCCTCTGCACCTCCATCACCGTGTGGTTTGGCTCATCCACCAAACAGGACAAACACGGACTGCAGCGGGTGGTCCGGTCAGCAGAGAGGATCATTGGGACTAAACTTCCATCGATCGAGAAAATCAGGTGTTCACCTGTCCTACTTGTTAGAGTAATCACAGAACTAGTTACCTGTAAAAAATTTGCTCAGCTGAGCTTTCCAAAAGGCCCATTTAGGCCATTTAACTGTGACACTGTTGTTTTATTGAATTAGAATAATGGAGAAACCGTTTCATTGAATTAGAATAATTTTGTATTAGAATTAGAATCATCACTTTCTCAGTATTTTGTGGCTGCCCCCTTGGCTTGTATGACTGCCTGAAGTCTCCGCGGCATCGATTTGACCAGCTTGTCGCAAGTTTCCGCACTCACAGCTTCCCAGGCAGTGGCGATGTTCTGCTTCAGTTGGTCCAGCGTAGTCGACTTTCTGTCGCAAATTTTCCACTTGACAATGGCCCAAAGGTTTTCAATGACATTGAGGTCAGGTGAGTTGGCCGGCCATGGCAAAACTTCAAGCTGTTTTCTAGTGAACCAATCTTTGGTCGACTTTGCCGCATGAGCCGGTGCAAGATCCTGTTGAAATATGATGTCTTCTTCACCAAACTGTTCCTCAACAGTCGGAATCAGGAACGTTTCCAGAAAATCATGATATACGGCAGCATTGACAGTCTTCTTGAGGAAGCAGATTTTCCCTACACCCTGAGTGGACATGCATCCCCAGACCATAATGCTCTGGGGAAACTTGACGGATCTCTTCACGCACTCGTGGTTGTAGGTTTCGCCACCACGACGCCAGACACGAGGACCTTGGTCACCGAAAAAGATGCAGAAGCCTGATTCGTCACTGAAGACCACTTTCTGTCAGTCTTCAGCAGTCCACTCGCCGTGTTGTTTGGCCCACTTCAGCCGTTTCTGCATTTGTTTCTTGTTCAGCATCGGTTTTACTGCTGAACGCGAGATTTGAAGCCGAGTTTGCGCAGACGACGGTAAGTGGTTGATCTGGAGACGTCAGCACCGGTCTGCTTGTTCCACTAGTCGGTGAGCTCGGCAGTGGACTTGAACCGGTGGCTGACTGCGATCTTTCTCAGCTGCTTGTCGCGAGCAGAAGTTTTTCGGACGCCGGAACAGTTGGTGCGCTTGCTGCAGTTTTTCTTGAGAGCTTTGCAGACGGAAGACTGGCTGATGCCGAGCTGCTCAGCAATTTTAGTTTGGGTCAAGCCTTGTTGGCGAAGGGCTTGAATTTGAGCCACTATTCCGGTTGAGAGGTCGTGCTGCTTACCCATGATTGATTTTACAACTTAGAGACTCTACTGAACCCTGACTTTATACTGCACAGTGAGCACTCTTCAAAGAAAACAAAAATTCGAGCATTTATTCTAATTCAATGAAACGGTTTCTCCATTATTCTAATTCAATAAAACAACAGTGTCACAGTTAAATGGCCTAAATGGGCCTTTTGGAAAGCTCAGCTGAGCAAATTTTTTACAGGTAACTAGTTCTGTGATTACTCTAACAAGTAGGACAGGTGCTGTAAACACCTGATTTTCTTTCTGCACAAAAAATGCATTCAAAGAATTTAATGATTGCACTGTTTCAAATTATTCTAATTCGTTGACCAGCACCTGTAGAGTCAGCTTCTTCCCTCAGGCCGTGTTTGAGCTGAAGTCTACAGGACACACAGTCTTGAACCATGTGCAATAACTGCTGCAAGAAATATGCAATAACGTTATTTGTGTTTCCTTTATTTCATGCCATTGTTTTTATTTTCCCTTTTCTTGTTTCTTTTATTTTATTTATATATTTATGTTTATATTTCCAAAAGAGGGTAAAAGACGGAGTCAGTCCAAACTCAATTCCCTGTTGTCATCGCAACTTGGCCAATAAAGTTTTCTGATTTCTGATGATATGTGGCGTATGAGCCGTTTGGGTGTTTTATACATGTGGTGGATGTAAATTCAAGTATTGCGACGAGTCAGATAGTTGCAAAGTGCACGTGTTGGCATTGTGTTACTTTATATGCAGAACAAGACTGGAATAACGCCATTTTTTATTTCTCAGAATGTTCGAGTTGCAAATCAGTATTTGTTGGCGTCATTTGTTTGGTTTGGTTTTGGATGCTGGATATTTAGTTTTTAAACGGTTAAATGTCACGTTGAATATAGTGTGTGGTAAACTAGTCTTTTAGCATGAGCTGCTCTTGTTGGGAAGTTGTTAAACTTTCAAGTGATTTATTTCAACGGAAACTTATTAACTTAGACCTCTTCTGTCTTGTGTTAATGCTCATTTCACAACTTGTGTAATCCTGTAAAAACTAATGAAGTTATAAATAAGCACATTCTGAGAAGTCATTTAATTTCTGATTGTCTGGGGAAATATTTTGTGTGCACAGCATTTAAAATCATGTGGTCTCAGTCATTGGTGTAAGATGGCCTGGGCTTATTTTGGTAGAGCAGGTTAGTTTTAAGTTTGTCTCTTCATAACATGATTCAATTGTTTAGAATTTTACTTTACATTTAAGTTATATTTTCCATTCTGCCTTACGTGGCAGCAGAGATTTGATGGTTAACCTGTGAGAATCTCAAGTAAGTGTTCATAAAGATTCTCTGAAGAAGAGATGAAGAATATTCTAGACTCATCTGATGAACAGGTTTGATTTTCTATTTTGTTATATACACGGTGATCAATTAAGCCGTGTTTTTTATTAACTATTATTTTTCTTATTAGATGACCAGTGGTGTGTTACACAGACACCATGTAGTTCTACAAGGGTTTCCCATCTACGAGAACATGATGCGATTTTAACAACATGTCTGGTACGTTTTTGACATGTTTCGTTTTCTTTACGTAAAGATGACATTAAAATGCATGCCCCTTTTGAAAGTTTTTCGAGTGTTTTAGTGTTAATGATTTAAAGCAACAGTACAGCCTTCATTCTTTCTACAGAATACTGACTCGCCAGAGATCAGTTCCAAAAAATTACAGTTTAGTGTTATCGAAGTTGTGGATCATTTGACAATGAGTATTGTGAACTTCAGTGTGTCCTGGGTGAGGAAACGGCTGTCGTGAAGAGCCTTCCTGATTCTCCAAAAGCATAAATGGTACTGGTTTCTCTTATGCTACAAACGTGGAGTATCTGCTCTGACTCAAAAGGACTACAATTCACATTTGAAGTCATTCAAAATACCTTGGTTGGTCTTACTGAAAGCTGCACAGATACAGTACCTGAAAAACACACTTTTATCCCAACTGCATTGTTTGAATCTGTTGTTGTTAATATTGTGTGTGAAATGTTTTTTTTTTACTGGTTGTGGTAATCCAACAAGTTAATTTAATTTTTTAGTAGTTGTAATTTTTGTGTATTTCCTTTATTTTGTTTATTTAGAACCATTCAACATTTGTGGTCACTTTCATTTTTTTCATGTTGTGTATTTTTTTTTTTTTGTTTGAAGCAGGCACATTCTTAAATAAAGGTTTATTCTCAACAAGTTATTGTCAGGTTTTGCAGTTCCTGAGTTGTATAGTCTTTTAGTTTGAAACTCTCGGTTCACTTCCCTGTTTATGTTTGTCATGTGTTCGAGTTTGGTTTCATTAGTTGACCTCATTAGGTAATTTCATTAGTGACAGGTGTAGTTTTTTAATTTGAGTTCATTATTTAATTATCGTCCACCTGTCCTTTTGGGGCTGATTTGTTCTAGTATTTAAGTCTGTGTTTTCCTTTGTTTGATGTGGGATCGTCTTGTTGGTGTGAGTCAGTTTGGGATGGGTTTTCTTGTCTCTGAACTGTGTTTTGTTTAAATAAAGTCCTGTCCTAGCAATTGGGTCTGAGCTCCTGTGTCCTGCATCCCAGACCGTGACAGTTATTTTGTGTTGTGTTTATTATTACATTTGATGTGTTTGTTGCAAATATGGACTACATGTCCCATGTTCCCGTGTTTCTGTTCGCGTCTGGTGTGTCATCTTCATCTGTTATCAGTTCCACCTGTTCTTCATCTGTCTTATTATTTAAGTCTTCACCCGTGCCTATGTTCTTCGTCAGTCATTAACGTTGCACTTCGTCTGTACGTGAGTCTTCTGTGAGTTATCGTCTCCTGTTTTCGTCATTAAATGTCCGTTTCTTGTCACCACGATCCCTGGCTCTTCGTCTCATCACCTTCACTCGTCCCGGATCGTAACAGTGTTGACCTAACTAAAAAAATGATAATTTTTCCTTTGATTTTTTGTTCACTTAACTTAAATTATGTAATAAACAAACAAGTTATGTTAAGTTGGGACAACTGTACCAATTTCATTATTGCTTTTTTTCTGAACTAATATCCTCAGTTGACTCAACTAAATGTTTACGCCTATTGCTTGTTTTCTGAACTAATATTGACAGTTGACTCAACGAAATATTTTTAGTTATAGCTTGTTTTTTCAACTAAAATGTTTGTTTGGTTGACACGTTAATTTTAGTTAGCAAAACTAAACATTCCCAAAGTTGTCTCAACCAAAAAGAAAGAGAAGGACATAGTTTTTTCAGTTGAGTTACAATTTTATTTAGTGTGTTCACACACACACACACACATCTGGGATGTGAAGGGCAGAGCTCAGCAGACTGAAAATCATATTTTTTTTCACATTTGTAAAACAGTTTTTGATTTTCTTCTGTATTTTGTTATTTTATTCTTCTTGTCAAAGACATTTCAGTTCATTGCCACAACTCTGTCGGGCAAATAACAACAATAAGGCAAGAACGTGTTTATGTAGCTCTTACAGAAACCCTGCCCCTCTATTCTGAAGAACAAGACTGACTCAGTCTGCTCATCTGATTGGCAGCAGTCATGTGACACGAAAGACCATTTGAAATATGCTTCGGCTGACTTTTACACAAACTTTCAGAAGTGAAAACGTTTTGCACTCTGTTTATTAGCATTGGTTTTGATCGATACTTACAAAAGTACCGACTCCAAAGTATTCGATGCTCCCATCGCTACTTCAGAACCGTCTGTGTTAAAATTTTTCTGAGCTTCGTCCTGCTCGAGGAACAGAGCAGAAATGAAGTTCGAAGATCTGCTTTCAGAGATCGGTGGATTTGGAAGGTTCCAGAAGATGGTTTTGTTCATCAACTTTTTTGGTCGATTCAGTCTCGCCTGCAACTTCCTGTTGGGCAACTTCATTGCAGCGATTCCATCTCACCACTGTCGCATCGACGCTCTGGATGTTCTCGAGAGCTTTCACAACCTGAGCGAGGAGGAGAGACTGACCGTCAGTGTTCCAGCACGAGAAGATGGGAGACGCGACTCCTGCCACATGTTCTCTCACTTGCTTTTCAACTCGACTAGATCTTCAGACATCAGTGTAGTTCAGTGTCAGAATGGATGGGAGTATGACAACAGCACGTTCATCAGCACTCTGGCCTCTGAGGTAACCAAACTCATCATTTACTTCATCAAGTTACTGCTGCTTTGAGATCATTCTAAATTAATTACAACTTCTCTCTCTCTCTCTCTCTCTCTCTCTCTCTCTCTCTCTCTCTCTCTCTCTCTCTCTCTCTGTCTCTGTCTCTCTCTCTCTCTCTCTCAGTGGGATCTCGTATGTGACAAAAGAGCAATGAACAAATTGACAACCACCATCTTTTTCCTTGGGGTGATGTTTGGATCAGCCGCTTTCGGGAGCCTGAGCGCTATGTTAGTTATTTATAACACAAATAAATGTATTAGTTTATGCTTTAAGCCAGTGATGCCCAACTTTCACCACAAGGGCCATTTCCAGCTTACTGTTGCATGTACCTTTATTTCTATATATATATACTGTACATCAATTGTATGTAACAATTTTTACAATTTAGTCCTTTTGGAATAAAATGGTAAAACACGAGTTGTATCTCATATCTAGACAATATTTTTTAATAATAATTTTACTAAATGGACAGTTTGGCATGTGAAATTTCTCCAAAAACCCTAGACTTTGAAGGTTGGGCACCACTGCTTTAAGAAACAGGTATTTCAAAGTTTCATTTACTCTACACTCTACACGCATGGACTCATATTTACCAACAGATTTGGCCGTAAACCGATGCTGCTGGTGTCGTATGTGTCAGGAATGGCGTTTGGATTACTCAGCGCTTTTTCTACCTCCTTCATTATGTTTGTCGTCCTGAGATTCTTCACCGGATTCACCATCACCGGCAGCGTCATCATCTCCAGTGTTCTCAGTAGAAACCCATGAGACTTTTAATGTGAATCATTTCAAAATGTTATATACGTCATAAATGTACGTTCTTTCAGATGTGGAGTGGGTGAGCATCGAACACAGAAGATCGGTGGGCGTCATTGACAGTATTTCCTGGACATTCGCCCTCATGACTTTCCCATTGTTTGCGTACTGTATTCGAGATTGGCGATGGCTGACAATCGCCGTTTCATTGCCCACTGTGTTCGCTATAATCACTTGGTGGTGAGATTTTCCATCAACCAGGGTGCAATTATACATTTTGTATACAAAAAAAAACAAAATTGTAAACTTTAACTAATTTCTGTATAATTATGTTCTTAATCAAAATTATATATATACAAATGTAATTGATATTATTTTAATGTATTATTTATTTGTTTTTTATTCTTTATCATATAATAATTGAGCTGTGCTTATATAACAGGTGGGTTCCTGAGTCAGCTCGGTGGTTGATAGCCAATGGGAAGGCAGAAAACGCTCATTATTATTTACAGCGATGTGCTTCTATGAACCGGAGGAAGGACGTTGCAAGCAAAATAAATGCTGAGGTAAAAAATCACATCTAACATAGACACAGTACAAAGAATAGCATTATCTTTCTGATTGCATCAGAGAACGTCAGTGGTGTAAAGTAATTGAGTAAATGGACTTTATTACTTTTCTTAAGTATTGTTGGCTTTTTGTTGTGTACTTGTACTGAGTATCATAAATATAAGCAACTTTTACTCTCTACTTGACTACATCTGTATGGGAGCAATTTAGTACCAAAAAGATTTGCGCGCGAGAAACCTAGAAGCGCGCGCAACGTTTCTTTGCGGTCATGCTCGCGCTCACGCTCAGTTCTTGTCTGCGCGAAAATCTTTATGGCACGAATTTGACATATGGCTCTGATTGGTCAAAGCGAACCAATCGTGGAGCAGACCACCGCCACTAAATTGATTCCATCTATCTGTACTCTTTACTCACACAGTGGCTTTGAGACCGTTTGAGAACTGGGAAAAGCGCTTTACAAATGGACTGAACTTGAACTCCATTACACTTACCGTTACTCGTTACATTTTAATTGTGCGCAACAATTCGACATCTTTTTCTACCGTGGTTAATTTCTTGGGCTTACGAGGTGATATTGCCATCTGCAAGATGCTGAAGATACTGGAGGCTATTTATCTATATCTAAATACCGAGAACATTAATTAGCGGTTGCACTTTACACATTTGACTTTTTTGTTTTTCTTTATTATACCATTTTTAAACATTGACGTGTTAACTTTCCTTTTTATATTAGGGAGTAAATCCTCGTAAACAGAGTTAGAGAGAGTAAAATAAGTCTCGCCTACAAGTTAAGTTTTTTTAAAATTGGGAGATTTCACGACTTTTTCTCAACTCTTCTTGGCATTGGTGACTTGAAGCTTGTAAGGGAGTATTTTTTTTTTTACAATCAAAGGTAATAATAATAATAATATGAGTATTTGTAGGGAGCTTTTCACAGTTTTAATCGTCTCGAAGCGCACAAAAAAGGTATCTGCACTTTTACTCAAGTATGGTTTTCAGATACTCTTTACATCTCTGCTGCAAGTGTTTCAAAATGTTTTATTTTATTAAACAAGCTGTGCTGAGTAAGATGTTTTCTTTTTATACCTTTTTTAGGATTTGGCTCAAATCATAGTAACTGACAGAGGAAACCGTACATATTCATACATGGATCTGGTCAAAACTCCTAAAATGAGAAGACTGGCTCTACTTACCGGAATTACATGGTGTGAATTGTACACACACACACACACAAACAAACAAACACACAAATACCAACCAACAAATGAGTTCATACACACATGAGTTTACCTGCTTGTAATTTTTTCTAGGTTTTCTGTCGCCTCCGTTGCCTATGGAATCAGTTTCAACGTCTCCGGCTTCGGCTTAAACATGTTCCTGACTCAGTTTGTGTACGGTGCCATTGAGATCCCTGCTAAACTGAGCATCTATTACTTGCTGGACAGGTTTGGAAGGCGTCTAACTCAAGCCGGAGCTCTGCTTTGCGTTGGCATGTGTCTTACGATCAACATATTCATACCCAGAGGTGAGATTCACCCTGACTGTTACTGGGAGTTAGATATAATGCTCCAGTGGTTTCTCTGTGGTTGTAGATAAGACAGTGGCTCGCACGGTGATAGCTGTGCTGGGAAAAGGATGCTCCGCTACATCTTTTGGTACCGTCATTTTATACAGCTCAGAACTTTTCCCCACAGTTCTCAGGTATGTCTCCACCATCACACACTCTTGTAAAAAGAATCTCACTTGTTGTTCTACTAGTTATTGGTTTAGCTTTCCCACTTTCATGTTTCTTTTGCTCTTCATCAGTTTGAATCTGTTTGTGTTTACTAAAATTAAGCTGGTGACATAGCATCTTGACTTGTTTGGATCTTGATTATTTTTTTTAGTATTTTTGACTTTTCATTTTGAACTATTGTTTTTGGCTTTCTTACACAAATCTCCATACTTTTCCCCCCACGCAGTCATTTTGTTGCGTTTTCAACAATAAGAAAGTGTGCAATGACCCTTAACAAGCGCATCACAATGAAGTTCAAAGAATAGAATAGTCTTTATTGTGACTGTTCACATATATACAATGCAATTATAGCATCTTTCTATTCAGTGCCACATGCATCAATAATTACAGTCCAAAAATCCAATAAAATATAATATTTACATATTTGACGTAAAACTGAACTGTACATGTTGACGTAAAACTGTTGAAACATGTTGAACATGTTGATGTGAAACTGAAACTTTGCGTTTTTTTTTTATTTACAGTACTATACAGTATATAGTATACAGTATATACAGTATATACTATACTTCTTGTCTCACTTTATTCATATTTTTCTTTCCTAAAGGATTTGTTAATTTTGCAAAGACAGTGATATTAGTTTTGCCCCTGGACAATTTAATTTGTATAGTAATTTTACAAGATTAGAGTCCCTTTTGTCTTTTTCACATTGAGACTGGGTCTTTCCCCCGTCTGGACCTTGTCAACACTTGACAACACCAACGTTTACCTTCTGTTTTGTTTCTTGTAGACAAAATGGAATGGGCTGGAACTCTTTCCTGGGTCGTCTCGGAGTGTCTGTGGCTCCTCTGATTCTACTTCTGGACGACACTTGGAGCCACTTTTCTCAGATCATCTTGTCATCCATTGCACTCGTATCTGCTCTCGTTGCTTATCAGATGCCAGAAACAAGAGGCAAGTGTCTTCCCGAGACCATAGAGGATGTGGAGGGAACTGGGTAAGATAAAACTTATGGCATTTATGCCGTTTTAATTTGAACTATTGCTAGGTGAGATGTTTAATAATAATTGATGACATTGTTATGTGAATCTGTATTTCCTGAATATAATATTGTAGACACATGTTATTTGTTGCAACATTAAAAATAGAACATCTTTAAAATATGTACAATTACAGTATTTGTATTGTAAACTTCACAGTTTTATTAAAATAAAGTAATCAATCAGTCATTTTATACAGCTCAGAACTTTTCCCCACAGTTCTCAGGTATGTCTAGTTATTGGTTTAGCTTTTCTACACGTTGGTCTCATTACCTCGTTCATGTTTCTTTAGCTCTTCATCAGTTTATTATCAGACTGAATCTTTTGGTGTTTACTAAAGTTAAGATAATACATCTTGAATTGTTTGGATGTTATTTTTTTGTATTTTTTAGTTCTACTTTTGATTTTGAAATCTTAATTTTGGTTTTCTTACACAAATCGCCATACATTGTAAAAAATTAATCACGAGTCTTGGAATTTTTAATAAGAAAATTATGTAATTACTAAAAACAGTGTACGTGTGTCCAAAAAATGTTGTTCTATATGTTATATAATAATATTTACTATAAAAATATTGGTGGAGTGATCAAATGCCATTTTGATGAACAGCATAAGAAGAGTGATTGTTAAGAGGAAAGGGAATGAAAGAATTTGGCTGCTCCAAATAGTCAGATGTGCTTGTTCCTTTAAAGAGCCAATGGGAAGCTTGCATGTGTTGCTCATTGTTCTTAAACTTTAAAATAAAGCATAAACACGTTTACTTAAACCTGCTACATTTTAACAAAGAGCAATTGAATATATTTGTCATAAAAGGAGAAAATATGTTTAAATAAATAATATTTAAATAATTTAAATAATGTATAAAAATAAGCGTCAATGTGTCTACTGCTCTTCAGAATCAGGTTAATTTCTGGCTATGCGTAATTTATTAGCAGGGTGACGCTGTTGCTGCTGAGTGGCGCTCGGTGGACTTTCTCTGTGAGGCAACTTATGTGAATAGGTTGTTCTTCCACCACAGGAGTCCTCAGTGTTCAGCCAACATGGGTTTAAATCGCGATTTAATCACTTAGTGTTGGTTGTAGTTATTTTGCCCTCTGTGTCAGCGCGGCAAGCTCTAAAGGACACAGGGTGTGAATGAACAGTCAATCACTCGTATAGATTCCTGGCCTCTGCTTAACAAAAGTGAGCAAATTGTGTTTTATTTGCTTAAATTAAAAAGCACAATCTTTTAATAAATAAAATAATCATTTTTGCTTACCAAAAATAGTGGAGCATTACATTTTTTTTTATTGCGTTTTAATTAAGAATTTCTTTTCTTTTATCATATTAAAGCTTTAGTCAGAGTTGGCAGTTTTGAGCTTTCAAAACTAAAAAATAAGCCCAAAACGATAAATTCATGTAAAACTTTAAAAATCACGTCTTGATTTGGTTTGAGAATCTGTTGTCTCACACAAATGATCAAATATGCTGCGCAATAATTAATAACCGATTGACAAATCATCAACCTCTCATGACATCAGCACGCACTGTTTAACCAGACGCATCCAACCACATCTGCATATAGATGGACAAAGTACAAGCTGAGTGTCCAACCTGAGGCATAACATCTCACATCTGAGGTAGACTAACTGAGAAACGCTGCTCAAGAAAACCATGAAGTTTGAAGATCTACTTACGCAGATCAATGGCTTTGGAAAGTTCCAGAAAATGATGGTCTGCATCAATGTTTTAGGCCGCTTTACTATACCATGCCATTTTCTGCTAAGCAATTTTATCACCGCCATCCCTCCTCATCGCTGTGACATCAGCTTTCTGGAAGCTGAGGGAATGTTTGGGAATCTTAGCCTGGAGCAGAAATTAGCCGTCAGTATTCCGACCCAGCACGACGGAACTCCGGATTCTTGCCACATGTTCTCTCAACCTCAGTTCCAGCTGCTGAGAAACTTCTCCACCTCCACAGAACTTCCAACGGTCCCGTGTCAGGCTGGATGGGAATACGACCACAGCACCTTCATCAGTACCATCGCCACACAGGTTCTGTTTCGAGTGCAGTGATGACATTTAATAAAGAAATCATTCTTGATCAGATTGTTCAGGAGAGACTGCTGTAGTTTACATTTTAATATATGTACCATAATATTTGTAGAGTAAAATAATTACTTAAATATATAAATAAATAAAAAGTACTGTAAATGTTTTTCTATATTACTTTGTATCTATAGTTTAAGTGATATTAAGTGCATTTACTCAAATATAACACAATTCCAAACAAAATCAGTAAATTAGGCTGAAAAATATTCTGCGCAATTGTATTATATAACTAAAAAAATATATAATATTTCAATATCATAAAGCCTGAGTTGGAAATGGTTATGCATATACAGTTTAGGAGCAACAACCATTTTATTTATATTTATTTGCACTTTTTTTAATATATAATTTGAGAAAAATACTTTTTATTGCATTGTAAATACTTTTTAAGCATATTATTACAATGTAAAATTTTAACTTTTTAAATGCATATCATCAAAACATTTTTGGTGTTTTACATTTGAATTTACTTTGAATTTCTTTTATTGAAATCTTTTTTTCTTTTTAATGTAAATACTTAAATTTTCTGACATACAGACATTTTGATTATATTTGAAAATTAGAAACAGCAGAAGATTTACAAAACCACAAACAATTGATAAAGTTCATGTTGACATGTCAACTGAATCCCACAAATAATATGGTTTTCGGGGGAACATGCTTATTCAACATAGCATTATATACTAAACAACCCGTTTTATGGTTCAATTATGGCGTTGTGTGTATTTAAGTGGGATTTAGTGTGTGACAACAGAGGTCTGAATAAAGCCGTGACCACCATCTTCTTCATTGGCGTGATGTTTGGAGCCGCCTTTTTTGGAGTTTTGAGTGACAGGTGATGTTTGAACCATTTATTACATAATATAATATTTATATTCACAGGTCAGTAAACTAAATCTTTTCTTGCGTGGTAGATTCGGACGCAAGCCGATGCTGTTGGTCTCCTATTTGTTTGGAGTGGGATTTTCACTCGCCAGCACCTTTTCGTCCTCCTTCATTATGTTTGCAGTGCTGCGATTCTTTACTGGACTCACCATCACTGGCCTGCTGATCACCTCCACTGTGCTGAGTGAGAGATATTTTTATTCCAAAAGAAATTGATTTAAAGAAAAAAAGAGACAAGCATCATACAGTACATGAACCACAAGCGCACTAAAGAAATTAATCACAGAGTTTTGTTTTCCTAGCCTCTGTTGCGTTTTACTTTTAGTCTTTGTTAAATTACAGAATTTACAAAATTCTGTCATATTCACATACCGTATTTACGTGAATATAAGAACCCCCATGATTTTTGAGGCACAAATTAATGTTTTACTTTATTTCTAGCCGTTAGTGCTAATTTACCGGATGCTCCGTCTGTTCTGATAATGCGTAATTATTTTTTGTTCTACCAGATTATTTAGCCCCAGCTAAATGTTGCTGCGTGACTAATATTTCTTTATTTTTGTCATTGAGCTAATAAAAACTGAAAGTAAATGAAGGCATTTTTTTTTTATTTGTGATTGCTCGTGACTTATAAGGTGGAAAAATTAGCGCGTATATTTACGTGCATATTTGAAGTTGGCGACTATAAGCACCCCGCAAGTTTTTGAGCTGCTAAAATTGAAAAGAAAAAAAACAAAACCGGTGCATATATTTGCGTAAATACGGTATTCTGTATATACAATGTAGGTACATATAATATTACAATTAAAAAAGTTTAACGCTGTGGTGATGTGATAATGTATGTGATCTGATTTTATTAGATTCGACGTCCTAATATTTTTTCACATACAGTATATTTGTATTATATGGCGCACAGACTATTTTTTTAAATAGTAAAATTTTAAATTGCATCTTGATACAATCAGAGACTGTTAAAAGCTCTTTAAAAATACAATGTTATTCTTATTTATTTATTATATGTTTTAAATGTTCAACTCAATGGAGCGTAACCCCCTATTATAATTACTCAAATGGAATCAGCTATTTTAAACCAATCACATAATAACTTCTGAACCCCGGAATTGCACCTAGCAGCTTAATGACCATATGGACCTACTGTGTGTTTTCCATTGCAGATGTGGAGTGGGTGGACATTCAGCACAGAAGACTCGTGTGTATGATTGACAGCATGGCGTGGGCTTTCGGGACCACCGCTTTGGCTCTAACAGCCTTCCTGGTGAGAGACTGGAGATGGCTGACCGTGGCTGTCACGTTACCCTTTCTTCTGTCGGCCATTCTCTGGTGGTAAAAGACTTTCACCGTCCTACACGTGAGGTATAAATACGAGCGTAATGACGTGTGTCTGCTGTAGCTGGATTCCTGAGTCGGCTCGGTGGCTGATAGCCAATGGCGAGTCAGAAAAAGCCTATTTTTATCTCAAGAAATGCGCTGTGATGAACGGAAGACAGGACGTTATGGAGAGAATCAAACCCAAGGTCACCAAAAAAAAGAGTCTTTCAGTTTTGTTTTTTGGTAACTTCTTTTCTATTCCAGGCTCTCGCTTCGATTATCGTTCTAGATCAACTGAAGAGAAAATACTCTTACCTGGATCTTATCAGAACTCCAAAGATGAGAAGACTGGCTCTGATAACAGGAACCATATGGTGTGTTAAAAAAAAAATCACTGAATAATACACACCAGAGATGAAGAACCTAGTGTTTTACAGGTTTTGTGTGGCCACTATGACCTATGGAATCGGTCTCAACATCACAGGCTTTGGACTGAATATGTTCCTCACGCAGTTTGTTTACGGCGCTATAGAAATTCCAACTAAGATCCTGGTTTATTACCTACTGGAGAAGATTGGAAGACGTTTTACTGAATCTGGAGCTTTTTTGTTGGCAGGGATAAGCCTGATGATTAACATCTTCATTCCCAAAGGTGAAGATCATCGTCTCTTCACCTTTTCAAAAATTATTTTGAGACAGAGTGGTTTATTTTTTATTACAGTAAATATTAATATACGTATATTTCAATGGAATTGCCATAATTGCCATCTCTGTCTGTCAATAACCACTAAAGATCAATTTTTCAAATTTCAAATTTTCAAATCAAATTTTTTTGGCATATTGATCTTCAGATCTGTGGATCGGTCGCTCTGTAGTCGCCGTTTTGGGAAAAGGATTTTCTGTGGCGGCTTTTTCTACAATTGTGTTGTATAGTTCTGAGCTTTTCCCCACTGTTCTGCGGTACGTAACAACTTTTTTTTATATTTTGAAATATTTATAGACACACACATATTAGTGGTAGGCCATTATCAGCGTAAACGCAAGACTCTAAAATAATGAGTGTCATCTGTATCAAAGATTGTTTGAGAGCTGGCGTTAACACGTAGGGTATGATGAAGAGTTTTACAATATATTTTAGTTCTCCCACTTGTCACTTAATGCATTTCATATTGAGAGGAGAAAGACACAATTGCAAGAATAACTTACACATAGAAAACACTCTAGACGTGTCTAAACGAGAGAGGGCAGGGTGGAGGAGTGAAGTTACAGGGGGTGGAGGTGAAGAAGGTGCAGGAGTTTAAGTACTTGGGATCAACAGTGCAGTGTGATGGGGAGTGTGGAAAAGAGGTCAAGAGACGAGTGCAGGCAGGGTGGAGCGGGAGGAGGAGAGTGTCAGGAGTGTTGTGTGACAGAAGAGTGTCAGCTAGACTCAAAGGAAAGATGTACAAGACAGTGGTGAGACCAGCTCTTCTCTATGGCTTAGAGACAGTGGCAGTGAGAAAGAGACAGGAGGCAGAGATGGAGGCAGCAGAGATGAAGATGTTGAGGTTCTCCTTGGGAGTGACGAGGTTGGACAGAATAAGGAACGAGCACATCAGAGGAACAGCTCACGTTACTTGTGTTAGCAACAAAGTCAGAGAGGCCAGACTGAGATGGTTTGGACATGTGCAGAGGAGGGATAGTGAATATATTGGTAGAAGGATGTTGGAGATGGAGCTGCCAGGGAAGAGGGCAAGAGGACGACCCAGGAGGAGATATATGGATGTTGGAAGAGAAGACATGAGGTTGGCTGGGGTCAGAGTGGAAGATACTCAGGATAGAATGAGGAGGAAAGAGATGATTTGCTGTGGAGACCCCTGATAAAGGAAAAGCCGAAAGAGAAGAAGAAGAAAACACTCTAGAAATCTCTAGACTCAGGAAGGGAGCATCACTAACGTACAACACTTTACACTAACACACACACAAAGAACTAGTGACTGATGGCAAGCTTAATTAAGTGAGCTTAAATACAAGACTAAACCAAATCATGTTGTCCATTAATGCAGAATGCTATCACGTGATTGGTTTCTGTAGGCAAAACGGAATGGGCTTTAACTCCTTCCTGGGTCGCTTTGGCGTGTCTGTGGCTCCCCTGGTTCTGCTGCTGGATGCTGTTTGGGCTTATCTACCGCAGACCATCCTGACTTCCATAGCTTTCATTGGCTGTCTGGTGGCCTATCAGTTACCAGAGACGAGGGGGCGGTGTCTTCCTGAGACTATAGAAGATATCGAGGGAAGCGGGTAAGTCACACGCTGTGTTTCTTTACCTTTACAAAAACCCAATGATATGAATACTATAAGAACAATATAAATATATATATAATGTATATTATAATATATATATATATATATATAAAAAAGCCATACAAAATGTATAAACATAAACATCTATAATATTTATAAAATCATTTTCCAAATCGACTGATATGATAGTGGTGTTGACCTCCTTCAATGTGTTTTTTTTTTTATGTTAATCAGGAAAAATCACATGGAAGAAACTCGGAAGCAGATGGAAGAAGAGGCGACGGCGATGAAGGACACCTCAGAAGGATGAATACATTTCCCATCACAGTTTTAACCCTTTCAAAATTGATTAATAAAAAAAGAAAAACAAAATCTTACCCGTTAGTATATGACCATGAACATATCAGAAATACAAATAAAAATAATGCAAAGTAAAAAGAAGAACTGCAAAATTATTTAAATATTTTTAATGGTTCCAGAAGAATTTACATTTCTCTCCAGTGTCATATCATACATCTTACAAAAATAAGTCACTACACGGAATAAAGAGCTAAAGTGGGAAGAGTGATTTTATTATAAAGAAAAAAAACTCATGCGTGAGGAAAAAAAGATTTTGTTCATATACTGTATATTGACAATAAGTAGTGTTTGCATGAAATGCTTGTGTGACTTTAAACGTGTTAATTGTGTTTAAATAATTAAACGTGCTATTAAATGAAAAACAAATAGTTTATTTACTAATGTTCATTTGGCATTTCATTCTCCGCATTTTCTTTTTCATAAACGTAGCATCCCACTTTTCCAATGTTCACACCTTTTGGTCCAAAAAGGTAACCGTAACATGGCACATGACAGTATGGTTTGCTCTCGTGCTGTGACAAAACATAAAACACATGCTGTGATAGTAGTGTATTAAATTATAATAACAATCATGTCTTGGTGGTATAGATATTTCAAAATTAAATCAGAATACAATACCCTGGTAACTCGAATTTTACACTGGTTTATTCCATATGTATTTATACAAGACATATTTATAATCATTTAATTCTATACATATTTTATGCTGTATATATGTATAAAATTGAACAACAAAACAGTGATTTGATAAATATAAATACATTTGTATTTTCCATTATATCCATGCGTTAAATACCTCAGCATGGCCACCAGGGGTCAGTGTTTTCTTGCATCTCACACAGCGGAGGCAGGGCCTGTGCCAGTTGCGTCCCAATGACATCACCTTCTCAGCTAGAGCGTCACAACCATGACGTCATTTAAAATTTTAAGGGAAACCCAGAATTAGATGCAATGGATTAAAACAAACCTTATTTTTTTTTTTGCATTATTTTAATCCAATATGCTATGAATTATAGGATAAAACATCTTAATAACGTTTTTCAATAATAGGAGAAACTGGAATGCATTTTTCCCCAAAAAGACCCAGTTTAGAATATAGTGTATATTCTGGACTGAGTGCTTGCTGACAACAGCAGAATAAAGCCGGTCACACACAAACGACCACAGAAATTCCAGAAAGTTCTCGAATGTCTGAAAAGTCACGTTCCGAGCGAGTGAACTCACCGAAATACACAGCTTTTCCACAGCCGGGACACAGATAGGTTTCCCCAGCAAACATGCGTGTAGGAGTGGTGGAAACTAACAAACAAACAGAAAAAAAACCCAGCAATGTATATATTTATGACACGTTTATGTTAGATTCAATATAGGATTTATGTTAGGTCAAAAAAAAAACTGCTGATGAATATTATTGTGGCCCTTAAATTTCATTCAACAAAAAAAAATTCTGATCCACGAGAATCTATTAAAGCTTTTTTTCTCCCCCATTATCCTAGTCAAAACAAACCAGCTAAACTCACACTTATTGGCTGCTGGTTAATTTAGTGTCATTCCAGATGTTTTCACAATGGTCTTTTAATATGTTCCTAAATCCCTCCCCTAACATTCCTGCAACCTCCCGTCTGTCGGAAAACACCTATTAAGGGGAAATATTCCAGGGAGGGAACCAATCAACGCAGGCCGCCTGGAGTCCCACAGGGGTCACAGACTCACTCCCACCTCCTTTACTACACACACTCAACTCCACGCTGGTCTTCGTCTGGGAATGTATGCCAGTACAGAATGCTGAGGAAGCCAGAAAGGGTTAAGGAATGTGTTGAACAATGTAGTCCGGAAGAGGTTCTACAGTTATTTGACGGGAGAATGGAGACCTGTTTTAATTGCTTTACTTGGGAAGACCGTACTCACCTTTGGGCTGGTGATGGTTGATTTGAGAGTTGGTCCATGGTGTGGTTGGAGATCCATCAGACGTACTGCTGGCAGATTTATTCACTGGCGTCTGAGGGGGCGTTTCATATACGTAAGAGCCGGCTCCTCCGATATTTACCCCTACGAATCAGAAAGAAAGAACAAGAATCATGTTAATTGGGGGTTGATAAACCTCATATCAAAGCGGTCAGACTCCGAATGCAGATAGCATTACACAAAAGCCAAAAATATCCTCTCGCTTGGAGACGAGTGAAAAGTCTGGCCACACGGGTTGATATTGTCACCTAACAGCAAGCACACATTCCCACAAAATCAGCTATAAATCAGGGAACAATATCAAATATCTAAAAATCTGACTTTTGGAGCAATCAAGATTATTTTTTACATTAGGTATTTTAGGTAACAATTTTGTATTATTTTCTCCCTAGTAAAAAGACTATTTTCCTCTTTTCTCACAACTCGCAGTTTAACAACAAGCCTGCTACTGCCACCTAGTGCATTTACACATTATTTTAGTGGGGTGATGCATACAATTCTCACACACACACACACACACACACACACACACACACACACACACACACACACACACACACACACACACACACTTTAAAGCCATATAGGTCCCCCAGTAGCAGGAATGATGAAGTGCAATCAACGATGGATAATTATTCCAGATAATGTTGTAAGAAACAGAACCTTGTAAAAAAAAAAAAACAGTTTCCTCTATTTCCAGATTTACAAAATAAAATGCCTGAGAGCCATTTTGTTAGACAAAATATTTGTTAGCTATTTGTTAGCAATATATTTGTTAGCAAAAAATATTTGTTAGCAAAATATTTGTTATTTGACTAAATATTGGTAATAAATGTAAAACAAAACATGTCAAGCAAGCGACGTTCCCATCCGACATTCCGGAAATCATAGGAATTTGCACGACGCTGTTTCAAGCTATACTGAAGAGAAAAGATCTCTGAAACAAATGAGTGTTTTTCTTGTTTTTTGTTTATTTGACGTGCAAAAAAGATTAAACAACTGGACTCTCATCTCAATGCATGCTAGCGGTAAGAAAAAGACTCTTTCATATAGCAAAATTATTTCGGAACTTGGGACGACATTTTCGCGGCGACGCATTCTGTTACTTTTTGTCATCTAGGACATTCGTAAGTCGGGGAACCACCATATTGTTATAGTGTTACATTGTCAAACACTATTTTACAGTGCTATACACTATTCTGAAATAAAATGCAGTATTATACTAATGAACATTACATGTCACATTGGTTTACAGTACTTGTGGTTGTCTTTTCTACTGTTGTGAAACAATACCAAGAGTTGCGTTCTCGATTTGGAGCTCTGAATTCATTTAAAGCAGTTAATAGCTGTATTTTATCTGACAGGTCAGCCATTTTTCTTCGTGTTTTAACCCTTTTTCCAGAACCCTGAAGACTCGGCCCTAAGGAAGGTTATTTTGTCAGGGAGATCCAGCAGTGACTCTGTGAGCTTTTCTCATTTCCTGTGTACGGTTACGTGCAGCACACAAGTCTTAAGAGCATTTCTGTTATTACAGTATGTACCTTATGTAATTTACCTTTTGGTCCAAACAGTGTTCCATAGCATGGTTTATGACAGTACGGCAATCCATTGTGCTGTAAAGCAGAGAGAAACGATCAGATCTTTGTAAATTCAGTTTGGCTTTTTTGTTAATTGAGTGTCCATTTTTGACCAATTTGTGTGGCCTGTGTGCTACTGTGTTACTTAATAAAGGTCTCTACTGGTTTTCTAGAGGTCACAATCTGAGAGAGGGAGGCTAATGTATTGCTGGATTCATTAGAGTCGTGTTTATCCTTCTGTTCCTTCCTGCTCCACCCCGACGGCGTAAAAAGACACACTCAGGTCCCGGTCAGACTGAAATCCAAGCCTTCTGACACTCACACAGCTTCACTTCATGGATCTGATGCCTCACGTACAGGAGAGAGATGGCGTTCAATTGCAACTGCTTGGTTTAAAAGGCAAGATGATAATGGATTGCTTGAGAAAAATATTGTATATTATATATATTGAAATGATGTAATATTAAATGATGTAGCTATAAATTACTTGAGTAAGTACTTGAGTAAATTTACTTTGTTATTTTACTTAAGTATTTTTGGATACTTTGTACTTGTACTATTAAAAAACAAGCAACTTTTATTCTCTTCATCGCCATCTGCAGGATGCTGAAGGTACTGGATGTCATTTATGAGCTAAATGACGTGGATGTGAATTAGAGTTTACAGTTGTTAGAGTTGTTAGTTAGAGTTGTTACACATTTGAGTTTGACAGAGACTGATTTTTTGTTCTTTATCTGTTTTGTTCAATTTCATTTCTATATTAGGAAATAAAACACAAAAAAAGTTTCTTGTTTTTCATATTCCTTGGTGCTTTTTAAACGTAAATTCAGTAGGAGTCAACTACTTCTTACGTCTTTAACTTAGGTCTTCTTGAAATTGGTGACTTGCAACTTGTAATGGAGTAATTTTTACAGTAAGGTATCCGTACTGTTACTCAAGTATGGTTTTCAGGCACTCTTTACACATCTGACATTTATTTTGCTTTTTTTGCATGGCAATCCCACTATTCTACAATCCGAACATACTTTGGATTTAGAACTGGATCTAAATACAGTTTTGGACATGTAAAAAAAGGAAAAACGTCATCCTGCTGGTTGAAAAAGAAGTTAGTTTAAGAAGCCACAGGGACAAAGAAATAATACTCTCATTCATTGAAAGAGACCTTCACCATTCATTGTTACAACCACAGATTAAGCACTTATTCATTAAAGCCCTAAACCTATAATTACGCGAAAACTATGTGTAACTCTTTTGTTGGTGTTTGTGTGGGCCGAGGAAAAGAGAGGAGGAAGAGTGGAGAAAGGAATTGTTTCCCGTGTAGAATAAACTCTATATTTTTGCCCTTTATTTGTTCTTAAAAGCCTGGAAAAGTCTCAGATGTGTAAGTGTGTGTGGTCCAAGTTGTCCTCAAGTTCCTCAGAACCCAAGAACATTAGGAGAGAATTCATAAAATGTATACAGAAGGATATTTTTGATATTTTTCAGCTCAGGCCAGTGCTAAAATATTAATACAATTTTTACTTTTTACTTATTTTTACTTTATTTAAAGATCAGGCCATCTCACTGTTTGTCTCAAACTAAATGAAAATCCTAAATTCCACTACGCCCTTTAAATGGTTGTTGATCTTGAAATTACTTTTACGTACAAAGAAAATTAACATGCTTGAATTTCCCAAAAAGAAATGGAGAAGGCTAGGATTAGAGATTATTTAATCCAAATGGGGGCATGAAAAACACTGAAGACAAGACCACTGAACACGTCAGGATGATTAAGGACACAAGAGAGATGGACAAAGAACGAGAAAAACAAAAGCCGTGGTGGAGATGAACGTGCGAGCTCTTGAACCGCTTCTCGCTCGACTGTAAAGCGGATGGTGTGAAAAATCAAAAAAGTAAGAAAGAACGAGAAAGAAAGACAAATAGAACGGATTACCTCTGCGTGGCCCCCAGGAGACAGAACTTTACAGCATCGTTCACATTTCAGACAGAAACGGTGCCAGTTTTTCCCCAAGGAACTCAATTTTTCCGCTAGAACAGAGAAGGAATGAAAACTGGAATGGGTCTGTAGTGATGGACTGAATCGTGATCACTTATTGGTGTTATAATTATTGTTAGTGGTCTTCAGGCCCCCCATTGCGATTGATGAAATGTACCCACCCAACAATTTTGCGTAATTATATATTACCTCCGATGACATGCTTCTATAAACAGTAGTTAAAAAATCGTTGCACGGAATTGTAATTCCACAGGGTGTGTGAGATTTGAGCTGAACAAAGCGCCATCAAAGCAGAAGAACGCACGGAGGAACGGAGGATCTGGTTTCACAGAGTCAGATTAGAGCTCCAGTTAGGCGGATGTTGACAAGTGTTGACTATCTCAGACCTTCTGATCTTCACATGCTCTTTAATTCAACAACTGGATGCTTAGATTTTCCATACTAAGTTGTTAGAGCAGATTCCTATTCTTTGTCGACATTTTTCAGTCGACACTTTGTCTGCTTTCCATGTTTGCCTGTGCTGCTAAAGTGCTAAAAATGAATAAATAAATCAATAGTAGCGATGGCACGCACACACACACACACACACACACACACACACACACACACACACACACACACACACACACAGTCAACAGTCGTGGACTTTGGAGTGAATTACAAAATGGTTCTACAGAAACCCACCTAGCTGTCATTTAGCCAACATTACTAAAAAGGGGTAGAAAATAAGAGAAATTTGCCACTGGCCCGACTATCAAAACCACGTGCCCAGGTAGAAGCGTTGAAGTGTATTGATCCCAAATTTGGTCATAAGGCAATACTAAGACAAAAAATGTTTTTGTCATTCAATAACAAGACATGGCAATACAAAGACAGTAGCCTAATGACAAAATTATTTTTAAGTCTTAGTATTGCCTTAAGTCTAACTATAGCCTTATGACAAAAATGTTCGGAAAATGTCTTAGTACAGCTTTATGACACTTATTTTATGTCTTTGTATAGCCTAATTGAAAAATTATTTCATGTCTTAGTATAGCTTTACGACAATTCTACTCTCAGTACGTACTTTTATGTCAGTTGTGGTCTAGTGGCAGAGAATGGAACTTATTGTCCGAGAGGTTGCTGGTTCAAATCCCCCTATGACTGGGTCAGTTTTTGTCTTAAATCCTTATAACAAAAAAAATATATTGTTTTAGTACTGCCTTATGACAAAATTGTTTTGTTGGCTTGTGACTTAGTATAGTTTTATGGCATTTTTTATGTCTTAGTATTGCCAGCCAGTTGTAGAGTGAGAACCACGGGTGACAAATAGTAAAATTAGATTATTTTATAATCAAGGCATTATTTTAACAGGCCTCGCTGTGCCAGTGTATGTACGGGCCACCAAACCATTTATATTGTCGAACCGGGCTAGGGATTCATCTGACTCTCCATCACTCACACACACACACACACACATTCCATCACACAAAACTAGTCAGGTCAAACAAAAAAACACACAGTCGGACACATGAAGTCAAGTCTCTGAGGGGATATCAAGTCAGCCCGCGTCTCTTTTTCAGAAAAAGCCACTTTCTCCCGTGTGCAAGCGAAGCACAACAGATCCTCTCACTTAGGTTGTGACTTCCATGCCAAGTTGTTACGTAATAGCATCAGTCAGTTCGCTTTTCACAGGCTGTAGCACTTACTAGTCTTGTGGCTACTGAATGTCAGGAGCGAATACTAAACAGAGGCAGACAATGAAATGCCAGACTAGAGAACAACCTCCATTGCAATTGTGGGAGCTTCAAGGTCAGTTAAGCTTGACCTATTAATAACAATACTTAGTTCAGCTCAAGCTCAACCCTCGGCCGAGTTGTCTGACAGTTTGAGTGAAACCCAAAGACCACAAAAGAACCCAAGTTACTCATTTATAATTAAAAAAACACTGCATTATCTTGAAAATTCTAACAAAATGTTTTAGAGTTTATATCAAATTAAAACCCAGTTTCGTTATACAAACCCTGTGTGTGCATATATACTTATTATACATGTACATATATAATATACGTATGTAAGATAGACAATTTATTTACAGTTTATTTAGGTTATTTGTTGAACAACAAAACTTCGGCCACTCATTATATTACTGATAAGTCTGCGTTTGTTTATTACAAGTTAGCTTTTATTATTAATTCTAATACGCACCAATATATATATACAATAACAGAAAAGCAAGATCACTGGACATCTCTGCAGTGCACACGTGATGAATTTCGAACGTAATCGATAAACTCACCAAAAAACACCGTCTTATCACATCTTGGACATATGGACGTCATTTTTCAAGGAGAAACGTGTTGCTTGGCAGAAGCGATCGTATCGTCTTCTCCGCGCCAATCTTCTCTTCTCAACCTTGAGACAAACTAATCCACGATTCCTCGCGCCGCTGCATTTATTTAACTTTGAGGATCCTCCGCTATTGAGTTATGAATATTTAACGGATCACCATACGTGTTTGTGCTGAAGTGCAACGATTGGCTGAAATGTGCCTCATTGTACTATGGGAAAGGACGGGATACTTGAATATTAAAGAAGACACGTGACTGTAGTTCAAAGCAACGTCACCGATCAAATGCATATTCATGTACTTCGTATTAGTAGGATTGGTTATTTTGCGTGGAATTCACGCGAATGGTTTACCTTGATATACATTGCATTTGCTTCCTAAACAGCACGCGTAGAAAAGAATACGAGTAGAAAGTGCAATGTTTTGCTGTTTGCAAAAATATTTAAGCCGAGTCAGTTTAATATCAGTCAGTCAGTCAGTCATCTTCTACCGCTTCATCCTTTACAGGGTCGCGGGGAGCTGGCGCCTATCTCAGCGTCTTAGGGCCGGAGGCGGGATACACACTCTATCAGTTCATTATTATAGTCCTAAATAACTTTTATTTATATGTATCTGTATTTTAGTGGTATTGTTGTTTAATTTTAAATTTTCTCGTACGTAGATTATCCAAACAACTACCGTACTCAACACAAAATTCCTAGCAGTTTTACTTCCCCCTGGTGGCCAAACAGCAGCCTAGTTCACAAATAATTTTGCACAAAAATCGCTCACTGATGCGTGAATAGAACATTTCTGTTACACGGCGATTAAAAACTGATAGATGGATGAATTGGAAGATTAACTAAATCAGCAATCTTAAAACGTTCAGAGAAATGTTTTAAAAAGACCAGGACATATGAAGGTGTCATAACAACTTTTCTCCCTCAGTGTTTATTTAAATGGCTACATGGCTTCCTATTATTATGATCCTTGAACTTTGGTCCAAACGAATATTCGTCAATTTCCCACATGTGGTTTTGCCTTGTTATGTACCGGTAATTGTGTTGGTACAATAATAAACAATGTAGATGTTATTTAACCATGTTGTTGCGCTCTACTGCCACCAGAGGGAGCAGAGACATCAGTATGTACTTAACTACTGTTTCAAAATTTATTGAAAATTACGTTTTTCTTTTCAAACGCATACATTTAACAAGTGTTTTAAAACAAAATAAAGCGTATTAAAGTAATTTAGCTTTGTGATTGAAAGTTATTTTACCATATGCTTTGTGTTATGTGCGTTGAATTTATGTTGAGTGGAAATACGCAAATGATTATTGAAATTTAATTACAGATCTCAACTACACCATAACTATAAGGTAATAGCCATCTTGAAATGTAAATTTATATGTACATTAGGGGGCACTGTGGGATAGTTGTGCACAAAACACAGTAAAGAAGAACTTTCAGGTATTATTCTTACTTTCAGGTATATTTCAAGGAATGTGCTTGAGTTTGGCTTACTAGTTTTATGCCAGGCTATGCAAGTAAGAGAATGTTAATGACTGTTTAATTCTTGCCAGTTAGAGAAGGAAGACCATGGGAGTAAACTGTAATGAATATACGGTAAACACAAGTTTACAACTTTTTTAGTACTTTGTTTCGACTTTCCAGTTAATGTCAACACAATCAACAGTCACAGTACAGTATATAAAATTCAGTCACTACACTTAATGTTACGTCTTTATGATAAAAAAAAACATCTTTGAGAAAAATGTAATATCAGATTTTACTATATATATAGGTATATATATATAGTAAAGTGTCCTACGAAGTTAATATTTAAAATCAAAATTATGCAAAATCTAACCAGGTGACCAGTAACCAGTAGTAGTATCATCCTCTAAATCATTCATTATCTTAAAAACAGTTATCAATTGGTTCTACGTCTCTGTTGTAAGTTTGTTCCCACCATGACAGTCATGTAGTAAAGAATGCGGAGATGTGTCCGTGCTCAAAGCTTGGCCACAGATCCTTTAAGTTCATATGTAGGGTCGTTGAGCGCCATCTTTGTTAAAGGTCAAGGGTCAATCTCCATAGGGACGATGGTGAGGATGACGTCCTCGTTTCCGCGCCGGACAACCACACGTAAACTGTTGTCTTTTTTGATGGCTGTGCTTACATCTGTTGCCGTGGAGATCCGCTGACCGTTGATGGAAATGATGACGTCGTGTTCCTTAAGTCCACCTCTGCAAAAAGCCCATAATGAGAACATTAGAAAGCGGATGAAGAAAAATATAGTATCTAATTTTTATTTAAAAAAATATATTTTAAATAATATGTTTACATTAAAG
Source organism: Paedocypris micromegethes (assembly GCA_028031935.1). Classification (NCBI taxonomy): domain Eukaryota; kingdom Metazoa; phylum Chordata; class Actinopteri; order Cypriniformes; genus Paedocypris; species Paedocypris micromegethes. Next base: position 25,989,460 of record CM051497.1, on the reverse strand, counting down.
TCTGAACCCTTGAGCGAAATCTGACTTTACAGTAAATATACACACTAATATACACACAAAAATTCACATAAAAAAAAACATCAATATCATCATGATCAGGCCTTCAATATCCATGACCACAATATATAATCATACTTTTTATACTAATAAATATATATTGTCTAAAAAAAAATAAAGAAATAAATCACTTTTTATCATACTTTAAAACGGGACTTAATACATACTGACCATATGTATAATTAATATAATCTATGTCCTCAATCTACATTATCTAATAAAAATTAATTAGAGATTCATTATATACATATAACGGTACATGATACATAAAATGGTAATATACAGTGGGTTTAAAACTGGTAGGTTTATGTGATATGATATAAACTTACTGGTATTACTGAACTTGATGTTCTATCTTTTTCCATAAAGAAAATTGTCTCTTTCTATAAACAAATAATCTTTTTCTATAAATGAATTTCAATACTCTATCCCACACACACAGAAAATTCAGAACAAATTCAAAACCATCTCCGAGTCAGAAAAGACATATAGGTTATATACGTATTAGAATTTCTAAATTTATCTCTAAGTTTGTTAAATGGAAAGTGAGACATTTGGTGATGATCTGTTATTTAGTTGCGGATGGTTTTGCCGAAGAGGAAGTGATTTTTTCCCATCCGTCTCGGCTCTTTTCTAACATGACACACACAAAAAAAACAATCTTGGACCAGCATGTGTTGGTCAGTGGAATGGACCGCCAGTTGTGAAACAACATCACACCGTGTTACCTGCATATATTTTATAACATGGACCTGCTATTCCCAAAAAACTCTATTTTTGTCTACTGGAAATAAGAAGGTGACAGAACTAGACGTTCGTTGCTATAATGCGGTAGTGAAAAGCCCGGGTCAAAGTCGAGGTGACCTTGAGGTGACAGTCACATGGTTGAGCACCTTTAACACCTCTCAATTAAAAGAGTAAAAACAACAAACGCGTGTGTGTGTGTGTGTTATTGATAGGTGCGGTCTAATATAAATTTAAAGCACATGGAGGCTGAAGAAGCCAAAGACAATATTCCTCGGAGTGTGAGCACATGGCCTGTAAAAGCAGCATGTGAGTAGTGTTAAAGGAGTTGACCTGCACTTCTGACCCGCCGGGCCTTATGGGACGTGTGTTTGCATGACTCACGCCGCAGCTGGGGTTTTAGGGATGACCTCCATGACATAGGCTCCTGACATAATGTCCGGGAAGTCTTGAAGTTTCTTTTTCAGATCTTTGGACAACCTGTGAGAAGGAAAACAAATGTGTATTAGTAGGGTTGTAGTATGGGGTCGATGACGGTGAACACACACACACACACACACACACGTGTTTCTAGCTGAAAGAAAATAATAAAATCCTTCACAATTGTCTCTTGAGAGGCTTAACATATTATCGTGATGTCATCATAACGCCCAGATTTTACTCATTGGTGTGAAAACAGCAAGCTCGCGTTTCACAATCGACCTATAGTCAGAGTTGTAAAGTGTACCTGACAACCATACTTCAGGAAAAGTACAAATACCTTACTATAAAAATGACTCCATTACAAGTCATCAATTACAAGAAGACTTGAGTAAAAGTCGTAAAGTACCAATTTTAAAAGAACTTAAGTATTTTAATTGTATGGAATTTAGGCAAGAAAAACGCCAAGAAATGTGAAAAACAAGAAACTCTTTATTTATTTGGCTTTTGTTCATAATATAGAAATGAAATTTAATTGTTTCAAAATAACAAATTAAACTAGATAAAAAAAAGAACAAATCTCATAAAAAGCATCAGTACCTTCAGCATCCTGCAGATGGCGATATTGCCTCGTCTGCTCAAGAAATTAACCGCGGTAGAAAAAGATATCGACTTGTCGTGCACAATCACAAAGTAACGAGTAACAATAAGTGTCAATGCAAATGTAGCGGAGTAAAGAGTACAGATACTCAATCACAAAAGTAGTCAAGTAGAGAGTAAAAGTTGCTTATATTTTGAATACTCAGTACAAGTACAAAGTAGCCAAAATACTTAAGTAAAGTAACATAAAGTACTTTACACCACAGGCTATGTGCTTACGTTGGAGTGAGGGTCATCATTCGGACGCCAATGTACCTCTTCTTCGTGGCTCCTCTTCCTGCAAACAAAAACAGCAAATTGAAGAAAACATGTCAGTCAGGAGCAGCATGAAGAACAGGATAATTGACTGAAACAAACCTCTGGCCTGTCTGTCGTATGACTCAGCAAGAAATTGTCGTATCTTGTCTGATGGAATTGCGAAGGAAATTCCCGCCGTCACCTTCAACGTGTTGATTCCAATCACCTCACCGTCCTGAAGAAGAAAGCCACCGAATGTTATGTTAGAACAAATCTGGGAATATGAGGCGGGAATATTCTCACCAGATTGACTAAGGGACCTCCGGAGTTTCCGTACTGTAAAAGAGATTGGTAAAAATCACATTTACTTGAATTAAAAGAAAAACAAGCCTTCAAAACTCACATTAATAATGGCGTCAGTCTGGATGTAGTCCATATCCGAGTTGCGAAGGCCCAATTCTTTGCCGCCTCGCTGTGTGGTGCTCACGATACCTGTGGTGACCGTATTCTGAAGGGAAAATGGACTTCCGATGGCCACCACGAATTCTCCTGGTCTGAGGTCAGCTGACCGACCAAGTAAGAGTACAGGAAGCTTAGTCTGCCGGTAACAGAAGAGAATAATCATGTCAGTTACACTAAACGACTTTGACGATCATAACACTTCATTTAACACTCATTAAAGTACAATATTCAGACGTCAACACACAGCCCAGTTCTTTTGGAAAACTCTACAACGTTAGTCGTGTAATGAATGGCGTATACAGGCGGTACATAATTCCACCCTTCAATTTTATACGGCCAGAAGTGCCACATCTATTCCTAGACATCTATTCCAACACCTCCGTTTCCGCTATCAACATTCTGTTAAATACAAATTTGGATTTTACATTGAAACCACTATAGAAATGGCTCCTTAAGACTCAAAAAAAACTAAAAAAGTCCTTTTTTTCTGGAAAAAATTCACAAGATTTTCTATAGGTCCACAGAATAGGTGATGGTAGAGTTTGCAACCAAGATGTGGTTTGTTCAATTTTATATTTTGTAGAAATTATTGTGAAAAATCAATTGAGTCAACTTTTTCCAATTTTGCCTTAAGTGTGGACATGTATAGAAAGTTGTAATTGCGTTTTTCTCTAAACCATATACAAATACAACACATTCATATACAGTACATATTCAACAGTTTAACAAGATGTATAAATGTATAAAAGATGTTAACAAGATGCATAAAATAGAGACACAAAACAAAAATATGATTTAATAATAATTAGAAAAAAGTAGACATGGAAAAATATTCAAATGTATAAAATATGAGTAAACAATTGGACAAATATTTACGCAGAAAAAAAAACCTTTGTAGAAACGACACCTATTTAGAAACGACACTCTACTGTAACATTAACAAAAAACTATTTAAATAGACAGATCCAAAAAAGTAATTTCTATTGATATAATTCATAAAAAATGTCTAAATATATAGTTCATATATTACATCTATCATATAGTCATAAAATGTAATATATTCAGATATATCGTACACATATACACACACATATACATTATGTATATGTATAGGTATACCAGCATAATTGCACCACTTTCTCAAAAAAACGAAATAAAAATTATTTAGGTATCATAATGAAGACCTTTACAGTAAGTCTCTCTTGCATCTTAAACTTTTCCAGGACTTTACATCCTTTGGTGAATAATCCTGTGCCATTGAGAATGTCAGAGTTCTGTTGGTTTACCACTAAAACAGTGACACCATGGTTCAAACACAAAGGTCACATCACAACTACTTATTAGAGACAGGAAATTCAAGTCAGCCATTTTGTGTTGATAGACTACATTAGTCAACCAGTCTCAGTCCATGGAATAAGAGTTTCCACTTATCATATTCATGGAACAACTAGCCTGAAGGCTTTTCCTTCCTTATTTATTATCCTTGTGAATGATAGTGATTACAGTGATTTCTCAGATTACCACAGCATTAGCTTTATTCTGGTGTGATGAAAGGCTAGTGAAGATAGTTATTGGATTTTGTAGGTTTAGTCTTTCAGATAATACTAACTAAGCATAAAAGAGGTAGTACAATAAATTATCAACTTTTATCACCATTCATTCATCCATCTACTGCTTGAGCCATTTCAGGGTCACGGGGAGCTGGCGCCATTCCAAGCATCTCCACCATTTTTATAAAAGGTTTTTTATCTAATTTTCAAAAACTGGCTAAAACCTATTTCATTTTGTAATCTACACCAACAAGCATCACATGCTTTATTTTCAGTTATTTCAAAATTTCATCCAATCATAGCATGAACGATTTTCTTTTTCTAAACAGGAATCTCAAAATGTGTGTAGAATATATACGTATCACAAACACAAAATTATAATTTGAATAATTAATTAATAATTAATTCAATAGTATTAATTATAAGAAAAGTAAATGAAAAGTAAATGCCTTAAACGCAAGGCACACTATACATACTGTATAATACTTTCCAAATAAATTATTATAATTAAACCACATGAAATTAGGAAATATTTGATCATTCTAAATGTTTTCTAAAGATATACTGTAATAATTAACTGTACCAATGTGTTTTAAGGCATGTAATACGTCACATTTTCCGACCAGTGAATAAACAAAACTTCAAATTTATAAAGAAAACAAATCTTAACACGTTAAGCATTAGCTCATTGGTACAACATTGGCTTTGGCACAGTTGGTAGAAGGAAAACTGTGACACAAACATTTGAATGCATTATCAGGTACTCTACATACAGTAAAAAACAGACAAGGTATTTCTGTGTGTACAGTATTAAAAAAAATGCTTTAAATTAAAAACACAACATTTTAAATCTCCCAAGTTTAAACATATTGTTTTTATTACTTTATTCCAGGCTTCAACCAAATTCTGGTATTGAGCTTGGGAAACATTATTAATTTACAGTAACCTCTATTTGTACTCCTTCACTAGGTGAATAACAGACTCAGTGTTCACTTTATCTTTCATGATGCACCTCAGCCACAATTACAGCCTCCAGTCACTTTATAGTCAAGTTTAAATGCAAGCGCCACATTCTCCAGATCATGGTTTGGCATCAGATGTGTCTTTTTTAATGCATGATCTAAAAAAGGAAGAGTTGAGGGGAAAACCGTAGCATTTTCCTTTGTGTGTCATGTATGCAACAATGTGTTTAAATATAGAAATACGTTTAAAAATAAACAAAAAGTAAATAATACAAAAAATGGTTCGGCATTAAACCATATATTCTTGGAAGGAACTGAATGAAAAAGTCTGGACATATTGTAGATCTGTTTTCTTCATCTTCATTTAATCAAACAATCAATTATCAAAAGATCTGAAAACTATGCAAACAAGTTCAGATTTGTCAGGTTTTTTTTAGTACGCTTATAAAAACGTAAAATTCTTTCCCCTGGGATTCCGATATGGTGTACACACTTTCTAAAAAAACGTGTGAATAATAGGAGGATGCTTCTATGTGTTTAATGCGTTCCGAGTTCCCTGTAAAAATGTGGAAGCGTTTAAAAAAAACCTCTAACCTTCCCAAACATGCTCTGTTCCCAAGTGTGATTTAAATATTACCCTGTAAAATTAAACGACTCACCTCGGCCATTTTAAACTACATTGCATCAGATAATAATAAAACAAAACATGTTTTTCCTAATTTCTCAATATAAACTACAGCCAATCGCTTTTCTGTAAATGGTGAGAACAATGAGAAATGGAAAATGAGGAGACACACACACACACACACACACACACACACACACACACAACAGCGCACGCAAATAAATCTGTTAGTACACGTGTGATGAGTTGAGTCATGAAAATTATTCACTTTTCTTGGAGGAAAAGGAATGATAGTGGGAAGACGGTTTGATCCTCAAGTGCTTTCTTTCTGTATTATTTTGGGTTTAATTTGTGTACATCTGTGCCGACACACACACACACACACACACACATGGACTCATTTTCATCTAACCACATTTCCTTTTCCCCCTCTCTCCCACCATTTTTGTTTCGGAAGGTTGGGTTCTTCTGAAGACAGAGTAAAGTTTCCCCAAGTAAATCTGCTACAAGTAAAACATGAGGGACGAAGAAAGAAAAATATTTGGAATCACCAATGATCGGAAAGAAAAATGAATTGCTCTACTCGTGCCTTATAGACAATTCATCAAAACTCTATTACAAAGACACTCTACACACACACACAGACACACACACACACTATATATATATATAAACAAAAAAAATATATAAAATAATATTATATATTATATATTATTATATCTTAAAAAAAAACACCCAGATAAATCGCGCCACCAAATGCTCCACTCTGAAACAAATATTAATTTTACATTCATTTTCAATGTAATTATATACAGCAATAATTTATTGCATAAAACAATATACTGTAAAAATGTAATTTTTAATGCATTGCTTTTACTTTTATACTTCTGGTAACTATCAGACCAGCACTTTCAACATCGAGAGACCAGTACTTTTACTTGAGTGAAAAATGGCTTCCACAGAAGTCTTTTTAACTCTTCTTTACTTCTACTTGAGTATTGAATGTGACGATTTTTGACAGCACTGTATATACAAAACATAAACACTATTTACAATATATTGATACGTACACACACACAATATAGACAATTCCGAATATGAATGGGAGCTAAAATGACAGCATGTAAATCTTAGGTTGAACTGCTCTGTTAAGTACTTAAATAGTCAATTATACTTGTACTTTAGCCTGAAAGTCTGACAGTACTGACCTACTTCAAACCTCTCAGCATATGTCAGAAAAACGGCTGAAATTGCAGTAATTGCTTACAGGGATGCAAGCGCACACACGAATGCTCACACACACACTCACACACACACACACACACACACACACACACACACACACACACACACAGTCTCGCCGGGGACTTGTGGTGCCTGGTTGTTTTCCAGAACTTGAACTCCAACTTACTCACGTCCTTCAAGCTCTCCTCACTCTTTCTGTACTTGTCCATTAGAGGTTTTCTAAACACAGCTTAACCTTCTACTTCTCTCGCAAAGTGTGACTCTTCTTTTTGAAGTATTTTTTTCAACAGGGAGCAATTCCCTTGGCTCTGTCTTTACATTCACACATGGCAAGATGACGCCATTCAGAATCACTCGAAGCTCTTCAGCAGCCGGGCATTAAAGAGTGTCGCTGACTGTCTGGAATCAGTCGGATCTGTTTAGGCTACGGGAATAACACACAGCCAAGGAATCTAATCAGAAGAATTATGCATTTCCACAAAATACTGGAGAGTAGATATTGATATATGAAAGTTTGCTGATCTAAAATAGAGATAGATTGATTATGAGTTGATGAAGATTGTTGAAAAATAAAAAAATGTAACTCACAAAATTGTGATAGGGAAAGTTGTTAAACCGACAACTCAATAAAAAGAAACTCAAGAATAAGTCTGCAGAACGCAAGTATGTGGTTTAAGCTATCAACAGTGAATAACAAACATCAATAAATTCATTGTTTTGAAATGGATTCATACACTACTGATAAGGAAAATTGTAAACTAATAAATAAAAAACAAATGAATAAATGCTTAAATTTAGAAAGAAATTATTATATGATACAAGCCACTAATTATTAATTATGATATCAAATAGGATAACAAACATCAAGAAATGACACATTTATTGTGTAAACAAAACTACAATTTGGTGTAAAATGTCTATATACAGTACAGTTAGGCAAACATATTAAATCTATTATAATAACGCATGTATATTTACAATTCGTATTTTATATATTAAGTCGTATTTCAACAAGGCCTTGATAGCACTAACTATTTAGTGTTTGATCATTGGTAATGATTGGTCAATGGCACCATGTTGAACACAAATTATTATAATAAATTGTAAAAATATTTATATTAACAAATCCAGTCTTCGTTAAATCAATTACCTCAACTGTACTGTATTTGTATCAGGCGAGTATGTACTCGAAATGTCTTAGAAATGTACTGTAACGTGCTGCCAGGTTTCTAACTGACATACATTCAGTGCGTCTGCGTGTAAAAATATAGTTTACGACTACGAGAAAACACTCCACAAACGACCTTATAAGGATTGCATTCTGGGATTGTTCTATTTTAGCCTAAATGCAGAGTCATTTCCAAAGACGTTGCCCTCATACAGTCATAATCCCAAGCAACCGGTGAAACGTTGACGTGTTCCTATATTCTTTAGATGGCCACTGATGGTTTAGAGAAACGCTGCTTTGTGTTTCGCTCACGATGTTTCTCCGATAGCGACCACATCCAAACACAGACCTCGTTGTGTTTAGTGCATCGCAGATCGTTTTCCTGCTGGAACCTCTTCAGGCTTGAAGTCTAAACACTTGAGATTAAAAAGAAAAGTCCACTGTTGTTTCCATCTTAAACTCGGGTTTGTTAAAAAAAGACTGGTCCATCTAAACATGGTGCGCTAAACATGCTAAGTGCCTGCTGAGAGAAGAATGACCATTAAAACATCTCTGCAGTTTGCATTACTCTGGCCTTGTAGACTCTGTGCGCTTAAAAACACATTTGTGTCAAAGGAAGAGAAAAAAACATCTGCTCTTGTGGACTGGCAAAGCGTCTTTCCCTGTAAATGTTTATATTCGCGATGTCTCGGCCTTATTTACCTTTCTGTTGTGCCCTGTTCACTGAACCAGAACAGTTCCGAAGGGAATCCTACGGTATAACAGCGTTCATCGCGTACATTAAAAAGTCAGCTTTTTGGGATGGATAAGTGCATTTTAATATATGACGTTAGATGAAGTTGTCTTATAAATCTGAGGCTGAAAATGTTCCGCTGTCATGAGGTGTTAAGTGAAATCAAAATGGAGAAACCAAGTCATGTTTAAAAGCTTGATCAACTAAAATGGCAATTAGTTGAGTATGAGTTGATGAAGATTGTTGTAAAAAAAAACGGAATTCACAAAGTTCTGAATAAATAAAGCTTAAATATAGCTACAAGAAGCAATTTAATGGCACAATATTGATATCAAGTAGGATAACAAACATCAACAAATCACACATTCATTGTGTATACGACCACATTTTGGTTGAAAATGTATATATACAGTATTATTAGGCAAACAAATTAAATCTATTATCCCTACGTACATATATTTAATAAAACATGTTTCAATCAGGCCTTGATAGCCTAATTAGTGTTTGATCGTTGGTGATAATTGGTCAATGGAACCAAGTTAAATATAAATTATTATAATTACTGTAATTGTAAAAATAATTGTATTAACAAATCAAGTCTTCTTTAAATCAATTACATCAACTGAAGGATAACTAAAGATATTTTAAGTGTCACGAGCTGTCCCGCCCGTCTCTGTTTTGTTGCCGTTTTGTGTCGGACTACTTCTCCCATGTGCCCTTGTTCCAGTGTTTCCGGTGTGTGTGTAGTCACGTGATTTGTCCGGTGCATCTGTTGGTCATTTCACCTCATTTGTATTTGTATTTAAGTCTCACCTGTCTCTTTGTTCAGTGTCAGTTATTATCGTCACCACATCGTAGTCCCGTGTGTTTACCCTAGTTTGTTCCGAGTTCTGTAGTCTTCGTCTGTGTGTCATCATTAAATCTCCGTTAAATGTTTCCACGATCTCCGGCGTCTGTCTCCTCCGAAGATCGTGACATTAAGTTCTAAATTTTACATGCATTCACTTTGTTTTCATTTTATTTTTTGGTAAAAGGAGAACTTTTGTGCCATAAATAACTGTCATAACTAACTTTATTGGCAACAATTGTTTGCAGCAATGTAATATTGGTGTGTTCGTCCTTACCGGTGTGTCGATCTTTATCAGGGCGATGTCAGCCTTTTCATCCACATCTTTGATTTTGGCATCATAAGAGTCGCCGTTTTTAAGCTCCACCTTCACTCTGTTTTTATTGGTCACCACATGAGCATTAGTCACAATGAGACCATCATCCGACACCACAAACCCTGAACCACTGGCCACTGCCATTTCACGCTTGGAGTAAACCATCCTGAGAAGAACATTATATAAATCGACATTAAAAAGTCATATTTGCATCATATAAACAGATCTTAAAATAGAGCAGAACTATCCAAATACAGTAATTCCACGGCTGTTTGAGAATCGTACTTGCGGTAGAGTTCAATATGGACCACGGCAGGCGCAATCTTCTCCACCACATCTGCAATGAAGTTGTACTTGAATCTCAGGCTGTTGGGATTGTCGTGGAGCGCTGAAATACAAACAGAACGGCGATTTAGCGTGTAGAATGCTGAAAAATCCCACCATTTAGAGGACCAAAGTCATATTTGACCAAGAAAGAGAGGAATATAAATGCTCTGTCATTGATGATAAAGCACATCGCATGTAAGATGTAGGATCAGAGGAGCGCCTTCAAAAGAAGTGTCTGGAAATGTCGACGGCCTGTGCAATTTCACAAAAGAAAAGTGCAAAATTCTTGCCGTTTACACCAAACAACCCGTCTGTTGAAAGCAGAACTCATCGACAATCAAAATCTCATCATAAACACAGACTCCTTATCAAACATGCAATTAAATAAACCAAAATTGCTTTTATACACAGCACCCTGGGGCTCCAACTTCAGAACTTGGTACTTTCTACAGACGGCAGCTGCTATTTAAACCAGTCTGGAATTATTCTGGATTTGACTGAAAGTTTGGAAGATGAAAACATCTGCAGCCAGACATCTTTGCACACAATAAGGCAACGTAAAATACACGGTGAGTTTGAGAGGAGTTCTGCTCTTCGCTGAAGTGGAACCACAATTCCGCATTCGGATCTGTGAAATTCCGCCTGATTATAGTTTTAATGCAAGTCGTTTCGCTTTTGTGGAAGGAAAATGTTCTGCATTGCTTCACTTGCCATCAAGAACCTGAATTCCGGCTTCCGTGGTGTAAACGGAACCTAAAGAGCCATTGAACCGCATAAGACTATTTGGAACAACAGAGTCAACGTTTTTACTTGACCGACGCAAGTCTGTGCTTGAATTGTGGTGATGCAGTGGTTACAAATTTGGGTCTCATGGTTAAGATCAAAGCTGTTGGCTGAGAGGTTTGAGTCTGATCCGCTGGGTTACTACAAGCCAGGAACAAGCAGCAACAAGCTCCTGATTTCCATCAGATGATGATGTATGGCTGTTTAGCAACCAGATTTTAAAAAGGGGCTTATATTAAAGAATGCTTTATTTGATTTCTTTCAAACTAAACTCTTTAGTCAACATTGAGATAAATCTGTTTTCCTGGATCTTGCTCGAGGCTTCCGATCGAACCCTGTATTCAGCTGAGACAAATGTGTTTGCAAGAGAGACCTGTAATTTACAAGAGTCGAAACAGCAAAAAACAAAAGATTCTGAAATGCAGGTTTAATCTCGGCCCTCGTTTTGTCTCTGCATTATTTTTAGAAATATTCAGAGGTGGAAAGAGAACCTGAAAACCATGCTTGAGTAAAAGGTACTTCAGTGTAAAAATTACTTGACATACAAGCAGTGTTGGGAGTAACGCGTTACAAAAGTAACATATTACACTAATATATTACTTTTTGCTGTAACGTGGTAGTGTAACTTATTACTTTGTGTATTTTCAGTAATATATTACTCGTTACATGCAAGTAACGCTTGCGTTACATCAAATCTTTCACATTCAAGACAATAAATCAAACATTTGATATGTCCTGTTCGTAAATAGACGCGTAAGTCATTCGCTGGTGGAGTGTTGTATTTTGTAACGGCTGCACTGAACTCGAGGTGCGCTCCTATTGGCTCTGAGATCGACGTTTGCAGCTATTGGATCCGTCTGGCTGCGCAGTTACGCGGGCGGGCACGAACTCGCGGCAGATTTGATGAACATTTAGTGGTACAGCCGATGGTACATTCGCGAGATGGTCTTATGCGCATTATTTCAGTTTTGTAAAAAACAAGAACATTGTGGTGAAATGCAACCTCTGTGTAAACGCAAAACAATAGTCGACATATAAAAAACAGCACTAGCAATTAAAAAAAACAGCTGAAGCGGCGCCATTAGATCGCTCGACCTGAAGAGAAAGAAAACAGCAACGACAGTGTCCTCTGTCCTCTGCACTTTATAGCCAGAAAGCAGGACAGTATTGTGTGGTAAGTCATTCAAAATGAATAAAACGCACGAAGTTTACATAGTCCTGTCGTGTCTGATATCAGATATACCCAAGTTAATCACTGATATTGGAGGAAAATCGCTTTGTCTACCATACTTTTAACACTTATTAATTAATAGCGTTGACAAGCGTCTTTTCCCCAGACATCCGGGCGGATTTTATAAATTCACGATAATGTCCGGTTTTCCCTCTTCTTCAAACGACTAATACACGTGTACGTAGGTTCACAACCCGTGCTTTAAATTATATGAGAAAGTAATATTTGAGAATGAAATTGAGCGTATCGTTTTGAAACAATATAGGTCGACTTTTTTCTTGTATTATTATTTTTTTTAAAAACAATCACATTTTTAAAAACATTTTTCATTATTCAAAAAAGTCTGACCAAAATAGTTACCTATTTAGGTTTTTACTGATTTTTTTTTATGTTAATTGATTATTTTAACTAAGTTATAGTTTAGCAACATTGAAGCACATTAAAGCATGTTCATCAGCCTCCGAGAAGCCTGTCTGAATTTGTCTCGAGGCCGCGCTGATTGTCTTTTTTTGGAAATCAAAATATATGGTCACCCTACAATTATAGATTATGTATATTGTTATTTGTAGCTTGAAGAGGCCACAGTCATTATGCTACATAACTCTATGTGTTCCACTGGTTGTAACATAAATTACTGTACAAGTAAAAGGTAAATGTTGTTATTTTAGAACGTTAATTTCTACTTCTGTAGTTATTTTGGTGAAAGTAACTTAAAAGTAATACAAAAGTAATGTAATATATTACATTTCTAAGACAGTAATGTTGTAATGTAACTTATTACTTTTTACAAACAGTAATAAGTAATATGTAACATATTACAATTTCAAAGTAACTTGCACAACACTGCATACAAGTAACCAATTCCAAGAAGTAAAAGTCATAAAGTATCTAATTTTAAAAGAACTTGAGTATTCAACTTTAACGAATTTAGTATTTATCTTAAAAAAATGTTTGTTCTCAATATTCTTGGAACTAATTTTTGCTCTTTTTGGCATGAAAATAAGGCCAGAACTGTGTCCCTGGTTATAAAAAAACGTCCAGTACCTTCAGCATCCTGCAGATGGCGATATCACCTTGTCTGCCCAGGAAATAAACCGTAGTTGAAAAAAATGCTGACTTGTCGCGCAAGATCACAATGTAGCGAGTAACGGTAAGCGCATATTCAATTGTAGTGGAGTAAAGAGTACAGCGACTCAATCAAAAATGTATTCAAGTAGAGAGTAAAAGTTATAATTATTGAATCAGTACTTTTATTTTTCACACATTTTATTCACACAGTTTAAGTGCATATTTTAACCTGATTCAAATACTTGCAGAAGTTAATCTCCACAGCAACTATACAAATTAAAAAACATTGCTTTGCTAGATGGTCAGCGCTTGGCAGCAAGTTATAAATGATTTCATTCTCTGTTATAGATTGCAGGCAAAAGAGAACAAAGGATGACAATACAAATGTGTAGTTTATTGGAGAAAGGCATAGTGAGACTAACCAGTTCCAGATGAACATTTAAACCAGACCAGAAGATGAAGCATTTTTGAAGCCAAAAGAATAAAAAGTGTTCAAAATCCATTACAAACCAAGACTTTTAAATACAAAAGATAATACAATTCATGTTTTTTTTTCGAAAATGTTCAGATATTGGTGCGTTTGTTCGTACATGATCTAAATACGCACCTCAAAGAGATGAATGCCAAAGAGATTAAACGCTTTCTGACAAATGTTTTGTTAAAAGCTTGGCTTATATGCTGTTTTTTACATTACAAAAGATTTAATATGGATTTAAAATAAAAGTGCTTAAATACTCTTGCCAGATGTTCGGTAAAAAAAAACTGCAGTATGTTAACTCAAGTTACTCCTGTAGATTGGAACACTCGCTGACATGGCGACTTCTTTTATCAGAGGAACTGCTAATAAATTCTATAAACTGAAATAATATGTCAGGGTTTTTTTTGCTGTTCCTGTGTAAGATGATCTCACTCTTGGCTATCACACTGCTAACAAAGTGAGAAGAAGTGGTGTGACAGAAAACTTCCAAAGGACGAGAGTTACAGTCATGGAGTCTGGTTACTGTTATGTAAGCTGCGTCTAATGCCGCTGTGCCGGGTTAGTAAGGCCCTCGGTGTTTATTTGAGTTCAGTCAAGGTCTATAGCGGTGCACAGGGAGTAGGAAGCAAGTCCTTACTATGGGAAAGTCTGGTATTTATTACAGAGACCAAAGGAGACTAAGCTGTTGAGTGCTGGAAACGGAGCCGCAGAGAAAGTGCTAAAACTGTGATTTTTGTCTCTTGATGTCAGAGAATTATGCCACTGGTACAGATTTGGCTTTCATTATATGCTAATTTAACAGAGCCAAACAAAGGCTGATTATTCAGAGGAAGAGCACGGACTTCGACAACAACAAAAAATGACTGACTCGAAACGTCCACAAAACAAGTGATGGAAAGAGAGGATGAGGTCCATCAAATATCACATGTGGTGTAAAACGCTTAGAAAGAAGAAGGAAAGAAAGAGATGGATGAATAACAGACAACACGCTGATAAAATATGCATCCCATACGCATTTGTTTCGCAGCTGAGAACTCTGCAGAACTCTGGAGGGGGAAAAAGCGCTGAATAACCATGAAAGCCACAGAACAAAAGCAGAAAACCTAAGACAGGAAGGCTGAGAGCAGAGGACTTTCCTTCTACGGAAACATAGGCCTGCTTTTCTTTTCCATAAGCCAGAGATTCACGTGGAATTGATGAGTGGATGTGGATCATGAAGATGATTTTAATAGGAACAACAGCATTCTCGTTAAAATACAAGAACTCGTTTGTGAAAAAACATCAGCCAGTAACCAGCTTCAAAATGCTCCTTCACTGCAAAAAATAAAGTCTTGACAGGCCAAGAAATCTTGAAATAAGACAAAAAAATACTGTTATTTATTTTACAAGATAAATTAACTATCTTAGAATTAAACGTGAATGACTAATTTGCTTGTTTCGAGAAAATATGACTTGTTTCAAGCCGTCTTAGCAAGTAAAAATTTCTCCATTGGCAGAAAATTGTACTTGATTTAAAGACTCATGTTGTATTTTATGTTCTTATTTTTTCATGTGGATTTTTTGCAGTTCAAAAAGTATTTTGCATATGATGTGCAAGAGATTTCCTCCAGGCACTCATACGAAACTGCTAAAGGAAAAAAATCTAGTCTTTCTACTTTCTACTTCAAAAATGACCTAAATCCACGGCCAGCTAAACATCTGCAGAGGTGCGAGCAGACCTTCAGATCCAGATGCAAATGACATCATGTGCTCTGCAGCACAGTCTGTTTTCTTTGGTTGAGGCCTGAGTTGGAACCCACAGACCTCTCACAGCTTGGCGCTTTGCTCGGAGCCTTCATTAGACTGACACGCAGACACGGGACACATCTCAATCCTGAGTACAGCCTTAGAAGACAGAATTACACATTTTACGTATGTACCACTGGACACGGATGATGTGATGTACAAACATTCAATCATCCGCATGAAGGATAGATCAAAACAGATAGACTTTCAGACAATTAAAGGCTTCACTGCCAGGACTTCTTTCGTCAAAACACAAGGAAAGTACAAGAAGATAAGGAGATTTTATTTCAGCTAACTTTGCAGAGACACACACAAGTTATTAAACAGAACCAACGTTGTCATTTAACGATTGGCTTTTGTGTTATCTTCAACAATTAAAGCAAAACCCAATACAGGTTGCTCATATTCATCTACGGAGACGTTCCAGCTCAAGAACACACAAAGAAAGATGTGTCCAGGTTCAGTTTGAAGAAGGAAAACAGTATTTTCAAAGCACAGATGTTTGTTTGAGCCTTTTACATGACTTCAAAATCAGGTCTTAATGGAGTTTTGATCAAGCAGCATTTTTAGATCATAATAGTGGTATTTTAAAGTGTAAAAAGTACCTGAAACCATACTTGAGTAAAAGTACTGTATAAAGTACTTCGTTACAAGTGACAAGTCACCAATTCCAAGAAGACTTGAGCAAAACTTGTGAAGTATCCAATATTTAAAGAACTTGAGTATTTTACTCATACTGAATTAAAGCAAATTATTTTGAACAAAAATTATTTTAAAAAGAACAAAAAGTCAGTTTGTCTGTCAAATTCAAATTTGCAATAAAGTGCAACTGCTAATTTACGTTCATGAGATTAAGTTCGGAAATAGCATCCAGTACCTTCAGCATCCTGCAGATGCCGATATCGCCTCGTTTGCCTAAGAAATTGCGATTGTGTGCGATAATTCAGCATCTACAATGCAACGGGCAATGGTGAGAGTCCATTTAAATGTAGTAGAGTAAAGTACTCACTCACAAATGGAGTCAAGTAGAGATTAAAAGATGCTTATATTTTTTATACTCAGTGCAAGTACAAAGTAGCCAAAATATTCAAAAGTAAAGTAGCAAGTAAAGTAGCATTTACTCAGGTACTTTGCACCACTGGTTTTTCCCCAAATGTTGCATGAACAAACTGGCAAAAACAAGGCACAGAAACATAAAATCCAGATTGCCAGACGATTTGCGACGTTGATGAACAAACCACCGGGCGCAAAATGTCAGCCGAAGTGACGTGCCAACATCTGGACTTTCTATCTCTCGACATTTCCGCGAAAACACTCGCCCTAAACAAACATGCATGTACAAGACCTGCACATGAATGAATCTGAATATGAAGTTGAATTAGTGTGTGATGCTGAAGGCCACTCACCGGAACCACACGCGCCCCGCTGGATGAAGAGCACCGGCGGCTGCTGGAGACTCTGCGCCCGGTTGCTGATCCGCTTCAGCTCGCAGATGTTTCGGTAGGACACTCCATCACTGCCACACACCGGGTCGCTGGTCTTACACACGCAGACGCCGCTTTTCCCTCGTCTCCGGACGGTGGAGGAGAAGCTCACGCCTCCGTTCACCGAGCAGTCCAAACTTTCCCCACACACCGGGTCGCCCAGCTTCCCCACGCCGCCGCAAGCCTCGCCTTCCCCGGACGCGCATACCAGGCAGCAGTCGCAGTGGTCCATCACCTCACCCGTCGGACAGTCGTTCTGCATGGCCGGACACATGGACTTGTCACAGGGACTCGGGCAGCCGCCGACCGCGTAGCGTTTACTCAGACGCGCATCCCCGTGCAGCGACTTTACGAGGAGAAAGACGCAAAAAAGCGCGAGCCAACTCATATCAGCCACGTTGTCCAAATGTCAAAAGCAAAGTAAAGTTACGAGCGGTCGGATTTAAGAATGAAAGGGAGAATTTAACGGGCTGCAGAGATCGAGCCGTCTGGACGAAGCGATCACAGTGCGCGATTCTGCCAGCGCAGCGTTTATAAAAGCGCGCAGGATTCCACGCGCACACTTCAGCGCAATGACAACAAGCGCTGTGATTGGTCGAGGCGAGAGAAACCTCCTTGATGCAAATTGCAGGGCAAAGACAGTTATGCGAAAGTTAGTCAAACTTAGCTACACTTGATATGAGAGTATTTTTATACATATTGTGTTAACTTATGACATTCACTGTTCCTTTGTTTCATTGTGATTCTAATTCTAATTTTATATTGTGATTCTAATTTAGGCCTTCATTGCGGGAAGCAATTTAAGATTTTCATTGTACTGTATATGGAACTGTACAAATGGCAATTAAAGCTTATAACTTTGAACTAAATGCTAATAAAATGTAATACAAAAATATATACATTAAAAAATATATACACACACACACACACACACACACACACACACATTCAGCAGCGACTATGGAGATTATCATGATTCAGAATAACTTGTATTTACAATAACGGATTTAATTGGCTATACAGAATCACAATCTAAAGATGATACTTGCACACACACAGTGTCATTAAGATGTCCATATATATTCTTAATTAAACTATTATAATTTAGTTATATAGAACAGTCACACAATTACTAAGATTAAAAACTAAAAGGTAGTATTTAAAAATATATATGGTGCTATAATTTGCTCTTTGAAAAAAGTATGCCACATTTTTGTGGCAACACAGATTGCAGTGTTCATGGAAGAGAACGACTCCGGGAATTTTTCTGACACTATAAAGCATCGTACCACTTTTTTTTTTTTTTACAATGTTTCTCGGATTGTATAATCATCTTTAAAACTGGT
Source organism: Paedocypris micromegethes (assembly GCA_028031935.1). NCBI lineage: Eukaryota > Metazoa > Chordata > Actinopteri > Cypriniformes > Paedocypris > Paedocypris micromegethes. The sequence continues at coordinate 25,970,932 of CM051497.1, read as the reverse complement.
CTGATGTTAATTTTTTTAATGAGTCGCATAATAAATCTAAAGGAAACAGATAATAGACGTTTTTACGGACCAGAACCACGGGCTGTTTAAAATTTATAGTATCTTTACGAGGGATTTGGTTATGGAAGATGTCCCCAGCTTGAGAATTATGAGGGGTTGTTATGAAAGTTTGAGAGTTCTAAACTAAAAAAAAAAAACAAAAAATGATCCTCAAAGAGATTTTACTTTAAATTAAACTGAGATCATGACTACAAAGGAAAAAAAAAAAATCAGTTTTTCAATATGGCCACTAGGGACTCTATTGACACTGCTCTGCATTTAACAACCCACTTTGCAATCATTTAACAATATTTCTACCCACTTTGGTAGGATATTCATTAGATCTTCAGGATTTTCCAAACTGAGAACTTCGTGGTGACATCTGTCTCTTCACAGCTACTGTGACGTCAGATAATTGTAACAGATAAATAATATTTATATTAAAAAAAAGAAAAAAAAAAAACCTACCTTATTTTTCGCCGTATAAGACGCACCGGCATAAGACGCATCCAATTTTAAAGGAGGGAAATCTAGAAAAAAAAGATTCTGAACCACATACTGTAGTAAAATATTTTACATCAACTGTATGCTGTTACAATCTCCTATGTTGGTGATCGCTCGTTTATTTGTGTATTTGTTTGTTGGCTAAGGAAACCGGGAATCAGCTGTTCGTGACGTCACCGCGCTCCGCCAGCAGGGAGAGACGCGCCGCAATCAGCTGTGTTTAGAGGAGCCGGTGTTCTGACAATAGTTCCTACAGCTCAGAAGTTCCTACACTGACGTCACTGATCAGCTGTTCCTTGCTAGAGCGCCGCGCAAGCGCGTTAAAACACGTCAGGACAGAATACTAATATAAATAACTACAAAATATATTAACATGTTACGAATATCTTGTGTACTGTTATAAGTGTCCGTGTTCATTTAGCGCGTTTATGTTTATTCATTGATCCAACGCTACAATAACAAAAGTACATACAACAAAAGTACAGAATGTTTGTACGATCAAGTAGGAGAAGAAACGATAGACATAACGAACTTTTTAACGCTCATGTAGCGCGGAAAGTAGAAAAATCTGAGCGGAGAACAGCTGAGCACGTATGTTCTAACGCGCATGCGCACGTGCTAGCTAAGAACAGCTGAGCGGTGACGTATGTTCTCACGCGCATGCGCAGCGGGGAGTGTAGGAACTTCTGAGCTGTAGGAACTATTGTCAGAACACCTGTTGCAGCGCGCGCTCTCCCTGGCACTCTCTTCCCTCGCAAAGTTAAAATAGTCCGTAACCCTGTGTATTATGTGTTCCGTGGATTTGGTGTGAGTGTTTCACGTTTCTGTTCAATGTAATTCCGCTGTGGTTTTCCCGCAAAAATGTTTTTGGGTTCGTCTATTGTCGGTCGCGTCGCGTGTTTGTTGGACGTAAGGTGTGCCTGCTTTTATCCAACTTTTGGAGTTGATCCTCCTGTTTCCTCCATTCTCTTATCATTTTCTCAGTTGGAGGTGGCCCGAAGTGTCTCTCCGCTGCTCTGTTTCCATGCTCCTTAGCAAATTTGATTACTGCCAGCTTGAAAGGAACTTTATATGCCAGTCTCTTCTAGACATCTTAAAAAGGATGACCCCACATTAGTACCGTAATAATAGTAACACTGCCCTCACATTAGTAATAATAGCCAGTAACACTGCCCTCACATTAATAATAATAGCCAGTAACACTGCCCTCACATTAATAATAATAGCGAGTAAAACTGCCCTCACATTAATAATAATAATAGCGAGTAAAACTGCCCTCACAATAATAATAGTGAGTAACACTGCTCTCACATTAATAATAATAGCGAGTAAAAACTGCCCTCACATTAATAATAGTAATAGCGAGTAACACTGCCCTCACATAGTAATAATAGCGAGTGACCCCACCTGCGGGTGACGATCCGCGCTATGGATTGACGTTTGACGAGCAAAAGGCGTGATGACGTCAGCGCGCACCGCCGGGTGTACCGATGGCCGCGGAGCGGAGCTCTGCATTCGCCGCACAAGACGCACCAACTTTTCACCCTCAGTTTTGGGGGAAAAAAAGTGCGTCTTATACGGCGAAAAATACGGTATTTGCCACATGACAAATGAGAAAAAGGCAAAGTCAAGAACAACACTTCATGTTTGAATTGCCTAATACATAATTACCACTTTAAATATGTATCAAAGCGACATGTGCAACATTAAACTTATGCTGCAACTTTTAATGTCCAACAGGAGGCAACAGAGTCTAATAATAATAATAATAATAATTGAACCTTTATTAGTCCCTCAGTGGGGAAATTTTTTTCTCTGTCCAACAGGAGGCAACAGAGTCTAACATCATTACAAAACAGTGTTGACCTTGTGATGACCTTTTTAGGGAGAGGGGGGGGCGCAAATAACATTTCATATATCTCAGTTTTTAAATCCAAACTTGGTTTATTGCTTTATAATAAATAATAAAAACAGGATTAAACTTGTTACAGCATAAAACAAACCAAAAACACCAAGAAAATGGGATTGTGAAACAAAAAAACAGGCACGTTTTGTGGATGGCTATTGCACTGCAGTGCAAACTGAAACATATGAGAAGCACTGTGTCATAGTAGTCATACTCAAGTCTGAACAACAAAATCAACAACACACATGCATAGTCTCACTTACCTGGACAGCCAAACCGCTGTCTTTTACATTAGGAAACCCAGAGAATTATTAAATAACGTGTGGATTTCATCCACTGCTGTTTAGTGAAGCAAAACCTAAATTTTGTTGCAGAAACCGACTCACCCATTTGATGTGTAATATATTCGAAAGAAAAAAAAAACCAAGGTACACGAACCGTCAGTGAAGCAAACCCTAGTTTAGTCCACAGGATCGATCAATCACATTACCAGTACACAAAGATCAACATATGATCACTATAAAGAACACTAAAAACAGAAAATGTCTTGTAAAAGTGAAGGATTACAAAATAAAATAACATTATTTTCTCACACAAGCACAAAGAGCCTCTTCCCAACTATAGTTAGTACAAAACGCGTTTAGTCACCGGTGATATGAATCTCTGCTGTCTGATGACATTCTGTTCATTAAATCTCTCAAGGAGGAATTACGTAAAGGTACATTAAGGGGTCTTTGGTGTGTGTTTTCTGTAGTAGTGTCCGCACTTATGAACATGGCTGGTGATTATGTGACTCAACCAGCAGGTTAGTTTCTAACAACCTGGAACTCTGCCTTTCAACAACAACCATCACTTTCCACCTGCAGACACTAAAAAATAAAGTATTTTTCGAGTTAGTGGCAAAAGTGTCAGACCTCACTGACAGGAAGATCCGCGTTTTCCAGATCGAGCGGAGACGAAGGAGCGTCGCACTCTCCAAAGCTGCTGCGTCGTCGCCATGGTGATTCGTGAGTCACTTGGAGAGGCGGGTCTCTTGCAGTGACAGGCGGGCTTGGGGGCGGGGCAGGGGGAGGAGGCTCATGAAGTGCTCGCTGTCCCAAGCCAGCCCTCGGGGGACCATGGCTTTCTGGGAAGGCTGGCATTGCAGGGCTGGGCGTCCAGGGGATGGTGTTGCCCGTGTGCTGGCGGTAGAAACAGGCATTGCCAACAACGTGCTCCTGAAAAACAACGAGGGAAAATGAAGAGCAGAGCTCCACGGACTCCATGACTGACTGCGGGGTGAAGGATGCCGTTAGGCGCAATAGGCAAGCATTATGAAGACTGGAGAACGGTTAAGCATTGGGAGCTGTGAATTAGATCAGAGGAAGACTTCAGGAGAAGCGCTTAGCAGAAATCACGCAGTACCGGAGATCAGAGCGGCACAGCAGCGGATCAGAAGGGTTAGTATTCAGACAGCCCGGCTATCATCGCTCGTACTGGAAGAAAAGAACATGAAAGATTATGAACCTCCGCCTATTTACAGAAAGAGAGAGATATAGAATGAGACAGACAGACAGGAGAGAGAAACATATACACAACATGTTTTTCTGAAAACAAGACCTAGTACCAAACAGAGGCTGTGAAATTTAAGATTGACCCCAAAAATAAGACCTAGTCAATATCAGACCCAAGCGTCTTTTATCAAGAAAGATCTAGATTTTGCCAGTGATGCATTAAAACTGTAGAGAATTTGCTCCATTATCACCCGGAAACCACAGACGGTTACTTCTAGCCACACGTTGTCTTGGTTATTCTGTGCACAACATGTACAAATGTTGCAGTATGGTGAAGATAAGCAACATTTCTTTGAATGAGGCCTTTCTGATTTTTTACACAATAAAAGTCACCATGGTTAAAAATGATCAAGAATAGTTTTAACCGCTAAACATAAAAAAAAAAAAAAAAACATGAGCTTCCTCCAACAGTCTCTTTTTAAAAGTCAGCTCTTTGGTAGTAAAAGAAAAAAAAAAAAAGATTTTTAGGTAAAAAAAAATTGTTCCACCAAGAAGGAAACATTGAAAAAAGATGAAAGGATAAAGAAAGAGAACTACAGAGAGAGAAGAGACAACATAATAAAACATGTAAAAAAACAAAACATTGTATGGAGGACGTGTGGTCGCAGAACTCAAAAGGTTAAGAAACGAAGACAGTAAAAATACAATCGTCGCAAAAACCCCTAAAAAAACGTTTAAAAACTGCAAATATACGTCGTATACCGTAAATAAAGAGAGAAATGTGACATGCTTCTTAAGTGTGGGTGACTGCAGTGGCTGGCAGAGAGGCAAAGCGTGGGTTATCAATATTGACCGTTAGTTTCTATGAGGGAGCCCCAGAGAAAAGCGTGGGGAAAAAAAAAGTATCGTCGTTGGCAAAGTTAGCGGATCAGAAAGCGAAGTGAAGAAGATCACGCCATGTACGTGCGCTTTTAGGCTTGAGCGACTCGTCTAAAGTGAAGCGGGGAGGAGGAAACGCGGGCGGAGCTCACATACGTGCTGCCTTGAATGACACGCGGTGTGTACCTCTGAATACAGGGGCTTGAATGCCTTCTGGCCTGACGTATCTGAAACAACAGTGCAAAGCTCTATTAGAGGAAGAAAGGAGGGAGAGACCGTGTCCCCAGAAAGGTTTTAGAAAGGCAACGCATACATTTCTCTGCCTTTTAGCAAATGGCACCTGAAAACAGACAAGCTTGGTTAACTAAGGCGTTTCTGAGATGTTTGGAGATACATAACCATGTTGCCGCATATTTCAGATTATATGGTGCATTTAAAGTCCAAAAAATTGATTGTGCGTCTTATAATCCACTATGTGTGACTAATATGCACTAATAGATGATTATTAACAATGCGTCTATAATCCGGGGCTCCTTATAGTCCAAACATTACGGTACTTAAGCAACTTAAGTATATTATACTAGAGTTTATTCTGCATAATAATCCACACGACTAGTTCAACTGATTAGCCACACAAAACGACACCAATACGAATTGATGAAAATTAATGCTTTTTCTCAATGAAATGACATTAACACTTAACTGGGATTTAAGTGTCTAAAAGCCTTTGGGGACACATTTGTTGGGAGGGAAAAGAAAATAGAAAGCGCATGAAAAGAACGACCTTGAAACAAAGGCATTCTTTGTTTCGGAGTGAAGAAATACCAATCTTTAACCCAAACCACTGCAGTCAGGAAACTTACTCGCACCCCTCTACTCCTGCTTGTGTGCGCGTGCATGTACGCGTGAGAAAGAGAGCATCATGTTAAACATTTAGAGAGAAATAAAATAAAAACAAAAAGACATTTCCAAATCGATGAAAAAAAATAGGAAAGAAGAAAAAAAAAAGCAGATCATCAACCACACATAATTTAGGCTTGACTCAATTTGTGGCCCACTGACTGGAAAGAAGAGTGACTAACTGTTTTAAACACAGGCCATATATGTGTGTGTGTGTGTGTGTGTGTGTGTGTGTGTGTGTGTGTGCACATACAGAGGCTGCGGACCGCCCGGGGCCCCTCTGAGCCACAATGGCTCCTGAAATAGCTTTGATCCAGCTGTGCATTTCCTCTGGACTATCGGCCTGAAAAAAAAGAATAGAGATTTTTACACCTCGGATACATTAACAAAATTAAACGCTGCAAAGAAGCACTGCGGCTGAAAAATGATCAAGAATGTCACATGAAGTGAAATTTTAATTGTTTCATTAGTTGGCAATGCCCAAAACTTAAACAATTCTTCATCTGTTTAGACTGTTTAATAAAATGGCCATAACAGACTCACGTGGTCGGTTTGCTCACCTGCACATAAAATGTTCTGGAAGTTGTGACGACTTCAAACAGGTTGTCTCGCATCATTATTTCACTACCAAGGAGAAAAGTATTTGTATTAGATTTTTGATTTTGGGATATGATAATAAAGATAATTTTGTACTTCAAATCCTTATCACCAAAAAATAAACTTTTTTTTTTTTTTTACCTGTGTTTACACTCCTGAACCTTATGAACATCCTTGAGAAGAATCATTCGCAGAGGCTCCTTCTCCTGAAAAAAGGTGGAATTATTTTTAGCACTGACACAAAAAAGCAACTTTAATAACTCACATAACAATGTAGGTTTAAATGTTGAATAATATTTAATAATACATGTGATAAATACATAAGCTTAATTAGAGTTTTCATTAATAATACAGATTTCAAAAGTAAACTGTAACTGAACCAGAAAAGAAAACTGAATGTTGATGGCTTGTATAAGTAAGTGACTTTTTAAAGTATAATTTTAAACAATTACACCTTTTATTATTACGTACAAGCAAAGATATAATCATTAGATTAAAAAGTACAAAACAAATAACGGTCAGCCATCACAAAAAAAAACATGAAGTTATGAAACGTACTAGATCAGACTTGAAGTAGCTCATGGAGTTCTGCTCCAGAACGAAATATCTTCGTTTCCAGTTCTTCATCTAAAATAAAAAAACATTACCTTTATTTGATTCTCCACTCGAGGTCCTCGAACTAATCAAATAAATTTATTCTTGCTTAAAAATAAAATGTACATATATAGAGAAAGGAAACTAAACAAAGCTTGGTTTCCAGTGAAGAAAATCCAGTACGTCTTATTTAAGAACTTGAAATCGAGACCTAACCCAAACTTACCAAAGCCCCCTGTTTGACACAATATCCAGATTTAATAGAAGTCTGATCCTGCGCTCTTGAGTGCAAATATGGAGGCTGGTTCGGAGTCTTCCGCAAGCTCACCTTCTCTCCACCGACACCGTGGCCTATTTCCCCCTCCAGCTGAGTGAACAAAATCAAACAGAATAAAGCACATGACACGGACCAATAAACGACTCCACAATGAAGTGAAATAAATGTTGAAATAATGTTTTAGTAAGCAAGAATACCTGTGTTTGTGTGACTACAGCCACTCCTGCTATAATCTCAGTCTTGTATGGGACTTGTTTCTTGTTGCCGTTGGAAGCCAAACTTTGGCTCTCTGAGTGAATGGCATCAGTGGATTTAGGAACCTGAAAAAAATAAATAAAAAGAAACAATCAGTGATGGAAGAACAGAAAAGAGATGTATAGATTTCAGGAAAAAATAATATAAAAGATAGAAGAATTTTGTAGGAGTTCTCTATTCCAGTACAATATTTTATTTGTTTTTTTAAAAAAGCAGGTCGTGCGGTAGAAGGATGTGAGTGAGTTTTCACTGCAGATTGTTGGCCCTCAGATTCCTTCTGATGCTTAAGAAATATTACACATTCAGAAACATTTTGTATGTTTTTATTGTTAGATCAAGTTTTAAAAACGAATAAGCTTACTATTCAAACATGTATTAATTTACATGTTTAACCATTATCCCGCTTGGATAATGATCTGCCGCTGCCGATTTAGCGCTTTTCGATTTTAAAACTCAGCACTCGCTGACAATATTCATCATGGGCGCAGGCGCGAAGCTGAGACCCGGAATAGTGGATAGTATCGATACTTTTGGGTCACAGTATTGTATTGTTTCAGATTTTTTTGTTCGATAATAATCAGTTTAAGTGATGACCTAAGGTAAGGAATTGCACATTTGGTAGAAAAAAAACCACATCAAAATACAAGATGACCATGACTAGTCAAAAACAAGGGATAAACACAGACGATTCAAACACTGCAGAGGCCGAATAAGTTTTATTGTGCCGCCTTTAGTCCTTCAACCCACAAACAGCTACCAGAAGAAGCCCTTCCTGCCACTGCTTATGAATGTATGGCACTAATGTCACGAAGAAGAAAAAATAAAAGAAGAGGCGTCCGTGTGTGTGGTGTGTGTGTGTGTGTGTGTATTCTGAAGAGGTGATGACTCAGAGGTGAAGGTCGTTCAAACAATACAACTTCCCATTAGTCAGCCAAATGAGTCGCAAAGGGAAAAAGCTGCTGGGATGACAAACGCGGAGCTCAAGTAGGACAGGGTTTTTGTGGAGAAACTTCCTGAGTGCATGTTGTGTTTAACGTTTACTCCCGGATTCAAACAACAACTGACTATTGTTCTGTCGAACTCTTCAAGTTCTCACAATTGAGACGTTTTGGAGTGATGAGTCTGCTTGGTACAGTCACCAATCAAAATATTAGAATTGTTTCATATTATTCAAAAAGGTTCATTTCACATTCCTTATAATAAACATTTTCTTCCCCTTATATTAACTTACCATCAATCTGCAAATATAAGCTGTTAAAAAGCATGTTCAAACTTTTTCTGTGTGTGACTGATATTTTATTTTAGGTTTATTTTAACTTTTACATCTTACTGTATATGAGCTTGCAAACTTACAGTGATTTTTGTAGCGTTGTTGAGTGCGTTGACCCAATCGACTAGATCCTGCTGATCATTAGCCTGCAGATAATACTTCCTCATTCCTGCATTTATTACTGCAAAAACAGACAAGTGCATTTTCACTTTACAACTCAATCAAAGCAAAGAACTTGTTAAAAAAAATAAACATGAAATTATATTAAATGGATATATATTGAAATATCTGATAAGTAGATATCTCTATAAAGGATCAACAAGAACTAGATGTATAAATTATTATATTTATATGCCATTGCCTTACATTTTTTTTATCTAGACTCACATTTTCTAACAGTATTTTCTTCAGTGACCATTGGACGAGTGAATGCCAGACTTCACTGCGACACAAAACACGGTATTGTGCTTGTGTGTGTGTAACGTGCGACGTCCTGCCTTGTACCACCAAGAGTTTCCCCTTCTGCTTAGTTGCATCATTTTGTGTTCTCACATCATTCACTTGTCTTGTGCACACAGTGTTTATTTTCTGAGCCTGTCACTGTCTCTCTCTATCTACTTTTAAAATCAACAAGCTTCCATCTAAACCAACATTTCCTGATTCCAATTTCTAACCATGTATTAACCCTGTAGCAGCACAGCAGTGTAAACGCATAATTCGAAAGGTTAGAAAAAGTCTTCTTTAATAGTATTAAGACAACTTAAGTATTAACATAAATAAGAAAAATATAAACGTCAACATACCAACTAAGTAACGAAAATACATTTGCACAGAATTAAAACTCTAGTCTGAAGCTTACTAAATTGTAAAAAAAAATCCATGATTTATAACTGAATAATGAGAAGCATAAGAGAGAAACTCTTACCGAAGCAGTATTCTGCCTTTGGCCTCAGTTTAGTGGCATCACTGACCTGAGAAAGGTTAATAGAATAATTAATGAAAAAGGGTAATTTAATTATTTGACATATAAATTAATATTTAACAAATCTAACATGCAAAAGCCTAAAAAGCAAAACGAACTAACTAACTAGTACAGTGGATAATACGAAGACTCTATCATTGACAAAAACAGTTTTAATTAAATAGTTTGGTGGTCATGATGAAACCATCTACAGTTTATTGCAGTTTAACATGTACAAAATAAAAAACTTCATTTCTGCATTTTAAACTCAAGTTTTCCAGAAGCTACTCCCAAAATTCCAAGCAAGTCATACGTCTAAAGTCTTCAGCCTGACGGAAAGGTTAGTAAAAGCAAAACGTAAATGGCCAAGACACTGTCAGGCTGCCAGAATCGAGCAGCTGCAGTCGTGTCTGTGAGAGAGAAGACCGAGTGAAGGAAAGAGCTTTAAAGGAACCAGAAATATCATTTTTGTACTTACCTTGGATATGTAGGCAAGACTCAGAGAACCCACATGTTTGGCACCTTGAGGTAAATTCTACAAAGAACCAAAAACAACGTTTTAGAAATAAAATCAGACAAGTTGACTTTAGCTGAGCCTACAGGTGTTACCTGAGGGTTGTCCATGTACCAGACCAGACTTCCCTGCTGCGAGTCCACAATGAAGTAGCGGCGCAGGAACTTGCCACTGTTCTCTACATCCTCGATGTCCAGGAAACCGCAGATGCGGTTCTGCCGGTCCACGTAAGGCATGTCCCACGTTCTTCACACTATTCATTCCCCCTCTCTGACATTGGAAACTAAAGAGAAAGAGTACAAAAGTCAGACATAAGCAAACGCAGGCATGAATTAAAGACTTTCTATTCAGTAGCTGTGTTACAAAAAGGCCTTTTGAAAAAGTATCATAGTGGCAATGAGAATTTTTTCAAAGCGTATAAAGCAAAACTTTTTTCTTTTGATTGACAAGTTCCAAATCACCTTTAAACGTTCATTTCATGTAAGTATGACTTAAATAGTCAAGTAAGAAATCAAGACAGATCAATAGTCAAGTCAAACATCACCCTGTATTCTCTCTTGGCCTTTAAGTGTAAAGTACAGGACAGAATTGCTCACTTAAATCACAGAAAAAAAAAATTTGGAAATGAAATATGTTTATTTTGCTAAGACTTTGATACCTCATAGTTCACATTTAACTCTGCATCATGGAAGATGAACATTATCAGTCGTTTCTTCATGTTTACTAGCCAAATGTGGCATTACAGTAGATCTTGATTTGGTATTCTGTATTTTTTGCATCATATTGACCACTTTCTTGTAAAGTCAGTTTTTGATCATATTGTAAAGCAGTAAATAAAAAGTATAACATTGAGCAAGGGAGGGGAATTTTGGTCAAAATGTCAAATGACTACTTTTCAAATTGTTGATACTGAACGTGTATATATGATATACGTTTTTATTTCGACCTTTATAGTGACCTTGACGACGTTGTTTTTATTTGTTCTACCGCAGCCGGAGTTGGGTAAATATTACAACAACAAAAAACACTGATGCACTCTGAACTTTTCAATGTTCATCAACAATTTATTATAACAATAAGCAAAAAATGAAAGGTTTCATTTTTCAAACAAGTCATAGTAAGAGTCCCCGACACAGGAAAACACACACAACCCTAACAATCAATTTTAGGCAATACACACACAATACATTGTTTAACAAATCCTAAATAAATATAAGAGCCACCACGGTAATAGCACAAGCGTGTGTCACACTACGGACGACTATGAAAGAAGACAAGGCTTGTTGTGTCATCGCTCAGCCGATGAACAATGACCACAACTCACTCGGCCAATTAGCATCAAGCGCTGTTTGGCCCCGCCCTGAGTTCCAAAGCACAGAATCAGCCTTGTTTTCTGGAATGCATGAGGTTCAAGGAGAATCGCAGGCCAATATTCTCAACAGTAAACTGTACGGCAAGCTAGAATTGACCCCACACACACACACACACACACACACACACACACTACAAAATTTATTTTGCAGTCATCATCAAATCGTCCTCCAGCTGCTCTTTTCATAACACACCACCTTGGATTTATTTTATTTTAGAGTCAGTCTCCACAACATGTTCCATCATGTTTAGAATTCTTCCTGCGCACTAACTGCATTAACAGATGTAGACAATGAACAACTGCACTTCTTATCTGTAGATCGTGCGCACACACAGAGCAAAATGTGGAAATGGCACACACTGTGTTTTTATTTGAGGTATTTCGTGTGAACAAACACAGGCAGATTGAAAGAATCGTCTCTTAAGCACAAACGGACACGACTACATACGCGCATTTGAATCCCTGAGTAGACAACAAATCTGCAGCTTTATTGACCTGAACTGATGTTAGGTTAAAGGTATTTTATCTATCCATCTACAGCACGTAGTGTAAAGCTGTGTTTGTGTGTGCATGACGGAAGACATCCTCTCTGTGACCTAATTCGTGCTTATCGTTATAAAACCAAAGCCTCATATAAACGTAATTCAGTTTGTGCAGAGACTTGTGCAGAAATGTGACACGTTTTTCTTGTTATGTTTAAGAGATGATGGAAACTGTCTTGGTGCTTTCCCACTATTTGGGAATCAAATTCAACAGGTTTACTTATTGATATATAGAATTTTTAAATTGAATAAGCACTACGGATAAAAAATGACAGAAATAACAATGTAATATAATGTGAAACAATGGCTAATGAAACAAATGGCAGTTGTTTAGCTTGTTATTAAATGTTATTATATGGTGTAAAATGTTTTATTCTTCTAGCATTTTTACCCACTTTTGACAAGTGTTCTGAAGAATACGCTAATTCTTTTTTTTTATTCAACGTGGTGACTCTTATCAAAAACTCATGACATTATATAATTTAATTTTACAGACATTTTGTTCATTCAAATTTGGAATCAGATATTAAATCATAGTTTATTTTGAGTTACGGATAAGCCACAAGTGTCTATTAACCACTATTAAGCAGCAATGACAGGGTTCGAGAGTCTTTGTTATGATCTTTAGATGAGAGGTAACATTGTTTTCTGTAGCTGTTTATCACGAATCAATGTCGAAATCGCCCATTTCAATACAGAAGCGCATGAATTTATTATGTTACACTGGAAATGTAATCATTCATTGAGTGTGTTTTTGTAGATCAGCTGTATAACGCGATCTACATTATTTAGATTCTCTTATTTTGTACAGTAGAAGACCTATATATACACGTATGAAAAAATAAAGCCATCAGATATAATACATCAAATATATGACACATCAAAACATATGTATAGTAAAAAAATGTGAACTTTCTGTCATACATACTTGACTTTACGGGGTCTATCTCTAATTGAAAAAGCCTAAAACCCCAACACACACGTAAATGTTACACAGAGAATGCAAAGGTTCATAATACATAGGGAAACATGAACATCAATGTATATGGAAAACTCTGCACAATAAAAAAAGAGATGCTCATGATATGCTCGATATAAATAACCAGTGCGATGACAACAATGATGACGTGTTGCGTAACAGATTCACAGTCACATGTACGTCGGTTTATCTGTGGTCAGTCTCTCAAAACCAATTCGGTAAAAAAAAAACAAAAAGTACCAGCACATTACAGCTCTTCAGTGAGAAAGTCACATTAATTAGTGCACGCGGCTTAAACCAATTCTTAAACATTTTTACATCCTTTTGTTTAACCTATTCGTTCCATGTGTGAAAGCAAACTTGATGTGGTAAAGTGAACGTGTGCTGTTTATTAACGAACAAATGGCAAAAACGAGCGAAGCCGCAGCCTTGTAAACTATGTACACTGGTAAACTTACAACTAGGTTAAAATGGTTAATTGATTTCTACGCAGTTAATTTTGAAAATAGAACTACATAATGATACATTTAATCCACCTGAAACTGTCCCAAGACCTGATCTTCACTGTCAGTTAGCAACGCTGCGCAAAAGACAAACCTCGCCCCGTCTCCATTTAAGCCCGCCTTTAACCCGCTCACAAACACCAATTCATGCTTTATTACAATTCGCGTTCACTCACGAATTCAATTGTGAGATCGATGAGGTAGAAAACTCGGGTCTTTTCGAGAACTTACGCGGTAAATTGTCGACGAAAGTGCTCCGATTAGCCCATCTCCTGCTCGCGTTCTCGTCCACAAACTTCACCACTGTTTTCCTGCAGGAGCGGAAGTGGTTGCTGACGTCACCTTGCGAGATTGAACGCGTCAGATTTTAACGCCGGGTTTAATCTGTGATTTTTACTTTATCTATGATGTTTAAATTATGCAAAAATAAACTTTATTCATGGTAACGATACATAAATAAAATTGTTTTGTAATTTGTATTTTCGCAATTTTGTTTCTCTCTGTTTACCGATAAACTCGCGTTTTACGTAGGCACGTTTTTATTACAGCCTCTCTTGCTTTTGACTTTCAAACCAGGAACTTACGTATAAATGTAGAAATTGCTCCGCTATCACTGATTAGGACACGCCATCTGTGCAAATTTACATCAGATTCTATCAGTCAATCAAAACAACAGAAGTTTCATTTACAACATGTGTCAGCTGGTGGCTTTCCACGCTTTTACAATCGGGAATTCTTCCAAACTGCAAACATTTCTTATTAGGTTCTTATTTTTTGACGTTGATTTTGACTTTACAACAAAAAGAACCAGTCTGAGTCTGAGACTCAAGCTCAGGTCGCAATAGGGTTTTTTTTGTACAAAAAGAAGCTTGTCTGTGTGTCTTGCTCTGTGATTGGTTGGCCAGTAATCACTGGTTGAGTGCTTGGATTGGTTGGGAATGCTCTAGCTTCCAGTGACCCAAAGACAAAAGTGGTTACCAAAAGTGAATTTCACATTCCTTATAATAAACATTTTCTTCCCCTTATATTAACTTACCATCAATTAATTTTATCAAAGTTGCTAAAACTGCTCATCATTCTGCTGTGAAGGCCCAAGCCGTTTAGAAACCACAAGTGGGTTAGTAAATTATGCTGTAAAACTAGTTTTAGTCAATGCGAAACATGGCCACAGGCCACATTCTTTACAAGGGAAATTCAAACTTGCTTTCTTGTACAACTTCCTTGATCAAACAAACAATTTTTTATATTGTCCAGAAAAAACAAATTACAAGTTATTGGGGCAATTTATTGTATGTTCTCTCATTGCTATCTCTTTTCTAATTCTATCTGTGGTTATCTGAAACATAAAGTAATTAATATTAAGAAAGTCAACGAAATTTGATCTTTATAACACAGCTGTGTATTTTCTTAATATATAGCTCTTATCACCAAGGCTCCAGGATTTTGTGGTGTAATAAGGAAAGTTGTTTTAAGATAGTTATTACTATAAAAGAGACGGCTGAATGTCAAAGCTCAAATGCAGCAAGAAGAAACAATGGAAGTTTTGACGGTCCTTGTCTGTTTGCTTTTAACTGTCAAAGCCAGCCAAGGTAGGAATATAAATTATTCTTAATATAAGAGATTACCATCTGTTATGGATTGTGTACCATGTATTTTATTGCATACACACAAATAAATAAAAATACTCTTTTTTTTAATGTTGTAGACCCTCAATACTGGACAACAGGTAACACATATGCAGAAATATTTTGCATGCAAAAATGTGCATAAACCAGTTGTGTAAATTAATATGGTGAATGGACCTCAATACTTGTTGTGTATTTTGGCAATTCTCCTTAATTTAAGAGATAAGCATCTGTCAATCATGTATTTTATTGCAAACGCAAAGATTACTAAAAATACTGTTTTTATGTTCTAGACCCTCAATACTGGACAACAGGTAACACATATGTTGAAACATTTTGTATATAAAAATGTGTTTAGAACAGTGATTTAACGAAATGGTTTTAGAAGCCATTGCCAGTTTGTCGCGTTAATCAAGTTCAGATTATTTATAAAGCACTTTCACCAGTTGCTGATGGTACGTAAAAAGTAGCTGTAGGGCGCGAGGCCATTGTTGCGTTATTTTTGTTGTTTTGCGACATTTTGACTCTGGCTTTGAGCAGTGAGCAAGCAACCATTGAGACAGTGGCTAGGAAAATACAACTCTCCAACGGAAGGCGAAAGGAAAAATAAAGTCTTGGTACTGATGGTGTCTGTCTCCTGGCTGAAAGGCATTGAAGCGACTCCATCACAATAGCATTTACTAACTAATCTTCTAATATCTGTGCAGATTTTCTCTAGTTGTGCTGTCTTAAGGCCTAACATAATTGCTATTCATCAGTTGGTTTCAAAAACAAAATTCAAATAGATGAAATATTCCAGAAATCATGCAGGACAAACTGCGTGAATAAAGTAGTTCCTGTGTGTCCAATAGAATATTTTTAAGTATGCATATTTTAGATGCAAATGTGTGATGCTTAAATAATACCTACAGTTCAGTTTTTTAAATACAGTATTTGATTTGTTTATATATTGAACAGGAAGAGTTCAGATTTTGTCATATTTCCTGGTTTGAAACTAGAGATTTTTCCTTCCAGATTACAAATCATGCTGGAATAACTGCGGACGTCACCTTGGCACTTGTTCCTGCAGTAGTTCCTGTGACTACTATGGAGACTGTTGCTATGATTACTTCGGTCAGTTCTAACTCAGACTCTTCCGTCTTTTTCAGGAACACATCTTAGCTACATTTATCAAACGTGCAAATCATTTGTTTCCAATTATTCCTCAAAGAAATGATTCTACCTCATTGTTTCCACAGACTACTGTCCACTGCCGACGACTGAGTGGCCTGATTGGACAACAGGTTCACATTGGGTTATTTCTGCAGTAAGATATGCTTACACACTTTAATGTCTCCGTATTTTCTAGATTATCCATCCTGCAGGTATAACTGTGGAAGGCACTTTGGCGCCTGTTCCTGCTCCAGCTCCTGTCTGTACTATGGCAACTGTTGCCCAGACTTCAGCAGTAACTACCTCTACATTTAAGATCACACACGTTCCATTGTTAAGAAGTAATGATAATAATTTCCTTTTTTCACAATTCAAATGTGTTTTTCTCTTCACACAGGTTACTGCGCAACTCCGGAAGCGACAACACCCGAGCCAGATACAGGTGCTTCAGTCTCGACTTATGTGGTAGTAATGACATTAATCGCATTAAGCAGTGCACGGTGATTATAATTTAAAAATGAAATATTGATGATGTGGTAGAGATTAAAACAAATACTGTACTGTATAGAAATATTTACCCATCAATTGATTTTCAACCACGTATTCCATTTCTTGGTCACGAGCTGGAGCCAATCAGAGCAACTATGGGCTTGAGGCGGGACACACCCTCTGGATTGGTGGCTAACCAATCACAGACCGGGACACACAGACACACACACCTATAGTCAAACTTCCAAAGCCAATTCCCCTGAAGCACATGTTTCTGAACTGTGGGAAGAAACAGGAGACCTGGAGGAAACCCACGCAAGCACAGGGAAAAAATACAAACTATAAAATGAAGTCATTGTTCCCAAAACCCATGCAAGCACAGAGTGAACAAAAAAGAAAATGCTTTTTTTAACTAGAATGTCTAAAAAAGCGGAATTCATTATTTATTTTTTGCTCTGTTTTAAAGCAGTTTTAAATACTTTTAAAACAATGGCTATTTTTCAGGGAGGCCTCAAGTGTATGATTGTACTTTTATATTAATAATTTATTTTCCTTACTACATGTCCAGGAACGCATCCACAGTGTGGAGGACATTTGTACAGCTCAGGGATGTTTTCAAGTCCCAACTATCCAAGTTATTACCATGATGATGCGCATTGTGTCTGGTATCTCTCAGCTCAGCAGGGACTGAGGATCTTTCTGTCATTTGTTAACATACAGTAAGTGCTTATATTGTTTTATCGGATATTTAGTTATTAGAAATCATGTAAGACAAAAATGTAAATATGTTAAATACATTAAAATGTAAAAATGTTAAATAAGAGCTGTTTTTTTTTTTGCTTGTTTGTTAACCTTCCTGTTATGTTCGTTTCACAGGAACATCCATAATGTTTGCGAGTCAGTTTGACCAGGGGGTCTTTTATTATGCATATAAGTGTCCGAAACCAAAAAGTTCCTCAAAACAGTGTGTGTGTGTGTGTGTGTGTGTGTGTGTGTGTGTGTGTGTGCGTGTGTGAGGGGCTGAGACAGCAGCGTTTCATTGTTGCAAAGAAACAAATAGAATTTGATTTTTCTGACACGTTTTAGCTTCTATTTTGTCTGGAGAGTCAAATTAACTCGAGCATTATCATTGTCAATTTTTTCAAAGTGGAAAAAATACTTTTTAAAAATTTTTTTAAATATTTTTAAACTTTGAAAACGCTGTTAATGCAGTACCGATTTTAGCCTTTTGATTGCGGTGTCCTTCAGTGGCTTATCAAATTCTCTTTATCTTTATCAAATGTTATTGCTTCCCCTCTAATAAATCCTCAACTCACAATCAAATACATATTATTTCAGGCTAGAGAACTGCTGTGGCTGTGACTACGTTTCTGTATTTGACGGCTCTTCCACTGGTTCTCGACCACTAGGCAGGGTCTGTTTTAATGACAGCAGCCCGACCTTCCACTCCACTTCACGATACCTGACGGTTCTCTTCAGAAGTGACAGCTCTATTGTCAGCAAAGGCTTTAAGGCCTTTTTCACAAGCTCCCTAACTCCAGAGGAAGGTAAAAAAAACTTCTCTCCAAAACTTCAATCTTATCTTAAACTTGAAATTGAGCATCACAGTTGTAGACTCTAACACCTTCTCTTTCGGCTTTTCCCTTATCAGGGGTCGCCACAGCGAGTCATTCCTTTCCACCTCATTCTATCTTGAGTATCTTCTACTCTGACCCCAGCCAACCTCATGTCCTCTCTTACAACATCCATATATCTCCTCCTGGGTCGTCCTCTTGCCCTCTTCCCTGGCAGCTCCATCTCCATCATCCTTCTACCAATATATTCACTATCCATCCTCTGCACATGTCCAAACCATCTCAGTCTGGCCTCTCTGACTTTGTTGCTAACACAAGTAACGTGAGCTGTTCCTCTGATGTGCTCGTTCCTTATTCTGTCCAACCTCGTCACTCCCAAGGAGAACCTCAACATCTTCATCTCTGCTGCCTCCAGTCTCTTTCTCACTGCCACTGTCTCTAAGCCATAGAGAAGAGCTGGTTTCACCACTGTCTTGTACACCTTTCCTTTGAGTCTTGCTGACACTCTTCTGTCACACAACACTCCGACACTTTCCTCCACCCGCTCCACCCTGCCTGCACTCGCCTCTTCACCTCTTTTCCACACTCCCCATCACACTGCACTGTTGATCCCAAGTACTTAAACTCCTGCACCTTCTTCACCTCCACCCCAACTTCACTCCTCCACCCTGCCCCCTCTCATTTATACACATGTATTCTGTCTTACTACGACTGACTTTCATGCCTCTTCTTTCCAGAGCAAACCTCCACCTCTCTAGCTCTTCTCCAGCTGCTCTCTACTCTCGCTGCAAATTACAATGTCATCAGCAAACATCATTGTCCAGGGAGATTTCTGTCTGACCTCATCTGTCAACCTGTCCATAGCATAGCAAACAAAAAGGGACTCAAAGCTGATCCTTGGTGTAGTCCCACTCCACCCTGAACTCTTCTGTCTGGCCTACAGCACATCTAACCATCGTCCTACTCCTCTCGTACATGTCCTGGACTACTCTGACGTACTTCTCTGCCACCCCGACAACTTCATCAGTACCACAGCTCCTCCCTCGGCACCCTGTCATATGCCTTTTCTAAATCCACAAAGACACAATGCAGCTCCTTCTGACCCTCTCTGTACTTTTCCATCAACATTTTCAAAGCAAAAATGGCATCAGTGGTGCTCTTGCGGGGCATAAAACCATACTGCTGCTCACCAATCTCTACCTCCTTCCTAAGCCTGGCTTCCACTACTCTTTCCCACAGCTTCATTGTGTGGCTCATCAGCTTTATTCCCCTGTAGTTGCTGCAGTTCTGCGTATCACCCTTGTTCTTGAAAATCGGCACCAGAACGCTTTTCCTCCACTCCTCAGGCATCTTCTCGCTCTCTAGAATCCTGTTAAACAAACTGGTTAAGAACTCTACAGCTGACTCCCTAGACACTTCCACACCTCTACAGGTACATCATCAGGACCAACAGCCTTTCCGCTCTTCATTCTTTCAGAGCCTTCCTCACCTCATCCCTACTAATGTCTGCTATTTCCTGCTTCTCAACTCCACATCCACATCCTCCTCCCTGTTTTCCCTTCATTTTCCTCATTCATCAGCTCCTCAAAATACTCCTTCCATCTTCTCTGCACACTCTCCTGGTTGTAAGTACATTTCCATTTCTGTCTTTTATAACTCTTTCTGCTGTACATCCTTCCCATCCCTATCTCTCTGTCTGGCTAGCCTGTACAAGTCCTTCTCCCTTCCTGTGTCTAACCTGTCATACAGCTCTCATATGCTTTCTGTTTGGCCTTTGCCACCTCCCTCTTCACTCTGCGCTCACTTCCTTGTACTCCTGTCTACTTTCCTCAGTCCTTTCTAGATCCCACTTCTTCTTTGCCAACCTCTTCCTCTGGATGCAGTCCTGTACTTCCTTATTCCACCACCAAGTGTCCTTATCTTCTATCCTCCTACCAGATGAAACACCCAGCACCTTCCTACCTGTTTCCCTGATAACCTCTGCTGTAGTTTCCCAGTCATAGGCAGCTCTTCCTGATCTCCCAGAGCCTGTCTCAATCTCTGCCTGAACTCCTCGCAAGCTCCTTCATCCTTCAACTTCCACACTTGGTCTTCTGTTCTGTCTTCCCTCTATTCTTCTTCCTCCTGACCACTAGCGTCATCTTACACACCACCATGCGGTGCTGTCTGGCTACACTCTCTCCTCCACCACTTTGCAGTCACTAACCTCTCTCAAATGGCCTCGTCTACATAGGATGTAGTCCACCTGTGTACTCCTACTTCCACTCTTGTATGTCACTCTGTGTTCCTCTCTTTTCTGGAAGTAAGTGTTGACTACAGCCATTTCCATCCTCTTAGCAAAGTCTACCACCATCTGTCCTTCTAGGTTCCTTTCCTTCACACCAAACCTGCCCATCACATCCTCATCACCTCTGTTCCCCTCACCAACATGACCATAGAAGTCTGCTCCAACAACCAGTCTCTCCCCTCTGGGAATACTCTCTATGACCTCATCAAACTCACTCCAGAATCTCTCCTTCTCTTCTAACTCAGCCCACTTGTGGAGCATACCCACTGACTACATTCACCATCCCCCTTCAACTTCCAGCTTTAAGCTCATCACCCTGTCTGAGACTCTTTTAACCTCTAGCACATTGCTCCCCAGCTCCTTCTTCAGGATCACTCATACCCCGTTTCTCTTCCTATCCACACCATGGTAGTACAGCTTGTATCCTCCTCCAATACTACGTGCTTTGCTGCCCTTCCACCTTGTCTCTTGCACACACAGTACATCTACCTTCCTTCTCTCCATCATGTCTGCCAGCTCTCTGCCTTTCCCTGTCATTGTGCCGACGTTAAGAGTCCCTATTCTCAGGTCTATGCTCCTGCCCTTCCTCTTCTCTCTCTGTTCACGCACCCTTCTGCCTCCTCTCCTTTTTTGACCAACAGTAGCCCAATTTCCACCGGCACCCTGTAAGTACCGGTGGCGGTCGTTTTTAACCTGGGCCTCGACCGATCTGGTATGAAGTTTCTTTGAACGACTCGCATGGTTCGGGTTTGACTAATTTTACGCCGGATGTCCTTCCTGACGCAACCCTCTCTATTTATCCGGGCTTGGGACCGGCACAGAAGTAACTGGCTTGCAACCCCTGCGGCTAGATTTTCATCACAAAAACGATTTTTAATAAACATAAATAACCATTTGCTTTTCAGGACGTGTGAACTGTTCCTCGGACACCATGGTCATTGTGATTCAATCGTCTTACCTGGATTCACTTGGATTAAAAGCAAGCGATCTCTATGTAGATGACAACCTTTGTCGACCCACCAACAGCAGTTCTGAAGTTGTGTTCAGCTTCCCTCTCGATGCATGTGGAACCACCAAAAACGTGAGACGCTGGTGCAATTTACACAGAAATCATCATAAATCATTTAATTATTTTCATATCAATTATATAATGATTGAAAATAACCACTACAGACTCTTATAGGTAGAGGTGTAAAGAGTACCTGAAAACCATACAGTACTTCAGTATAAGTGCGTATACCTCACTGTAAAAATTACTCCAAAACAAGTCACCAATTCCAAGGACACTTAAAGTAAAAGTCATAAAGTATCCATTTTGAAAAGAACTAAAGTATTTTACTCATACTGAAAATGTGAGGCTAAAATGTGAGAAAAAAACAAAATCTTTATTTATAAGATTTTAGTTCCTAATATAGAAATTAAATTTAACTTATGTTTCAAAATTGCAGAACAAAACCGATGAAAAAGGATAAAAAATCAGTCTCTGTCAAACTGAACTGTGTAAAAAAGTGCAACCGGTTATTCGGGTGATTTAGCTCATAAATAGCATCCAGTACCTTCAGCATCCTGCAGATGGCGATATCACCTTGTCCAAGCAAGAAATGCAGACTTGTCGCGCACAATCGCAATGTAACGAGTAACAGTAAATGTCTCATTTAACTGTAGTGAAGTAAAGAGTACATATACTCAATCACTAATGTAATCAAGTAGTGAGTAAAAGTTGCTTATATTTTTTGACATTCAGTAAAAGTACAAAGTAGCCAAACAAATCAAAGTCCAATTACTCAAGTACTTTACACCACTGTTTATTGGAAGTAAATATTAATATAAGATAAAAAATATATAAATATTTGGGCTGTCAAATGATTAAAATTATTGTCAAAATTCTTTTTTTTAACTAGTTAATTACACTTGTCTGACCAAATTAATCGCAATTAAATGACTGAAGCTTATAATGTGAATATTGAGGTGTACTATGTAAATTATTGTAAATACTCGTTTAAATACTGTCAAATAATTTAGTATAATTTTTGCTCAATTTGCAATGTATTGTCTTTGTTTTTTTAACCCGAGGTTGAGTCGCACTTTTTTCAAAATAATTAATGCTGTTAAAAAAATTGACTTAAGCACTTAAAATTAATTGAGTGCATTAACGCGTTAACTTTGACAGCACTAATAAATATTAAACATATATTTATTAAATTACTGTAAAAGCATTTTTTTTCAAATACAAGTAGCTGGCTGAACTTGACTTTCTTATTACTAGATGATGAATGGCTATGTGACTTACACCAACAACGTGCGAGCCTCTCTATCTCAGTCGGGGGAGATCACCCGTCAGTCGCAGTTCCGAGTGCACGTGGGCTGTCGAATGGAGCCGGACACCATAGTCCAAATATTCTACAATGCCAAGGACAAAATCAACGCCAATATCACTGGAACTGGACGTTTCAACGCGAGCATAGCCTTCTACACGTCTAGCAGTTTCCTCAAGCCGGTCTTTGACTCGCCCTATGAAGTGAACCTCAACCAGGATGTGTATGTTCAGGTCAATCTGAACAGGCCTGATTCTTCTCTCCATCTCTTCCTGGACACTTGTGTGGCAT
This sequence comes from Paedocypris micromegethes, assembly GCA_028031935.1. Taxonomy (NCBI): domain Eukaryota; kingdom Metazoa; phylum Chordata; class Actinopteri; order Cypriniformes; genus Paedocypris; species Paedocypris micromegethes. Next base: position 25,947,614 of record CM051497.1, on the reverse strand, counting down.
CACCAGACGCCAATGACTTCAAGACCCGCTCCTATGACCTTATACGCTATGGGCAAGAATCGTTTCTCAGTTCCATAACAATTGAGCCTCGTTGAGAACTTCTAGTCCATGATTGTCTCATTTTCGATTTTTAGATGCTCCAAAGACAACACCATCATTTACAGCAACGGTCATCAGTACTATGCCCGGTTCAGTTTCAAGGCTTTTAAGTTCCTCCGGACGCATGCAAACGTGTATCTGCAGTGTCAGGTGATCATCTGTCCTGATAGTGACCGCAGCTCTCGATGTCGCCAGGGCTGTCGCTCACGCCGAAAGAGATCTCTCGACAACAAATACCACGAAAAGACGGTGACACTGGGCCCAGTCACGCTGAAAGGTCAGAGGTCTTTCTCGGTCCAAGAGACAAATGATTCACAGATGTTTAAGCAGCAGGAAAAAATGTCTGTATCTACACATTCAGACAACACACATTTAGCACATATTGTTTTTAGTAATCTGTTAGGAATAAAAAATACAAAATGTTTTATTAGGGCTTCAATCCCATAGGGGGCGCAACCACGTTAGCATTGTCTAGAATCTGTTTGAATTCTGTCATTTTTCTCCCAGACAGGAAATTGCGTGCACCATTCTATTTCTTAAAATGTGAATTGTACATTCACAATCATTTTTAATCACAATCATTTAATTAGTATCTGAGATAACGGCTAAAGACTGCCCACTGCTCCTGGTGTGTAACTTCACTAGATTAGGTTAAAGATAAGACGGGTTAAAGGCACAATTTTGATACGGTCCCTAGTGGCCATGTTGACAAACTCACACTTCAAAACTTGGAAAGAAATAAAATTAAAAAATGTATATGTATAACCCTATCTATCTATTTATATATTGCTATACCCTATCTATATTTGTGCAGTATAGTACATATAATAATAAGGGAGGACAACATGCACACTACACCATTTTCCCAGAATATATATACATATTCCATTCATACTATATTAAAAATACAGTACATGCATTTTAAACATTTATTTTATTTAGACAAATTAGATCATGTGGTGTACATTCTTTTTTATTTTTGAATCACATTTTTTATCTTGCATGTTTTATTGATTTGACTAATAATAGTTTTGCTGTTTTCTGAAGGTGAACAAAATGGCACAGAATGATTTCCCTTATCTGCAGCTGGTTTCCACATCACATTACTTCTCTTCTCAGCCCTAATTCTGCCATATTGTCTCGTCTTATTAAAAGTTCCGCAGCATCAGTTGTAACAAGTGAATTATTTATTTGTCTAAATCTAAAAATGTGTGTGAAAGTCCAGAACTAAGGATTCCAGGACACGTCACGTCTGGTTTATTGACATTCAACATCAAATTCACCACACTATACAATACTTGGCTGATAATTTAGTTAGTTATGCAGACAGGCATATGATTTATGAGCACAACTGACTTTTCAAAAAGATTACAATGATCATCTACAGCATGGCACTGATGGTAGCAACGAGAGAAAACGCACAAGTATTTCTGCACAACACTGCTTTAAAAATTCAACGTCTGCGACCATATGAGACGGAGCAAATCTCGGTCACTACAGTGAATTCCAACTTCAAACATCCTTACTGGACAGAAAATACTACACTTCTCACTGCTAAACTTGAACTACAGTAATTTGTTGTTATACAGGTTTGTCATGATTGTTGGTTTATAAAATGGAAACAAAATGTGGTGTTCTCCACCAACAGGCAACTCATGATTTTAAACAAAGAACCATTTCCTTAAAAAACATGAAACAAAATGGAATTTTAAATATGAAAACCAGGTTAAAAGAATCAACTAGACAAAGCAAGTTCTGAAGGAATTGGATTGGAGAGCTGAAGGCTAACAATCAAATTCACCCAATCGCCAGCTGTTGCTGCAGAGACGGTTGCTATGGTGACAGAATACTATCATTTGCTAGTGTCGCTCCATAAACAGCCATGTAAAAAGAACAAAAGATGAATTAAGAAAAGGAAGGAAAGTACAGAAATGATGATGGGTGTTTGGGTGATTAATGATGCTTGTAAGGCATCACAAAGACAGATGGAGGAATTATAAATTATAATTATAAAAATAAAAAAATAAGACATAAGTAGGTCTCCTAATTAAACTTAAAACATGTATGCGTATCATGATAGTGTGTTTATACTGAACAACAAGCTAAAACATTTTGCCTTTTTATGTGCCTAAGTCCAAAAAATAGAATAAAAATAAAAAGTTAAATAACTGCAGGCACTGATTACTGAAGTCTGGCACATCTGAACTCAAAGAGTTGAGGCAATATTCATTTTCGGAATGACTGATGGGTGAGATCTAGCATTATTGGTAGTAGTTTTCTGGACAAGATTCAAAAGTTAGTCAAATTGCATTCACAAAACTCAGAGGCAGAAAAGGAATCAAAGTCGCGAGGTGACCAAACCTGCCCAATCAGTGTCAGTGGGCGGGTCAATTCAATCTCATCGGCTCCTCCTCAATCTCACCAACACCGCCCTTTTAATTCACAACCGTTTTCTACCACTTAACCCAATTTTTGGGTCATGTCACTTTGTGATTGGAGTTGTCCAATTATTATTTATCGTCGAACCAACAAAAACGAACTTGCAAAAACTATCCGACAAATCTTTTAAATTGTGCCTGGAAATATTTATCCATACACTACAAGTCATCCTTTCCAAGACTTTCCAAATCTGAAAAGGCCTACAACAAAATGCTGTTTGCTTTTATCAGCATCGCATGCCAAAGACATTTTAAAAAAAAAAATTGTAAAAAAAAAATATATATAAATATATAATAAAAAGAGTGATTACTACAGTTGACCTGTTAAATCCATGATTATGATATAAATAGTGACCTCGGGTGACAAAATATGGTGCGCATGATTCTATTTGTGCTGCCCTCGGGCAAAGTGACAGGCAAAGTCATAGCTGTTCCTACACCGGTGTCCACATATGTTGCACTGGAAAGGGTTCTCGTAACCATGACAACCCATGTGAATGGTATACAGGATGTTGTCGGGAAAGTAGATGTGACAATGGGGGCAATGGTGCAGCGTCTGGGGATCCTGCAGCGGGGTGGGTGTCCCAGGCTGGCTGTTGGTGCCACTGGGAGTGCTGGTTCTTTCACTGCAGGGTCCCACTCCAGGACTACAGCCGCTGTGAGGTGCTGGTCTGGGGTCAGAGGTGATGGGAGAGGAAGCCTGGGCGATACTGACCGACACGGCAGCGGGGGCCGTCACAGGCTGCTGGACGAGGAACGTGGGCTTTTCATCGGGTAAAGACTCGGCTCCTGGAGACACGGGGGCTCCCTGTGGGTCGGGTGGGATGCTGGCGAGTTGTCCAGCCAACGTGGAGAGCTGGTTCAACGGGTTGTCCAACACCATGTCCTGGTTCTCCCTGGAGCAACCTCCAGTCTGTGGATCCTTCGCCAGACCGTTGAAGGTCTCCTGATGGAGGTGGACGGGAAGTTCTGCTCCATAGTCGGGCAGGTGCTGCTCAGAGGTGGGCTTCTGCAACACCATGGGAGGTGGGCTGTAGTTTAAGAGCAGTCGGCGACCGTAACTTATGGAGTTTCCTCTCTTCTGCAGAACGCTGAGCATCTTTCTGTGGGAGAGAGCGGAACGTGCGCCTTTCATCGGCAAGAGTTTGTGTCGTCTGCGTCGGTGATGGGAGAGGTTACTGCGATCACTGCAGCGGAAGGAGCACAGCTCGCACTTGTAGGGCTTCTCGCCCGTGTGAGAGCGCATGTGAGCCTCCAGGTGGCGCTCGTAAGCAGAGGCAAACGGACATAGGTGACATCGGTGTGGCTTTTCCCCTGTAGGGCACAGAGGAACTTTGTGAATCTCGATGAAAACAAAATGCAGTGGTACCTCGACTTACGAATGTCTCTACTAACGAAGGTTTCGATTTACGAAGTGCGTCTGGGAAAAATATTGTCTCTGGTTACGAAATTGTTTCATGATACAACAGGCCAAATGTTGTAGCGACAAGATTAAGCCCGTAATTTTCTAAGCGCTAACATGCAGTGAGATGAGTTTTGTGAAACTTGAAACATGCGAGAGTCCAGCCGTTTAATTTTCACGCACGTCAGAAAACAAAACAAAAAAAAA
>CM051497.1:25911311-25943448 GCA_028031935.1 Paedocypris micromegethes | reverse complement strand
AAAAAAAAAACAATGGAGGGTTACAGAGATCTTGCTTTCGAAATGCATAATAGGTTGGTCTTGTTCCTGAACGGCGCTTTCCTCAAGAACGCTGGCTGAACTTATCATCTTTAAGAACAGTCTCTACATATGGAGACTCTACTTGCGTCTCTCCTTACGAATTACAAAATTTTGTAAGCAGAGACATAAACATCACTTTAAGGAACACGTGTCACTTTATCTGACCTTATAATTGGTTGCACCTTTTGCACAAAATGTACATAACCACATATTCTGTTTTTTGCACTGTACTTATTTGATTTATTTATCGCATGTATATACTTTGGTTGATTCATTTTCTTTCTTACCACTGGATCTCAATGCATGTAACGGCAAAGTAAGTATTTGATTGTGCAGAAGAACCTGCACACTTGACAATAAGACGCTTTGACTTTGACACTGTATGTGAATATAATTTCTCCACTGAAGTACCTGTGTGGATGCGGATGTGCTCGATCAGTCGGGCAGTGCCCCTGGTGGCATAGTTGCAATAGCGGCACTTGAGTTTTCCATCATACGTTCTCTCGAAACCATCCACCAACATTCCTGAGCTGTCTTCCAAAGAAATGTCCACAGCGGGGTGTTCCAGGCCATTCTGACTGAGCTCTAAACGAAGAAAAAAACAGAACGTCACTCTGTTTTAGCAGCTAGGAAAGTTTTTGGAGCATGACGTTTTAACTGCAAGGTACAATACATGTTTTCCAACCTTTATTGGGGGGAAACACATTTATAAGTATAACACATTAAGTAAAATGAAAACAATAAAAACAAAGGACATGTTGATGTTTTTTGGTGTATTACAGTGCAAGAATAGTATTTCATGTTAACTTATTGAACACAATTTAGATTAATTTCTTTATCCTTTATTCATATGTTACAAGTTTTTTGTTATTAGTCAAATTAAATGTACAGTATGCATGTATCCCCATGTAGCCTTGAGAAATCATTCTAATAGTTTCAGCAATTAATAACAATAATAATCATCATCGTCGTAATTATACCAAGTAGCAGTGACACGTTAGGATATTTCGGAGAATAACCCCACAACAAATTGTGTGTGTGTGTATCTGTGTGTGAGAGAGTGTGAATGAGTGTGAGGGAGCGAATGAGTGTGAGGAGTGGATGATTGAATGAGTGTGAAAGAGTGAACAAGAGTGAATAAGTGTGACCGAGTGAGTGTGAGAACGAGAGAGATTCATTGATTGTTTTTCATTACCTCCTTGCAGATTTTCAGACTCTTTCACTCCGATAACGGACCCAGATATCATGTTGACATGCTGGGTCTGCTGACTCAGGTACTCCTGAAAGTCCTTCACAAAATCCAGGGCCTCTGGCTTCTCTTCGCCCATTGAAAGATCTTCTCGGTTCTCCACCGCGCTCCCGAACTCTAGTAACCACAATCAAATCGACCAATCGAGATTAACACTCCAGAGTTTAGAAACAATTACACAACAACAGCGATCTACTCAATGGCAACGAATAGAACGAGCAAATGTGAAGTATTTTCTAAGGAACCCGAGATCGCGGTAACACGTTGGATTGTTATACCGTCGCCGAAGTAACGGACGTTGCTACGACAGTCAATGAAACATGGTGATGTTCAGTTGCCAAGAAACGTGCCAACACAACAAAAAAAAACAAGCATTACCTATTTCCACGCGTGTCAGAAAACCGGTGTTCACTCGGAAACGTTGAACGTGAAGACCGATTCGCCCTTTACTGATTTATTAAAACAAGCTGACAAAATAAAGCTCCATAGTGATGCTGTGTCGCTAATGTCAGCACAGAGCGTCGCTCGGTAAAATAGATGTTCCACATCGGTGTTCTGGTAAAGACGATGGGCAGACGCTACTAAAACATTCCCCGTCGTAATCGGGGGGACGAAAAGTAAAATGTTTTGGAAGTCAAAATTATGCGGAATTGACTTCAAAACAAAAGAGGAATCTATAAGGTGAAAGTTCACCCTAGCGGAGCCCCTCCTAAATAGCTCCGTGTAGTTTCGGTGAGAGTGAATCTTTAGTTCCCACCTTTGGGTACAGTAAATTACCGTGCGCTTTATTTATATTTATATTTATTAATGGTTCTCAATAGTGATTTTGAAACAACAAGGTTTTCATCGTCGGTGAAAAGAGTAGCAACAAATTGTCATTATTAGCCTTTTAAACGAAATCCAGGATTTTAAATTGGCCAAAGCTGATTGATCAAATATATGCTTTAGTCTCATCTTAAATTAAATTCTTAATGGCACAGTATTTAGTAAAATAAGCGAGTGACGTCACCCAGGTTAGCCATGACAGGAAGTGATGATGCACCGGCGTAATAACGACAATAAGAGCAGGGTCGTTTTCATTTGTCAACGTGTCTAGGCATCAAGTGATTAACACCAAACGACCAAAGGCGTCTACTAATAGAAGTAAAGTGAGTGAGTTTGTATTTATGGACTGTATCGAAATTGTGCTCTGCATTTAACCATCCAGCAAAAAAAGGAATGTGAGGTGAGCCAGTCAGACAAACACAAATACACGGTCTAAAAGCATAAAATGCACACAAACGAATAGAACTGTTAACATTTTATTAAAAAAATCGTGATATTACTATGTAATAAAACATTTGAATAATTTACAAATAATTTGTCAAATAACGAGACAATGGACACCAGAGGGCGACCTTTCCCGCGACCGATTCAGGCCTTAGAATATTAGTCTTTTTCTTATCTTTTCAGGTCTCTTTTTTGTTGTTGTTGAGGGTCAACACTACCTGAATCGCTGTTTTTTTTAAATTAAGATGGATTTTTTAATCAACGCAGCCTGTGATTTAAAAGCAACTTTTGGATTGTACTGCATTCATTTTGTTTTCAGTAGAGTAAATATTTTGAATTCTAGTATAATTTAAAGCAAATCAAACTGCAATCATACTAATAAAACATGCTTTACATACAGTATATTACATTTTTTGACATAATGAACTGATCTGGTGTTATGATGTGTGAATCGCTATTTATATATGGTTGTGTTTGTTCAATATAATGTGTGCAGTGTTTTATGGTTGTTGTATTTAATTCATTCACACACACACATTCATTTTTTTTCAGTGAATAATTATTAAAGACTTTGTCCAATAAAAAGTTGCAAATTCTACATCTAAGTTACAGTTGATATTATATCAAGTGATTATAGATACAGACAGAATCAGACAGAAAGTTTAATCCAAACTCAGACAGTTCAGTAAAGATGCTGTTCAAAAGTTCAATCCAAAGTCTTGTATTTAAAATATAAAATGTTTCTTTTTTTTTTTAATCTAAATGATTTTATTCTGTGAATAAAATCACAATTGTCTAATTTTAAACCTTTTTCTTCTTACGTTTGGCGTATGAAACCAAGAAGATTTTCAACGATTTTTCAATGATGATGATACATACAGTTATATGCAGTATTACTTTTTCAAATCAGAGAGAGAGAGACAGAGAGAAGAGTGAAAGTTTTGCGGCCTTATCATTTTAATTTTTCTGGCTTTTATCAGAAAAGGAAAATGAACGTATAATTGCCATATTCAAATGTCATAATCAATTTGATGAGTACTTGAGCAAATTGCATTCCTTTAAATAGCAGGATTGGGTCATTCATGTTTCATCGAGTTTAATATTTAACCAGAGGGGAAGTTAGCCACAGATCGCATTTCCTCATTTGTGTCAGAGTGGAAGGGAAACCATTGAGCGAGGGTGTGACAAACGAGCAGCTTGAGCGAGAGCTTTGTGTTCTTCTCACACTCTTCTGTGTCGTAATGAGTGTAACTCTATTCACACCATTCATTCATGCCTGTGATCGTGGTTCGGATGTCCAGTGTTCCTGCCTCTCGTTCTGTGTTAAACTGCCTCATTATAGATATAGAATTTCTTTTGCATTAAAGTAGCTTCTTTTTTATTTCTTGTTTTTTTTTTATTATAGCAAATGTCTGTATTTCTGTTTTCACATCACTGTTTTATATCATTTGCTTTTTGATATTATATTGATCGGTTTTTTTTGATAAAATACAAACTAATATGCTCAAACTTTTAAACAGGCTTTTAAGCTCAGTTTTCCCCGTGGCCACGAGGTGGCGCAGTGTGTTAAGCTATTCAGCCGCGTGAATCCGAAAAGCCAGTTATTGTTTAATTTGAACATCTGTTTAACTCTTTAATTCAACATCTGTTTATTTGTGTGCTAATTTGTGCACAGTATGACGTCAAATTATTGTAAAAATACGCCAGAAAGCTCACAACGGCAGAGTTTTTAATATACATAACATATCAAAGTCAATGCATATCAGACTTCAAACAATTACTGTAACCTCCCGTATAGTTTGTCTCTGTGTTTTTACAGCGGAAAACAACGTAAACTGATCCAGGAGCAGGTACAACAACCCGACCTTGTGAGGTTGAACTACGACCCCTGAAGCAGTCAATTACAGCACTTCCTAATGGCCTGTCCACACTAATGTTATTTTATAGCAATTTAATTATGCTCAGGTTTCCAGTGAAGCTCCTTCCCTTTAAATAATTTAAGCAGAATGACAGTAATTTGTCATTTGAAAAAGATTAATTGTGGTTTCAAGTGGGCTTTTTTCATTAACGCCATTGTTTTGAAGTCAGGACGCCATGGAACACGTGACATGTGTTTATCACAATATTTCTGTTCCGTTTCCAATCAGCTAATCAATACGTTTAGCCAACACGAGAACACTGATATTTTTTAATAGAGTTAACCTTCTGACCTCTTTATGAAGATTCCACAGGAGTGAAATATGGTTGCTTTGTTTTATTAGCCAAATATATATTTATTAGCCTAAGCCAAATACACCAGCAATAATAGAATAGAATAGAAAAGTGAATAGAAAATATTTTACTGTACTTGTCCAACAAGCATTCACTAATTTGGACGAGTTCTTGGTGACATCCTCAAATATGACTATACACAATGTAAACAAAAGACATGGCCAAAAATGTAAATGCAAAGGAAAAATGTAAACAAAGACCAAGTCACGCCCAAATTCTTCACTAATACACAAATAATACAATTTCTAGTTATTAGTTCTACTAACTCATCGCATAAAACAGTGATCCCATACGCTGGTCTGACGTCACTTCTTCGCTTCCTTTTTAATTTCCCATTTGTTAGGGTCTGAATCGTCTCCGTCTACACCTGCTGGAGGGTCCGTCAGACCCCGTCGCCCTAATTCCCGTTTAAAAGTCTTTGAATGAGCGGCCCCCATCTTCTCCAGAGCGCTTGATTTATGTGCTGTTTGTGGTTTTATAGAAGGCGAAACAATTCATTTTCTCCTGAAAAGGAATTGGGTATTAATTTGAAGAAGGCCCCTGAGCACTTTTTAAGACCCCAATCATACGCCGAAGTCATTTAAAGGCTGCTGTGGACATTAGGCCCTAAAGAAAGGCTTTTAATCCTGCCTGAAGAGTGGAGCTATAGAAACGGCTGCCCGACGCCGAATCATTACCGCTAAAGGGTGAAGCTGGATTTATTCTTCACGCCCCCGAGACTATTTATTTCTGGAGAGACCCTCTCGCGCACCCCCCACCCCGGTGAGACACGGGGCGTGTGCGGAGGCAGAGAAAGGAAAAGAAATGGGATAAAGGAAGTACATATTAAGCTTTTCATTTTCCTGCCACTTAATTTCCTCGTGGCCGCCTGTGTAATGAATGTAATTGCTACCTTTGATGAGAACACTATTATCTGAATCACACTTTAAATGGGCAAACAAGGCCCCTCCCCTCACACACACCCCCTCCGATGAAAACGGGTATGAGATCTCTAATTATGCGGCAGAACAAGTGGTTTTTCTCAAAGCCGTGGCGTCGGGCACGATTGCCAGAGAGCCGCCCTGGTTACGTTGGCACAAAGGCTCAGATCAGCGGCGATACACACGCCACACACAAAGATGGCCGCTCTTATCATTAATTTCCTGCACAAACCGATGAATGCTTAATACAGGAAATTCTCATTTAGTTGAATGCCGGCTCTCATTTGGGCTAATCTCCGTGACTGGGAAATGTGTTTTTGCAAAATCGAATAATATGGAATAATAGGAATGCGTGGATACAAAAAAGGAAATTAAATGGTTTACTTTCTTATTGTGACAAATAAATAAAAAAAAGTTGCTTTTAATATAAACACATATACATGCAGTGTATTGTAAAGTGTGTATAAATACATTTTGTATATACATTGTATTTATATATACGTGTGTGTGTGTCTATATACACATATATATATTTTATATTTATTAATGGTGCGGCTTATAACCTGGTGTGTTTTCTAGTCTAAATAAGACATTATTTGTTTCTAAGCAGCAAATGTTCAACATTTTATCACAATAAGCAGGAGATTTAAAAAAAATTCTTACATTTATATCACGTAAGTAAGACTTTATTCCACCACAAGAGAATAAAAATGCCAAAAGACCACAATTCCTTGACTGAAAACGAATATTACAATTCCATCTCAAATCTAAAAGCACAAATATAGTCCAGTGTTAAACGACACTTTGTGTAAAAACAAACAACTGAATGTAATAAGGCTGTAAAAGTGAAAAACACTGGCTTATTTGTGCATGTGCCGCTTGATTCATCTTTTTTTGTATGACAATCTGATGCTGAAACAGACAGTTCAGTTATTCATGAAGATTTATCTCCGCACATCTCGGGATGCGCACGCGGTGAACGGCTCCTTAATAAAAGTGTCGGTGGGCCCTACAGATGACGTGACTTTACGAGGCGACGCACGATAAAGCCGCTGTCACCTTATGAAGTCTGAACGCACCCGTATTACAGATCAGGACGTCACCGCCTCAGCACTTTGGCCACATTGAGATGCATAAAACCAGAAAGCAGCGTCACAGCTGACAAATCACACAATTATTCTTAAATGGCTGGCGTTTTGAAGAATATGCAAAGCCATTTGGTGCCTTAAACGTGAGTTATTATTCTTCAAAGCAAGCTATACTTAAATGATAAAGTGATAATCAATTCCTCCGACTATGATGCCACGCTCGGGGCCAGAGGGAAAAACTACTGATCACTTCTATTGGTCTGCAAATGACGGTACTTACGGGATGACAGATGGGTGACAGGAGCACCATGTGCCTTCCCGGGGTTTATAATGGCAGAACAGGCTCGGCGCTCCGGCCCGCTCGGGCGATGAAGAAGCGACCCAGTATTAGTGGCATTTTAGCTGTATTTATTTGAAGATCTCTCCACCAAAACCATAGGCGCTAATAAAGAAGATGCTGTAATAGCTTTTGACTGGGTCCAGTCGCTCTGGATGGGGAATGAACTGTCCTTTGCTGAATTATTGTGGCCAAATGCCATTTGTACAGCTTGAAAAGTGGAGGCATTTATCCTGACTGCCACGGCTCGGCCGTAGCTCATAGTCCGGAATGATATCTCCCAACACACAGTTGCCCCAATACTCGCATTTCATGCTCGGAGCTGAAAGGGAACTAATGGATGGCACTATCTGAAGGCAGATAATTTAGAGCAACTACTGTCAAGTCTTTAAAACACATGGCCAGCAGAGAGACAGTCCTGTGCTAGATAGACAGACAGACAGACAGACAGACAGACAGACAGACAGACAGATAGTGATAGATAATTGGAAGGATGGTAGGATGGAGGGATGGACAGACAGATGGATGGACAGAGGCTGAGAGAGATAGAGACAGACAGACAGACAGAGAGACAGACAAACAAAGAGACATATGGATGGATGGATGGATGGATGGTTGGATGGACGGATGGATGGATAGATAGATTGTTCAAATGGATGAATAGAAGCATGGACGAAGAGAGGGAGAGAACGAGAGATGAGAGAGTTGGATGAATGGATGGATGGATGGATGAATGGACGGATGGATGGATGGTAGATAGATAGATGGATGGATGGATGGATGGATGGATGGATAGATAGATAAATAATTAGTTAAATTTAAAGTAAAACATGTACATCTACTGTTCCTTTTCAATGGGAGTTTGTAAGTTACTTTGTGCACAAATATCTAATTTTTGTAATGGCATTTCCGCAGAGCAAAAGAAAAGAGCTCATTTGAGCAGAGAAGACGTCGGGTTATCAAGTTGTAGAGAAGAATAATCCAATAGAGTATTGATTATTGATGAAAGCTGATCATGAGCGTAATTATAGCCAGTTGATCTCTGTTTCTGAATCATTGTCTCACTAAAAAGGTGATTATCAGTCCAACTCCAAAGATCTTTCAGTCGCGGCCGATTAACTCTCTTGGGTTTCTGATTTCTCAACACAACCTAATGTTTTGAAAAGTAAAACAGTCGTGCTTTCTGTTTTATGCCCAATTCAAAGAGTCTAAATTGTTCTACTTTTGTACATTTTTGTGGAAAACATGTTTTATTTGCACGGCTTAGTGCTGCGAGGAAGCACTCCATTACTCCTCTGTCCAGTTTGAATGAAAAGCCCATTTAGCATTATTTACCTTTCAAGCGCAGTGCTCGTGTCCACCACCCTGGGCTCGTTAGTCACCGTACGAGTGGCCATAATGGGAGGGAGGAATGACCTTTGACCTCCCAGACCTCTTATCGATCTTGCGCTTTGTGCAGCTGGGCCTTTCTGATTCAATGCATTGAAGGGGGTTTTTGAGCATGACACGCACTGTACCACACCGATGTACAGTTATCAATAATCGTTATTAGCACGTCATCAGCAGTCCAATAGTTAAGACTCGCAGAGCAGGAAAGACTTTTAATAGATAAACTTGGCAGGGATATTGTTTCAATTATTCAATTGAAAAATGTTTCAAATAGTGCTCGTATATCCTGTTTCGTCCTTTTTATAGAAGAGTTGATGGAAATGATTACATAATTTCAATATATTGTTTGTATGTGTATGTATGTACGTACGTATGTAAGTATGTACATAAATGGAATTAATTTAAATAAAATAAATGAGATGAATGAAATAGAGCATGAGTCGAGTTTTGTGGAATCATAGCTCTGTTACAGTATATATACATATATATATATACATAACATTTTATATATTAATATAATTCATATAAAAAACTAAACTTCCCACTTGCACTTTCTTTTCATTTCCCTTTTGCACTATTTTTTAAAGGCTTTTTTTAATCCCATCACACAAATGCACTTTTCCACCATATTCTTTGTCCTTATACCGACTGCAAACCTGTGAAGAAATTACTTTGTGTTTTTTTTCTTGTTCTTCCCTTCATAAAAAAAAGTCCACATGGGGCATAAAGGAACCGAATGTAAGTATGTAATAGTTTTGTATAAATAATCAAATGACAACACGGTTGCAACAGCACCTGGGGACTGTAAAACAATATGTAACCAATTTTAGCTATTAAAGTGAAATGGAGAGCAAAATATATAAGAGATTGAAGGAAAGGTTTCATTCGGAGCAAGGGAATAAGACTTTTTATGGCCGAGTAGGAAGAATAGCCATGGCCATTGAGAACAAATAGAAACCTGGAATGTAAATGTAAACAATTTAAAGGGAAAAAAATGTGCCGTGCATAAAATCAATATGTCGATAATTGGCTCACTTTTCATGTACATGAAGGTGGGTGGCTGTTCTCCCGAAGCACAGATTTGATTTGCACTTATGTTTTCACCAATAATCAATGTTTAAATTTGGCTGGAAAACAAATCAGACCTCGGTGCCCTACACAAACAAAGAACGAAAACTAAAATGACAGGAATGACATGAAAAGACAAACACGAGGAACTATGACCGCTAAATTCACCTTTAATGAAACACACTATGCGCATGCACTAAGTGTGTGCGTAATCATTGCTCTTACTCTTTTCAATGGCGTTTTTAGGCCTTAATGGACTAAATGAGAGAGAGAAAGAAAGAAAGAAATAGGAAGAGAACAGCATCTAAATTTGTTTGCCATTGATTTGTGGTCCGTGAAAGGCTCTGATATTTATGGTGGAAAATGCCCCTCTGCCCCCAGGACTCTGGTACAAATCAGATCTAAGATTCAGTATGACCGTTGTGAAAAATGATGATGTGAGGTGAATAAAAAGAGTCTTATCACAAATAGATTTGTGTGGTGACACTAACAAGTCCTTTTAATCTTTCAAAGTAGCCTTCTTTTCTGCTCTCAATCCCATTATATTTTTCTATTAAAGAGTGCAACTGTAGGCTTTATTTCTCCACTTTTAATTTCTAGTTCAAGATCTCTCGGGATGTCAGTTCTAAGTACTTTTCTATAGAAGCCCATTCTGTTTTTTCCTCTTACATAGCCCTCTTATTGCTCTCTTTGAGCGGTGGCAGTAGCTGCTTAATTATGTAGGGAGGCAGGAGATCTTTATTCTCTGCGTCCATGCTGATAGCATCTCATTCACTCTCGGTGTTTGAGATTTAGATTTTATCTTGACAGGCTGCCAGACAAATGGAGGTCATCCTGCTCCTCCACTGAGAATCTGTACTTGTTCTGGACAATCACACCTTTAATTTAACAGAGATTATGCTAATGTTCTGACAAAAAAAAAAAAAGATGCTTGTTTAAAGGCTAAAAATGATCTTAATAACGTGGCAGAATGTATATCTGCATAGAAACTCATATTTACATACATAAAATCTTGAAATCACAGTACCAATATGCACAAACCTTTATCATAATAATTATAAAAATGATTAGTTTTACTTAAACATTTTTGCATTTTAGGATTTTATTAAGTTAATTTTATTGTATTTTATTTTTTTGAGCCTCTATGCTATATGAGCATCACAATTAAAAGTGTAATACATGACTTTGGCTTATTACTGTACTGCAATCTGTATTTTTGATTAATTACTTTGTTTACCCGAAGATGAATTCTTTGTTTTTAAGCTAAATATACCGCTCCAGCTTAAACTCAACTTAATTATAATAATGAAATCTAAATATTAAAAGCAGCTGTAATTCATGCATTTGTGCAATTTCTGCTTTTAAGCAAAATTCTTTTTTTCAGTGCTTCTATTTGAATAACACGACAATTAAAGGTGTTATAAATTACTTGCTTTAATGACTGTAATCCGTTTCTTTGATTAATCCAGGGCATTACCTACCTTTGTGTTTCATTTGAGGTGAGTTGCTATGGCCACAGTTACACTCAGAAGTGGCTCGGAGAGACTATACTCGTCATCTCTCCAGCGAGCGGCGGGCAATAATCAGCTCATTAAAGACCCCGGCCCCCTCCGTCCCCACCCTCGTCTCATCTAAATAACAAATACCAACCTCTTTCCAGCTCCGTGCTGCCTTTTTCCTCTCTCCTCCTTTTATGTCTCAATGTCATAGAAATGTATTTTTATCTCTATATCTACAATCGGGCCAGTAAGTGGGGAAAGAAAAGGAAAGTAAAAAGTGGGCTTGTCAGAAGTGTTAGGGAAGAGTGTGAAAGTAGCCGATTTTCTTAATACATCCCCCGGGAGCAGATAAGTCTATCAATCTGTTAGATTGGAAAGCCATTAGGTGCCCTGGTTTATGCGTCTCAAGCTGTTAAAGCAGAGCAGATTGATTGTTGAGCCTTTGATGGGATATGCTGATCTAATCTCACTGTGCTTCAGTTTGCAATAAATTACACAATTCATTTCCCCCCATTTAGGGGAAGAAAATGACACCTCCAGGCACGCCAGGCCTGTCTGAGCGAAACAGCACACAGAAGCTGTTTTATGGCGCCATTTAGCCAGCAAGCTTCCAGCTAACCAGACCAACTGTCTCTCTCGTTCTTTCTTTCTTTCCTTCACCTTCTCTCTATTCCTCTTTCTCCCCCATCCACGCGCGCATGTGAAAAATCGAAGAATAATCAAGGTGTATGTTTAGAAAATTTATTGTTATAATTTACGCCCGTAATCCCCTCCATTTTCTCCAGCTGGAATGACATAGATCATCATCTGAAAAGGTGGAAAATGGATAGCAGTTTAAAATTTATCGGTCTTTGATTCTCAATTATGGGTGTTTATGACTTCATCCGTCTTCAGCCACCTCAACCTTTTCCATTATGGTGGAATATTATTTGTACGGAATCCATTAAATTCACAAGGCAGGACTCTAATGGCGAGGCTGCGGCGCTTTGCAGGGGAAAAAGTTTTTTTTGAAAGGTTAGCTTTAGCAAAAGCGCTGCTGTTATGACACCAGAAATTGCTATATTGATGGGCTTCCTCGGGGCTGGGACATTTAGGCCATTTGTAACAGGCTCCATATCTCTATTTTCCTTCAGACGCTGATGAGAAATCAACGCTGGGCCTTTCCTCTATATAGCACTGTAATGGCACGGTCAGACCGCTTGGCCCAAGAACACTCGCACCATAGGCCACAGAGGGCATCACCTGTCCGTCTGGATGTCTGCATGTTCCAAAGATGATCCAGGTTGACTAATATCAGAATGATTGGGCTCTGAGATCTTGGTTGTTCAGAGGAAGACATTAAATCAAGGAATTTGTGTTATTTGGGTTTAGAAAGCATATCTGAATTAACAAGAAGGATAAAGCAATAAGAACGATAAAAAGTTTGTGTGGAAGTCCCATGAACTTAATGAGACATAAAAATTCTTTATTCCCTTGGGAATTTCTCATTTGTTCCATATCTCAACAACCTTTGATTTCGACAACAAATTTGAATACATTGAAAAAACATTGAACAATAATGATCAGGAGACATTATAAATGACTAATTTACAGAAAGCTGGGAAATCAAATGAGATATTACCGGGGTATGAGATTTTTCTTGATTCAGGTTTCATATTGAATTTTGACAAACTGTCAAGCTGTTTTTCGAACTCTAAGTGACATTGAAACTCACCTGCTTTGGTCCTCACACAGGCATAAAAAGCAGCTCTCTGGTACCTGACTAATCACGTTGTAACTCAGATCCTCAGCCAATCAATAGCTTTACCATCCCAATTAAGGTGAGGCAGGTCAGGGTCAGACTGCACTCGGTCCTTTACTGGACTTTAACTTAAATGCCTTGTTTAAATCCTCTGTGTGTGTTACAGTCGGACAAGCGTCCTGACCTTCAGGCTTTAATGTGTCGTTGCAAGTGTAAGACATTAATGCACTGGGGGAGAGTGGTGGCTATTTTGTAGAACTCAGTTAAATTCTGGAGTTTAAACAGGATGTGGGTTTATTTTGTCTGTTTGGAGGGGTGGGCATTTATATATTCGTTGGGCCACATGAGAAAACGGAAATATTGTAGGGCCGGACCAAAAGGCTCAATTCGTCCTTGCTTCCTCGTTTCTTTCTTGAATATTAATTGTATATAATGCAATATTGCTTTATAATGCAATACATGGCAATGAAAAATATTATTGATTATAAATATTGAGGCATTGATAAAATACTTCAAATGAAACAATGCAGTGCTAACATAGGTAATTTTTAATTTTGTACAGTTTAATTTTTCACGTGCCAATTACCTATAGGGTTAGGGTTAGGCATATAACCCTAAGTCAAGGCCGGTTTGGTCCACTGTAAAATCACGGTAAAACTAACTTTTTCTCTTTGAGGAAAATATTATCAACTTGACTAATATACAAGTATTTAAATGAAACTTTTTTTGAAAACATGCTTTTTCAAAACGTAACAACCATAAAGGGCAAACGCATGTGCGACAAGGCTTAAGACCCACGATTTATTGTTTTGAAATGCCCCCTCCTCCATTTTCCACTTTATGGTACTTTTCGATACTATATTCCTGTCTTTTATCACAATTTCGACCAGAAGAGAGAAACTCACAAGATATCAAAACAAAAATCTATATATAATACGTGAGCAATTACTGCGCGAAGTTAGCGGCGTCGGGTCATTGTCAGCGCGCCGAGCGCTTTCCCATCTCCCGAGGTCGTTAGACGATGATGGATGTAAACCTATAAAGTATCTAAACTGGACCTTTTAACAAACCATGAGCAATACTATCATTTCTTTAATAGAACCTGCTGACCGTGTCATTCCGTTGTGCCATTCGTCATTTTCCCGGTGAAATAATCAATAACTCTACGCTCTGAAATAAATAATCTGAAAGTCGGTGAACATTATATCTTCCCACAGGCAGAGAAGCACAAAGAGCCGAGACAAAGACAAATATGAAACACCTACACCTACCTTACACTTCAGAATAAAGGCATGCAACAAATGCTGAATGCATTATTAAACGTTTACACAAATACCCACATAGCCTTCACACACTTTCATATACAATACGGCAATATCAAATTATAGACATAATAAATATGACATGTAAAAGGATATTCCTGCATTCGCGAGAGAACACAACAATATTAATATATATTAAAATATATTAATATTTAAAATTAGACTAGCGTCTTTAAATATTTTGGTTTTATCAAAGTTGGTATTGTAAAGTCATTTCTCAAAACAAAACAAAATTTAAATTAAGTAGTTCCTAATAAATCAGCCACTCAACACTGACAAATCAACACTGACATACTAAAATACAACCTTTTGAAAGCCTTAAAATTTTTATTAAATGGATTTCGTTTGGTAATAATAGTGTATAATATCTAAACTAATTCTTAATGACTAAATATTCTGTGTAAAGTTTTAATAGCCAACTGGACAGCTCGATTTATTGCATAAAAAAACGTCACAATATTGTAGTTCTGCACATTAAATGCAGTATTTATCAGTAAATAGTTCGTTATATAAATAAAACGTTAAATAGCAGAATAACAAGGTTCAATCAACAAATAATTTGTTGGTTTTTGTTATAGTACTAAAATAAATATTTACAATCTGTTAATTACAGTATACAGTATACTGTATTTGGGAGCTTCTTGAAATATGTTGCGCTGCAGTAATTCAATATCGCCCCTAGAGGGTGCAATAACCTAGTTGAATGTGAGGTTTACCAGTCATTCTGATGGTAATTATCGAATTTAAAAGATCAGTTGTATATATTTATACCAAAATAGACGTTTTACTATAGACAAACAAAAGATAAACACAGCTGTTGCATCCATTTAAGACGTGAGAAAGCAGTTTTGGAGTCGTTGAATCCATCGTCAAAACCGTATAGAAAAATGTAAGAATTTTTTTTTTGTAAAACGATAATTCGTAATAAAGTAATCGTATAAAATGTTGCGAATCTTACAAAGTGATGTTTTGTATATAACTATGAGACAACCCACTGAGTTTTGTATCACTTGTGTTGAATTTTATTATTTGCGTTTTTCCACTTTTTAAACCGCATCTTTTATTCCCATAACCATATCAATCATAACCCTTACTCAATTCTGGAACAAACTCTAAACAACAATTTACACTTCGACGTTTAACGCTTTTACATGACATTTTCAAAGTTATTCTATTTTCTTAAATTTATTTGTATAATTCATAATTCTTGAAATCTAGACTTTGACCACATTTTTGCTCTTGCATTTTCCAAGTATCGCTTAAACGAAATCATTGTTCTTTCGAGATAATGGTTCGTTCTCGTTTGCCACCTAATTGGACTATATAAGACCAATAACAGACGAGAACTCTCGGCCCTCGACTCGGCAAGGCCCCTCCTCCCTCCAAACTCTTCACTTCCCATCTCTCCCTTCATCCCATTTGCTATTGTACGTGCCCAATCGCCGTATACTTTCTGCATTTAACTCGGGTGACATTTTTATTTCATCATTAGCATCTGGCGCCAGTCGGACGCGGTGAGCATCATTTTCACCTAGAACTCTCGGAAGATGATCTTCAAGATTAATATTGTTTATCTCGGCCCGTGTTTTCGTTCTTTCAAACATCAGTGCTAAACGACAGCGTTTGGGTTCCCGACTCTGGAAGACTTTACCCAGGACTTTCGAACTCTCGTTTTGAAACGAAAAAGACACCGTTCATTTTGAAGTTTTTGCTTTTCAACAAATATATTCGACCGCAGAAGCCATCATGCCCGAAACGACCCAGGATACGTGCGCACCGGCAAAAGACTCTCCGTTTTTTATTAAGAATCTTCTAAATTCGGACACCAAGCCGTCCAAGCCCAAGCCGGTTTTGGCAGCTACTAAAGCGGGACTCGACGGCAGCTTTTCGCTTTCTCAGGTTGGAGAATTAAATTTTCCTCGCTTCGAGCTGCCGCCCCAGCGCTTCGCGTTACCGGCTTACCTTGAGCGCGCATCCGCATGGTGGTACCCGTACACACTCAGTGCGTCTGCGCATCTCCACAGGTCGGAAGGTAAGTTGCTCTGCTACAACATCTCCACGAGGAACTGTTAAAATGCAGACAATGTGATGTAAACTGTATGTATCGTGTCATAAATAAAATACGAGGTGTAAAAAATATATAATAATTTATATTTCTTACTTATGAAGCAAATTGTCGATTGATGCTCGTCAATACTGATTTTGATGTCTGAATGCAGAATTTGCATGCTTAATTTACTATAAATTATTTAGTTTATTTATATATTAAAATTCTGACATAATGAGCGTCTGTATAAACGTGGCACCGAGAGAAATGCTAACTTCTGCTCTTCTCCAGCAGCGCAAAAAGCCAGGGACTCTTCTCCGACCACCGGAACAGACCGCGAGTCTCCCGACCTGGTGCTCAAATCAGACCCGGACGCCAAGGACGACGAAGACGAGAACAAGAGCGGAGACGAGATAGTCCTCGAGGAGAGCGACAGCGAAGATCGGAAGGAAGGCAGCGTGGAGGACTGGAAGAAAGCCGACGATGGTGCGGACAAGAAACCGTGTCGGAAAAAGAAAACCCGCACGGTGTTTTCGCGAAGTCAGGTGTTCCAGCTGGAGTCCACGTTTGACATGAAGCGCTACCTCAGCAGCTCCGAGCGCGCGGGCCTCGCCGCTTCCCTCCATCTCACCGAGACGCAGGTGAAAATCTGGTTCCAGAACCGCAGGAACAAGTGGAAACGACAGCTGGCCGCCGAGCTGGAGGCCGCAAATCTGAGCCACGCTGCGGCTCAAAGGATTGTCAGAGTACCCATTTTGTACCACGAGAACTCGGGCTCCGACAGCTCCAGTACAACGGGCAACGTGCCCGTAAGCCAACCGCTTCTTACTTTTCCTCATCCCGTTTACTACTCGCATCCGATCGTCACCTCCGTGCCGCTCCTCAGACCGGTTTGAGGGGGAAGATGCTTCAGATATTTTGTAGACTCGTAACTAAGACAGTTTTACAGAGACTTGAGTGAAGTGAAAATCCAGAAACAACCAAAACCCAAAGCTATTTTGTTTAAAACGAATTTAAGAAGTGAAATGTACAGACGCTGTATAGTTTGAGTCCCCGTTTGTTGCTTGAAAATATCCATACAACAACACAGAATGCAAACATTCAATCAATTACTACTTCATTTAGTCTTCATTTTAATATACTAATTATTATAGAAAGATAATAATCATCATTATTAATAATATTGTGATTTTCTTAAAAGGTCAGCTGTGAACAAGATCATTTGCTCAAGTTTTTTGGGCTACAGTGTTTTATTTAAAAAAAAAATAAAAATAAAAGAAGAAAATAAACAAAATTAAAGCATCAATAACGAGCCATTCTGTGTATTATGTGAAAATTTTTAAGAAAATGATTTTTTTTAATTATTAAAACATAGACTTCATTCTTAACTAAAAGGCCACTATAACAGTTTGTTAGTCCGGCGTTTAATGGACAATCAAGGCTATATTTGACAATTTGACAATACAGTTAAGCAACGTATCTTTTATTTTTATTTTTATTTTATTTTATTGGTGTATATGATTGTACAGAACAAATGCAAAATAAGGAAA
Source organism: Paedocypris micromegethes (assembly GCA_028031935.1). Taxonomy (NCBI): domain Eukaryota; kingdom Metazoa; phylum Chordata; class Actinopteri; order Cypriniformes; genus Paedocypris; species Paedocypris micromegethes. The sequence goes on along the minus strand of CM051497.1, from coordinate 25,925,638 downwards.
ATGTGTCAAAGGTGTACAGTAATAACTTAATTCTTTTTTACACTGTATTGCTAAATTTTGTTGTGGAATAAACAGAGACTCTAAACGTCTATATGTCTTTTTTTTGACTGATTTGACAGCTTGACCAAATTTGTTGAGACCTTAGAACGGAAGCTATAATGTTTTAATCTAACGTTTGGAAAATATTAGTACAACAAGTGCAAGTTTCTGTTGCAAAGACATGACACAGGTCATGATGAGCTACTCGATTTCATAAAATATTAACATGAGAGACAAGACTGCTAAGTGCAGCTTAAATTGCTTGTAACATTCTGTTCAGTCAGTACTAATTTACAACAGATGAAAAAGCAACATTATTTTTAAAAATATAATTATCTGTAAAATTATTGATATCATAATGTTTATACGTCTTTGTTCAGAAATGTTGTTATAATTACTAGTTACTATCGAATGTTATGTTTATAATAGTTAATGATAAATAATAAACTGTTTTCTATCATTTATTAATATATTCACACAATCATAGAAGATTAAGATAAATCACACAGATTTGTTAAGAGTGTTAAGTAAGTTTTGTTCTTACATTAAATAGGAATGCAACGTCAATATGTAATCAACGAAATGCATTAAACTGCTTCAAAGGGTAAAAAGAAAACTATAATTTAGGTCAGTCAAACATACTCATCGACAATCACTGGTCTATTGCGCTCCACTGTAAAGTACAAATCACTCTGTGTGTAAGGTCTAAGCACTCAGCCAAGAGCACATTCAAATGCGACTCCCTAATAATCATAACTCCCATATTGACATAATATAATGCAAGCTCAGCACGAGCCCATTACAGTGAATTAATAGATCGCAAAGGCATTATTGCCTGTCGAGTATTGATCGGTAACGTCTGTAAAATATTGTTTCAAATCAAGGGCATTGTTAACAGTTCTTTTTTGTTGTTGGATTACTGATGACCTTGATCCCTGTCATAAAATGAAAATATCACTCGATAATTTCCATTTGACCATATCTTTATGTAAAGAAGGGGGTGGGAGTGAGTAAACAGATAAAGTGTTAACTGAAAACATCTTCCATAATGTTCCAGTGTATGTGCGTGCGTGTGTGTGTGTGTGTGTGTGTGTGTGTGTGTGTGTGTGTGTGTGTGTATGTGTACGCGCACGCGTGCGATGCTATACGGAAATGCTAGATAATTTTCTGTGGAATAGTATTTGATTGTTTCAAAGTTTGACGTCACACAAGTGCCCTGCCTTACTAGAAAAAAGCCACAATTTACAAGATGTGTAACAATTATGTGTGTGTGTGTGTGTGTGTGTGTGTGTGTGTGTACTGTACTTAAACTGTGTGTATCTAATTTCATATTTTGTATAATTTAATATAGTACTTAATAATATTATATTATATTATGAAATATGCATATTTTGCCCCGTTCTTATTGAAAAGCGAGATTGAAAGCGAGCATCCGATTTTCATCAAAGTTCTAAAGTGAAACATAGGTTGCGGAGCAGCCTCTGATTGAAACAGTTTAAATTTTAATTGTGTTTTTAATTTGACATATAGTTGCGGAGAGGAATGACACCACGACGCCGAGGGGCGGTCGATTCGCTTAATTTCTCCCTCAGGGATTGATGAGTATATCAGAGCAGTAGATTGGAAACCCATTAAGACTCAATGGTTAGGTTGTTAATTGGATCTTGATGAATAGGAGCCCTTGGTTGAACTATACTGATCCAATCTTCTTGACTTTCTGTTTTCCAATAAATTACCCAATTCATTTCCTAGCCGTAGATTACATAAATTGTACACCTCCAGGGCTCGAGCTTACCGCGTGCTTGCCTGACCCCCCCACTCCATCCCCGCTCCGCCTCTCTCTCTCTCTCTCTCTCTCTCTCTCTCTCTCTCTCTCTCTCTCTCTCTCTCTCTCTTTCTTTCCCTCTCCCTTTCTCTCCCACTGAAAAAAGACCAGCCTCGGAATCTTGAATGAAAATCGAAACATAATCAGCGTTTATACTTAGAAAATTTATTGATATCATTTTCTCTGGTAATTTCCTTATCTTAAAGTTAGACGTGCCATATATCATCATACACGTGCAAAGGGACCTTTACTTAATATTTATCGAAACTTGATTTTCTGATCAAAAGCACCAATGACTTCATCTGTCTTTCTGCAGCCAAGCATTTTTTTTGCCGGAGCTCGATGGAAGTTTTGTCATATCCCCCTCGTGCGTTGACAGCCAGTGCATAGCCCACTTATTTGAAAGATCTTTCCCTTCGTCGACGCGTGACAGATTATTCCAATTGTTGAGACTTGTACGGTATTTTTTACCTCTTTTTTCCTGAAACTTTATTTTCTATTAATTCTAAAATAATAGTTTAATAATCCGAAAATATTGGAAAAATTGTGTTGGCACCTATATGTCACAATATGTTAAAGACATGCATTCTTTGTTTTCGTTGAATATTTCTAAACTGTCTTTACAGCCATCAGACTCGGCTGACAGGCGCAGCTATAAAACGGCCTCTTTAACGATCATTGCGGATTTCACGCCTTACGTGAAAGCGCCATAAATCGTGGGGACGCTGTGAAATAGACCCTCATATTTATGGCTATATATGTGGGCATATGGTCTTTCACAATAGGTCTCTTTAACAGCCGTTCCAAACAGAGTTGCACATTGAAACACTTCAAGCTCGTTTTCATCATTGCCTTGTTTTCCACTGTACCTGCTAGCCGAGCGACTATATTTTTCGTTCTGTTGTATTGGATTTTTAAAATAATTAAAAAAAATATGAATTAGTCAGTGATTGCTTCAACGAATGATACGTTTTTATTTTTATTATATTATTTTAATAAACTATTATTGATAATATATGATAAATAACTATTTGTATTATGTAATGCTATAAAACATTTTGTTTGGTACGATACATTTGTTTATATTACTGCTGCTGCTGCTACTACTACTTCTACTACTACTACACGTAATAAGAGTAATAACAATTATTATTATTGTTGTTGTTGTTGTTGTTGTTGTTGTTGTTATTATTATTATTATTATTATTATTATTATTATTATTATTATTATTATTATTAATAATGTATTGGATTACAAATACATTTTTGCATTTTGCTATCGGAGCAAACTGCCTGCATGTTATTATCAATCTGTAGCCGAGATCACTCAACCCTCTTCGCTCTGCCTCATGAGGTGTCCGTGTGCTGTCACAACGACAAAGCCAGTACATTTGTTAAGTGTCGCAGCCTTTAGAAAACCCTAACGAGAGCTAATGTGGCAGAGCCACAGCTGCCCTAGAGACACGAGTCAGGGATGGAGCGCGCGCACACACCCCAATCAATTAGTCAATCAATTAACCAGGGTCCTGCCCGCTCTAGTCTGCCCACAAAGGCAGTGGATTAGCCCTCCATAATGATCAAATTAATTCTTAAACGGAGATAATGGACGTGGAATGAGTTTATTATTGTCAAGAAAAATGAGATAAGATCCATTTGTTTCTAGACTGTTGGGTTATTCCACCATTTTTAGCACAAGTCTGGTGGAATTTAAAACGACATTTTAATAAGAAACGTGGTCTTAATATAACTCACGCATTTTGAGCCCCAGTTAGTTTACTGTCGATTTGTGTGGATCATGCAGTCACAAGGGTATTGTGCAGAGAACATACTGATGTGTTCGTTTTTCACATTGTTGTTAAAATTATGTATGAGATCTGTACAGAATTATTACAATATAACAATACACCACTAATCGAAATATTAAAAGGCAATGACCACAAATCTTTATAATCACAAAAAACGTGGTACACATTATACTGGATTTAGGAAACACATGGATTGATAAAAAGTTGATCTAATTTTACCATTTCCTACAAAATAACCTATTCATGCAATAAAGATGAATGTGCAATATTAGTAAATTATGCACACAACTGAACAACTAACGGGAAAACTAAAAATGTACAGTTTTGCTAACTCAAACTCCGAGTTCTTGAAGAGAGAATATAATCTGTGTTCTTAGTAAAATCTTTTTTACTAAGAAATAACTATTCTTTAGAAGAATCTTTGTAAACGTAAACTAATATTGCAATCAAATAAAACAATTATCTAGCTGTCACTGCTGAGTTGTTATGTATATTTTTTCTGTTAAAAATCATGAACTAAATTTTTTTTCCACTACATCCTCGTGTTTTGTATCTTGTTCATCAGCTTCTGCTGTTCTGCAGTCTTTGTGAGTCCTTGAGGAACTCGATCTGCAGAATTTGAAATTTCCGGGATCTCTTTGAACGCGTGATTGGCCAGTGCAGGTCTTACCTACATGCAAATTACAGCTCGTTCCACCCGCACTGAGACCAGAGCTTGTGGATGAAGAGGGGAATGCATTCGAACTCTTTTGAGCCCCACGAAAAAGAAGTTTTTAAAACGTCGTGGCATTTTTACAAACATCTTCTCCGTTCAGAACATCCATTAAGTGGAATTATCGTGGCATCGGTACTGTATATTTTTAAAAAACATTTTGAACTGTTATGAGGCGAGAATGAATAACTCGGAGGACAGCGGTAGCAAGTGCTCGCCTGCCCCCATTTCAAGCTTCACGATCCAGTCGATTCTGGGCACATCTAACGAAGGACTAAGGTCGGGAAAGGAAGCCGCCAAAGCTCACCCGAGGAAGCGGACATTGTCTGTGTCATCGGAGGACGACTGCAGCGGCGGGGAGGATTCGGGAGACTGCTACTGCTCTGAACCCGGTGTCCCGGAGCCCTGCAACCCTCACCAACCGCTCAACTTCTCATGCCTCGGTGAGTGTCAACGAACAAACCGGGTCGAGTGATGCGCTTAATGAAAAGTCGGGCTCAGCTGCATCCGCATGTCATCTCCTTATAGATGCTCACTTAGAGGCAAGTTCACCACCAGGATTGTATTTTTAACACGGGCTGGAACCACAACAGAGCTTTATCCGTCACATTATCTCGCCTCGTTGACCGGGGGAAAGGTCAAATAATTAACCGAATTTAATCGAGACCGCTAATTGATTGCACTGGCTTTTAGAGGCGACGTCGCATCCCGTCAATTGAGCGTTAAAGGTAAAACGATTTAATAAATTTCATGCACCAGTGCTAGTCATCGCGTATTGTTTACTTAACAAGGCACTTGTAACCTTTCAACAGTCGATCAAACAGTCAGAGTTCAAATTTAATGAACTCTCGTGTGAAGCATCGAGTGGTGCTGATGTTTAGAGTATTAACCGGAGTCAAAGCAATTACATTTACTTAACGAACCGCTACGATTGTTGTTTATTTGACTGCGAGAAATGCCGGGAAAATGTGTTAGATTCTGCACTTTAATCAGTGATTCGCGTGTGTTTTGTGTCGCGTTGGCTGCAGGTGCAACCAAGGGACTTTTACCTGTGCAGGATGGGTTAGATCGACGGCCGCACTTGACGCCATCCCTACTACCGGATTACAAAGAGGAGCAGGAGCGAGCGTGTGGCCAGATGTCTCCCGCCTCCGATGAGAAGCAGCGGGACGGCCCGGACAAACAGAGCAGCTCCGCCAAGAAGAAGACGCGCACCGTGTTCTCCCGCAGTCAGGTTTACCAGCTCGAGTCCACCTTCGACATGAAGCGATACCTGAGCAGCTCCGAGAGAGCGTGTCTCGCCTCCAGCCTGCAGTTAACGGAGACTCAAGTGAAGACGTGGTTCCAAAACCGGCGGAACAAATGGAAACGACAGCTCTCTGCGGAGCTGGAAGCTGCGAACATGGCGCACGCCTCGGCGCAGACTTTGGTTGGGATGCCCCTGGTTTTCAGAGAAAATTCGTTGCTCCGTGTCCCGGTTCCGAGGTCTATCGCATTCCCCACTCCCTTGTATTATCCTGGAAGCAATTTGCCCGCTTTACCGCTATACAATCTTTACAACAAGGTTGATTATTAACTCTTGTGCAAACCGAACAATTCCCGATAAGGATGACCCACTGTTAAAAAAACAAAAAAACAAAATACACATTTACGTGTTTGAAATACCCATGTCTATTTATACCTCTGATTTGGTGAGAATTATATTTCTTATTATGCAGCATTTTAACGTAACAAGTCTGTGTAAAACACGACAACACGTTTCTGTACATGCTCTATATAAAATACACCATGTGTATAATGATTATTTTGTACATTTATTTACATATGTCCCCGAAAGGAACTGTTTTACACATTATACGGAGTGAAAACGATTGAATAAAAGTATAATCATTGAGCTGTCTCATCCCCCTAAAGTTCTGGTGAAACACTGAACCCATTTCGGATAATTTTATGATGTATTTACATTATGTTATACAGTGTGTGTATGAGTGTAATATACATTTTATAAAATAATCTACACGTTCCATTTAATTCGTATTATTTTATAGTCACAAGGAACGACTGAAATCTGTGTGTAGTTTAAAAAAAAAAAAACTATATGAACAAATGCCATGCACGCACGAAGAGACGCGTGTGTGTTACAGAGACTCTGGGTCATGTAAAGACGCCCAGTTGATGCTTTCGCAATTAGGGATAATTACATGTTCCTTGTCACACGAACAGGCTTTCAGACGTTCAGAGACAAGCGGAACGTCAAAAGCGCAACGGGTCCTTCAGAGAAGCGGACGTCAAGAATGACAGTGCTCGAGGTGCAATCTGATAAGACTCGCCACTGTCAAATTACAAAGGGTGTAGTGGTCTCAGGTTCCACCGATTCCATGCTCTCGGTACCGGCCACGGCGAAAGTTCATTATCAACCCGAGTAGAACACACTTTCTGACAAGTCCAGAATAAAACTAGTCCAAAAATGCGCTTTTAAGTTTTATTTGAGCCATTTCAGCCGTTTTAATCGAAACATAATTTTTTAAGCGTGAATACGCGTATACAAAAACATGATTTATAAATGTCATGCGTGTGCGTGTGTCATCAGATAAAATTAACCAACAGGTGCTCGTTCAAATACTGTAATTGCAAAATGCACACGCGCACGCACACACTAATTTCTTTATAATAATTTTACTAAGATCTAAACATACACAACTGTTATGTAAATTGTTTATAAAATCTGTGCTTAAATTATTTTTTTCCCAGTTCCCGCACCGAGACTAAGCGCGGGCATCATCTTCACTTCTTTTTAACAGGTGGAGGTGAAATGGCAGGCGTGAATTGCAAATTGTAATAGCGCGGCAATGAAAATGATTTGTTGTGGTTTGAAAAGGGGGAAGACAGACTGTAGCAGATTTGTTGAGATGATGTGTTGTGTATTCATCAAACTTGCCTGGCACAGCGAAAAGAAAGAGTAATTCAGTTTAGGGTGTGATTTATGAGAAGTGTAATGGCCACTATATATTAGTTGGCAAGTGAAAAAGAGTTATAGAAAGAGAGGGAGCGAGAGAAAGAGAGGACTGTTTTTCCATTCTTCTAATATCAGTTCTGACATCGGTCTATTAATTTAAAAGCAGTGCAAGCACAACTGTTTGTTTTACTATATGTGCGAGTTTGTATATAAGACTAAAAGTAAAAATACAATTCATTCATATTTTAAGTATCAACATTACAATATATACAATAAACATCGACTTCATCAATCTATAGTTATTTGTATAAAATATTTTAATCATCGAATATTTATATATAAAAAAAATTATTGTTTAATTTCTACAATTCTTACATCAAAATTACATAAAAGAAAAAGGCAGGTTGTTTTAACATGTGCCTTTGTTGAAAAGGCAGTTAAAGATCTAACGGGTCAATGAAGGGGCTCTGCAGCTTTGGTCAGACATATTCCATAATTGCCACTCATTACAAACAGCATCTACCAGAAGCTGCTTCTCTCTAAATGAATTTAAGAAAAAATAACTAGGTTTCTGATTGGCCTCTGTATCACTTATGACCCTGTGAGATGCTGGACCTCCAGACTAATGGCTCAAATGTTGAGCTTGACTGTGAGCTGATTCTGGTTTCTATCAAATCCTAATGGAGGAGCCGAAGGGAAATTATGCTTGGATCCCCCCAGACAATAACTAAATATAAAGCCACTTAGTAATGTCCAGATGCACATAGAGATAACTTTCAGTTGGATAACAGAGTTTAGCATTTCATTGAGGCTGTACTCACAGAACGAGAGCCATTCAAAACATGATGCAGCTAAATAGAAATTTCACTTGCAGTGGTTTCAAACACAGAAATGTGTAGAAACATTGAGGGTTATACAATTTTCAAACACCTCAGACTAGAGTTCTGGCTGTGATAGAATTAAAAAAGTTTCTATTCTTTGCTTTTGTTCTTATCACAGTTTAAAGATTTGCAAAATCAACAAAAGTATGAATACAGGCAATAGGTAACAAAACAATTGTGTATATTTAATAAACATCTATTGTTTATTAAAGATACACGTACATATATGCACATTGCAAAAAAGCACAAAATTGTTGCAAAGTATTAATAACCTTACGTTGCAACTGTAAAACATAAATTTAAATTGTTTTAACAAAATAACTGTGCTACATTATGATGACAACCATTTCATTTCTGGGACACAAGGAGCAGGAGCCAATCCCAGCAACTCTGGGCCTGACATCCTGAATTGGTCAACAGGTGCTCAACCAATCACAGAGTGGGACACAGACACACACGTTCACACTCTCACTCAGACCTGTGTGCTTCTTTTCAGATTCCAATCAGATAAGAAGCTGTAGGATGAAAGGAGACTCAGAGGAAACCCACAGAGGCCCAGACCGTGTCGAGAAATGACATTTTGAACGATTCCTTTTTGCTTTTATATATTTACAAAATAAAATTAAGAATGATAAACAATGGCATATCTTCACATCAAAATCAAGTAAATGTGACAAAAAGGCAGTTTAAACACTGCATATACTGTCACTTCTTTTGATGAAACACTTGTTTGTTTCTTCTGTATCACTTCACTTCATCCGTGTCTTCGTCTTTGTCTCTTTCGTTCAGACTCTGTTTTTTTTTCTTGCCCTGCTGAGGAGGGGCTGAGGGGCTCATTATTCTATTTAAGAGGAACAATTTTAGTAATAGCTTTTGCTTCAGTCCGCAGAGGCACAGCCAGCCTCCCTCAATATCCTGAACATTATTTTCTCGTTTAGTTAAATGATGTTTCTAATTGGTTCATAATTAGTTGTAATGAGGCGGCCCGAACATCTCTGATGCAGATACTTCTTAATTCAACATGGCATCTTACTTCTTCTAGAGGAGCAGACCACGGTCTTGCATGCTTTGGAGTGCGAGGAAAGCTGGAAGGGGAGGTTTCCTTCCATTGTTTGTTCCCGTAAATTGGAAAATGAGGTTTACGGCGTAGAGGGGTTGAAGACCGTAATTTGCGCTTTTGCCGTCTGCCTTAAATGATCCAGCCATCCTGTTGAGAAAAGAGAAATCTCTGTTTATTGTCTCACAAAATAAGCAGAGAAGATGTTTAGTTGAAGAAGGATTTTTTTTTTATGTAAAAATTGTGATGGTGATTGTACTTTGCTGCGACAATGAAAGCTGAAGATAGTTGAAGATGTTTGGAGTTAATAATGTCTTTGTGATTTATATAAAGGGAATGTCAATTTACTGGATCTTTCTCCTAGAATAAAAGCACAATATACAACATAAAAGGGGGTGCTAACTACTGTGTCACTGTGTGTGTGTGTGTGTGTGTGTGGGTTTGTGTGTGGTGGGTGTGGTGTGTGTGCGTGTGTGTGCGTGTGTGTGTGTGTGTGGTGGTGTGTGTGTGTGTGGGTGTGTGACAAGAGAGATGGTAGAGAGAGAGAACAGAAAAAAATGAAAAAGAAGTGGCTGACAGAGAAAGATAAATAGAGTGGACAGAGCAAGAAGAGAAAGAAAGAAAAGAGAGAGAGAGAGAGTAGGAGAGACAAATAATTAGAGTGACTGAGAGAGAAGACAGACAGAGTAAGAGAGTGAGTGAGTGAGTGAGTGAGTAGGAGAGACAGATAAATAGAGTGACTGAAAGAGAAGACAGACAGGTGAGAGGGCAAGAGAGAGAGAAAAGTGAGTGATACAGACAGAGGGAGAAAGAGAGAATGAGTGAGAGAGAGGGAGAGAGAGAGAGAAATAGAGAGAGAGAGAGAAGAGAAGAGAGAGAAGAGAGAGAGAGAGAGAGAGAGAGAGAGAGAGAGAGGAGCGAGTGAGACAGCAGACAGACAGAGAGAGAGATAAAGAGAGCGAGGAGTGAGACAGACAGAGAAAGAGAGAATGAGAGTGTGAGAGAGAGAGAGAGAGAGAGAGAAGAGAGAGAGAGAAGAGAGAGATAGAGAGAGAGAGAGAGAGAGAGGCAAGAGGAGAATGAGAGTTGATGTCTAAGTAAAAGTATTTGGGCAATTTAGCTCAAAATTAATTAGTGTGTCTGGCTTGCACGGTAAATCACTGCAGGTGTGAGAAAGAGTTATGGTCACTAAGGGGCAGAGAGGTCACTCAGGTGTGAGAAAGGTCAGGTAAACGTGAAATGCACCTGTGCTTTAAACTCAGTGAGTGATGACATGCGAGTCCAGCTCGTAATCTCGCACATTTAACACTTTAGATACTTCCCTTTCAGTTATTAATGATGCTATTCTCATCTGTCACTTTTTGTCAAGCATTTATTGCATAATAATCAATCAAGTTTCTTCCTCACTCTTCCGTAGCCCCCCACGAGACCCTTTAACCAAAGATGTTTTTAGTAAACAAGCAAACCTGTGTCCGGAAGATCGCCACATAGATTGTAAAAGCCTCATGTCTGGGTAATAATTTAAAAACGTGTGTGTGTGTGTGTGTGTCTATAGGCAGATCCACTAGAGATCGTTTCTTTTTCCACAGAGAACATATTTGCAACCATTAGTTGGGTCTCCTGTTTCATGTTTCTTGTCGGCTCCGAGCTAACAGCATCATCAGTGTGTGTGTGTGTGTGTGTGTGTGTCCTGAAGGTCCATGTTAGTGGAAGGAGAGTCTGGTGCCTCTTCGTCCCGCAGATGATGCATCATTCTAGGTGTAAAGAGTAACCCGAGCCCTTGGTCCAGCATGGCTGTGGTTCTCTGCGGCCTCACGGAGCCCTGGGGAGGCTTTTAAAGAGATTTGGTGGTAGAGAAAACAGCTCTTCAAAAGAAGTGTCGTTACATTACTGAGTAATTAGCACTGCACCGGGGGCAGAAAAGCTTCAATCTAGCCAGCAGACACGGCCAGTGTGTGAGTGTTTGTTTTGCATCAGTTCGGGTTCAAAGGACCTTTTAGAGGAGGATGTATTATGTCTTTGATGAGGAGGGAAAAAAATAAAAAGGCGGTTGACGGGGCGTCAGTCTTGCTCAGTCTTCATAATCATTTAATACATTTACAGTAGCTGTTCGGTTTCACGGAGTGAGGGAGTCGCTAAGTGCCTTTTAAAAGCATTACAAACATGACAGGTTAACAAATATGACATTTTAGATATATGCTATAAAGGGAAAACCACCCAACATTTCACTACATTTAATTTGTCAGAATGGGAAAATGGCAATTTGAGGCATTAGCGCTTGACTTTGAAAGCACCCGTTTGAAGTAAAAGACATGCTGATTGCCTTAATTGATAATCTGTGGTTGGTTGAGTGCGCGAGTGTGTGTGTGTGTGTGTGTATGTGTGTGTGTGTGTGTGTGTAGGTTTCTCTCTCACATAAACACTCTGCCTGTTTGTCTCTGTCTCTGCCACAAATTTAATTGAATTACTAACAGACCGAATGTATGTTAGCGAATGGAAATTCTTCAACTGAACGTGAAAGCTCTGGGGAAAATAAAAACCAGTTGAGAATCACAAGAAGATTCACTGTAATCCAAATGGCCCAACTCGCTCTTCATCCTGAGAGACTGTTATCATACTAGAGACATATTAGCAGTGGATGGCTTAACCTGAAAGGTCAAAGTTCACAGATCAAAGGTTCATACCTGTGGGAAGCACAGAAGGAGAGGATGATCCACACCTCTGTAATGGAATCCTCTCATTACAATAAAGCTCCGCTCTGCCTAGCGGGGAGAGAGAGAGAAGCGTGGTCATGTGATAGGAGCTCAGCCAGAGGGAACGCTGCAGATTTAGGAGCATCCAGCCAATAAAACAGGAAGCAATGACATCATAATTGCACTGAAACCTTTTCATGTGGAGAACCAGTTCAACTTTTGCAACATTTGGCCTCAATGGGCAATATTTCAGGCGATGCTGATTGGATTTGGTGTCGTTTGCTTTTTATTCGTTGCTGTTTGTTGCACATTCTTGTATTTACTATATTAGATATTATTGTTTATTAAGTTAAGTTGTCTTTAGTTTTCTCGTTTGTTTGCTGTAGGCGATTCTGTAATTGTATTACATTTTCATGTTAACTTTCACCACAAAAAATACATTATTTTATTATTTATTTAATTATTCTTGAAGAAAAGTTGGCGAAAAAGTTTCAGTATTCGCATCATTGTTCAATGTGAAAAGATCAAAAATTCAGAATCATCTTTAATTTGATTCTGAACTGTTAATAAACTTTACCATAAAATACATACAACTATTCTTTTAAATGTAAAGTATTACAATTTAAATACTATCAAAATAAATAAAAAAAACCCTCTGCAAACGTTTGTTGTAACAAATAACAATATGTAAAATTTTTCAAACTACCTTAAGTTTTAAATAACTTATTAATTTCACACACAAGTTATGAAATATAATGCATGTACATTTTAAAACACCAATAACAAGTATAACAACTCTACATCTTTACATCAAGAATATTTTTTTCATTTTTAAATCAACAACATGTATCTAAACAACTAGAATATCCGAAACTCACTTTCATCATGTAACGGATATAAAACTGAGCACCAGCCTATGGGCTTCTGGCCTCTCATTGGTCGAGGTCACAGGCTGTGACCAGGGTTGTGACCCGTGACTCCCGGTTGGACGAACAGAGAAAGAGGTGGAGCTGCCATCTCTGAATGAATAAAGATCTTTGACCTTCACCTAAGATTAGTATCTGTATCAGAACTAGTGTTTGTTTCACTTCCACTCGCAACCAAAACTTTCTGTCTTTGTTCTAAAAAAGAAAATGACATGCAACGGCTGGTTGAATCCTGGCACAGGGGGACACTAGGTGCTAAAGAACATATGACAAGTGTCTTATCATTCATAGTTGAATATTTAGAGTTGATAAACATGCAATTTTATTTGTAAAAAATAAAATAAAAAAAAGTCTTTCAACAAAACAAACATCTTAGATGCAAATAAAATGAGAAAAATACTAATAAAATGTAATAAAAATTATAAAATATTATGAAAATATAAATTATGAATATATGCTAAATTAAATGGACTTTAATAAATTAATTGGTCCAATGTCAATGTTTTTAAAAATCAAATAATAAAAATGAATAACTTAAATAGCAGGTGTATTATTAATAATTTACACTAGTAATAATCAATCAATAATAAAAATAACCTCTTTCTCTTGTAATCGAGCTAAACATCCCAAGTGTTTCTAAAATGTTCAGAGAAAAATAACACATTTTAAAAGAAAGGAATAAATAGTGAAAGTAATGCAATTATCTTTTGCGTGTGTTTACACACCCACACAGACAGACACACACACACACACGCACACACACACACACACACACACACACACACACACACACACACACTTTTATACAACAAACGTTTTATATAACGGATTCAATTGAACTTTCTATATTTCCCACATCTACAAATCAACATCGTGATCAAACGTTGTATTGGTGGTGAAACGATTAAAATCGATGACGTCTGATGATTCTAAACGTGAAACAGCTAAAGAAAGTGATCTGGAAATAAAGAAGATGATATGTGAAAGCTTTATGAGGGATTAGAACCAACAGTGTGCTGAGTGATTGGTTAAGTCTTTACGATGTCATCGCCTGTCACAGATCGCTACGGGCAGAATTTACAGCTTGTCGATGACACCTCTCACATATCAAATCATATTCCTGAGAGACACAATAACCTACGGAGATCTCCACAACAAAAACTCCAGCAATCTGCATTTGGCCTCCCAAAGAGAGAGATGAGTCTTAACTGAAAGAAAAGCATGTAGGTATAGGGAAAAAGAAGGAGGGAAAGGTAGCAATCCTGTCCTTCCTGCAATTAGCATTCACGGTTAGCTAAGCAGAACTAATGCAGTGAATCTAAGAGTGTTGAGTTACATGCTCGCTGTCGAAGAACCCCTGGGCAGATTAGGCCCGAGAGAGAGAGAGAGAGAGAGAGAGAGAGAGAGAGAGAGAGAGAGAGAGAGAGAGAGAG
>CM051497.1:25869270-25910822 GCA_028031935.1 Paedocypris micromegethes | reverse complement strand
CACACACACACACACACACACACACACACACACACACACACACACACACAAGGGACAGGAAGTATTTAGCCTTGAGCAGGTCAGTGCTTAAGAAGTTAATGATGGAGTTGTTTTCAAAACAAACACAAACCAAACAAACTTAAAATATGAGTGCCGTCAGCCATTTAGACTTGTTTCACGGGTCCTTTACGTTCTACATTTTTCAAAAGTTTAACGAAACTAAAGATGCAATGCTCTTCACAGTGTGTTGAGACCATAATTAAACGACTGACAAATACACAAACACACAAACTAAATCTACTATGGGTCACCGAACCTAACGCTTTGTGTGTCTCTTTGAAGGGTTAAGGAACATTTAAGGCCTCGTGTCGGGTGAGATTCGGCTCCTCGAGCATCGTAGAGCGAAGACATAACAGCCGAAGGCGACGGTCTCCGAAACAACGTATTTCAAGAAAAAAGACCCCATTACAACTGTCAATCTCACTTCTTGATAGGACAGCCACCGCTTTGAAGAACGATACAGAATACGGGGTTAAAATCGGTCACACACACACACACTTTTTGCGTGGAAGTTGTTGCATGAAATACCAAGTTAAACATGTAGGTCATGATTTAATTAGCACTTCTGATCTCATCGTGCGTTGTGGAGCCATACACACACATACACACACACACACACACACACACACACATCTCCTTCTTTCACGCAGTGTGTGGTGATCTCATGGGTCTAGGATGTCACTTCTCCATCAGTCACGGAGAAGCGCTTTCTCACGCCACCTGTTAGCTTTCAGAGCGGCTGAGAAGTTCCACTTGTCCTCCTTCATAAAAGACATAATAGGAACATGCTGTCCTTGATATATTTGCTTGCTCTCTTTTCTGCCGTGAAATCAAACACCTTTTTTCGCTGGTAGCTGATCATTTGTTATATCTGACAGGATGAGCGCATGCAGGGGAGGCTGGAACTTTGCATGGAGTGTGTTAAGCGTGTAGTTGCAAAGGTTGAACTGCGCTCGATCTGTTGTGGTTGAGGCATCGATTTGAACCGTAGTGTGAATCAATAGCCTGCACCGCCATAACGCTTCAGATACAAGCTCCACGCGTGTGTTTCTATGAAAATGCCACCCCCTTCTGATCAGTAAGAAAACGCTGTGCTTTTCAGAAGAAGAGAATGCATGCAAACACACACACACACACACACACACACACAGAGACAAACTGGCAGATTTTGCCGCTCGCTGATCTGTAATTGCAGTGGATTGAATCTACAGTTTAGCAAAGAGAAATAATTACCTAGATAATCAGAGTAATTTAAGGTAATGGTTGATTCACATTTCGCAATATGGCCCGTAGCACTTCTGTTTAATGAATGCTGCTTGCCAATATTTACTACTACAGGATTTTAGCAGAGAGTCGATAATGTATCTGTGCTTCCAACAAAAATGGCAGCAATTATTTTGCTCATTGAGGAAGCTTGTTTCAGCAGACATGGAGCAACACACATCAGGATCAACAGCTGTTTTGCTGGACGCTTAAAGAAAGATGTGGGGAAAAATGCTATGATTACATAAAAAAAATACTAGTACATTGTATCTTGGCAATTGATGATAAACCAACCGGAAGTTGAGACAAAGTGAGACATTGTGTAATAAAAATTGTGAGAAAACACAAAAAAATTCCCAGAATAAAGCCTCTTTTTGATAAGTGAATATGCAATTTTATTCCAATAAAATGTTCGAAATTTTTTGTGGATGCTTGTGAATGTCTATTTGTATCGTTTCTTCCAGCTAAAAAAAGCACCTATTCATAAAATTAATGTTAAACAAAAATGTTTAAGTATCGCAGATGTTTGAAACATTAACTTTAAAGAAAATCACGCACCCTTTTTAAAAACCCTTAGTGTGAGTTAATAATGTGCAAATAATCAGTAATGTGCAATAATCACTCGGAGGCAAATGCACAGGGTGAGGTTTGGCAAATCTATTAATTTTCTGTCTCGTGCGCTGTGACCCGAGAACCCGGCGCATTTAAGAGGGCAAACAACACACTGATTTTGTGTGTGTGTGTGTGTGTGTGTGTGTGTGTGTGTGTGTGTGTGTGTGTGTGCGTGTGTGTGTGTGTGTGTGTGTGTGTGTGTGTGGGTGGGTGGGTGAGCGCGCATATATTATTTAATTGATTTGCTTCTAGGAATCTGCAAAACGTTAATTAAGTTTTACAAAATGCTGCGCGAAAAGAGAAACTGCTTTCTAATCTAGTTTGGCCAATTTTGAAATGTCCAAGTCGGGAAGAAAATTGATCACACGATGCATTTGTTTAACTAATGTAATTCGTCGTTTCAGGCTGTTTGTCTAGCGCGGCTGATCATTTAGTTGTTCCATGAATCAGAATGACGGAGCAAAAGTCTAACAAATCTGACACGGTCCAGATTCTGCTGCTCGCGTTATTGATGGATCTTTCAGTCCTGACACTCTCTTCACAGCCTCGCAAATGACGAATGAGAAGCGGCCAGAACGGTGCGCGCACGCACAGACACGCACAGAGACGCACGCATGCGCGCACGCGCTCTAGTGCCTGGAGCGCTCGAGCTCAACACCGGCGTCGCGCATTGATTGATTCCGGGCCTTTTTTATAATTTGATACGCGTCATATTTGACAACGTTATGTTGGGGCTGTGTCTAGAGGGCTAATGAACCCGCCAGGCTGGAGAGAGGGAATGGGGACGTGTGCGATAAGCTTGGATAGATGCTGTTTTTCGGCTACATTAACCTTGCAAATAGCTGTCAGATTCATGACGCTCGGCCATCGCGCGCACACGTGCACCAGCGGGGGCGCGCGCGCCACAAGCACACCTCTTTCATTCTTAATAACTTTGTCATTGTTGACATTAACATTAAGCAGGAACAAAAAGCCATTAAAATCCTCGACACCGAGC
Organism: Paedocypris micromegethes; assembly: GCA_028031935.1. Lineage (NCBI taxonomy): Eukaryota > Metazoa > Chordata > Actinopteri > Cypriniformes > Paedocypris > Paedocypris micromegethes. The sequence goes on along the minus strand of CM051497.1, from coordinate 25,907,890 downwards.
GCATTATGCTGTTGGTTTAGTCCCTGCACCTCGTATTAGCGTCATGGCCCGGTATAAGTGCACGTCTCCGAGAATAACGAGACCGTCTTTTACAAGTTTTAAATTAATCAACACACATAATTAAGCTGCTTAAGACTTGTAACAAAATAAAAACAACCCTATATGTTCCATATAACGCACAATAACATCCCAATTATAGACATCAATCAATTAAAACACACACAACACACTGACAACGAATTATCAGATCCTCATCATCATTTGCTCAACTACAGAATTCTGAAACAGCATGTGCGAGTGTGTGTGTGCGCGTGTGTGGCACGGATTTACACACTGGCAATGTTAAACACAAAAAGCACAAAGACGTTCCACTCAGAAGCCATAATTGGCCGAAAGGCTTCATTTCACTGACTGATTTTCTCTCTTTTGACTGGTTTTAACAAGACTGATGCTTTTAATAGAACTTTGAGTACCGACTACTCTAAAGCTCCACTTTCCACGCACCAAAAATCTCCCCATCTCGCCGTCTTTTCTCTTCTATCTTTTCACTATAAGAGCAGAGACGTAAAGCATCCTTCTAGCATTCTGCATTGAATACCTGAAAACCTTTTGCCACCCCTTATCATGCCAGGATCAGACACCAAACAGCGATTTTCCTCACCCAATCACTGTCCTGGAAACATCAGAGAGAGTGAGATAGAGGGAAACTGAAAGACATCTCATGCTGAATGTAGGGACCGTTTTTTTTTAACCTAATAAATGAAAGCTGGGTAATGCAAGATACGTTTCTGCCTTTCACGGGCCAGTTTACAGTCTCTCCCTCCCCCTTCAACCTCTAAGATGTCAGGCAGGTAAAGAGAGAAAAAAAAGTGAAGAGAAAGAATAAAGCATCTGACAAAATGGGACGGCAAATTACTACATTTCCCCCTCCGAACGCTGCTTTCATTACCTGGGAAAATATATCAAAAGGTACTTCAGTCCGAAAGGTATTTTAATAATACATTACTGTCCTCATAACTACTCTTAACCTTTAGGTAGAAATGCATTTTGGATGAATGCAGCTGTCGAGGCCTGGTGCTGGGATAATGAGACTTGGGCCTTATTTACCGCTGTCTGTCTGCAGAAGTAGACGGCCCACAGGCTTCACCGCTGCGGATAATACACTCGTCTTGAGTTCGCTCTCAAACCGAGTGGAGACGAGTAAAGAAGAGTTACAATCAGCATAAAGGAGAAACCGCAGGAGATTTAACCCCTTTAAATAAAGATAAAATGCTGAAAACTTAGACTTTCAAACCAGGAACTTCCTGAAATTAATAATTCATCTTTTAAAGTTGGAAATATATTAGACACTATAATAAATATACTGATATAAATAACAGCAAGAAGGACTTGGTTTGACACAAGATTTTGTGTAGAATTTGCCTGTTCTCCTTGTCCTTGCATGGGTCTCTCACAGTCCAAAAACATGTAGGAGAATGGAGGAGAGAGAGAGAGAGAGAGAGAGAGAGAGAGAGAGAGAGAACGTGTCCCGCTCTCTGATTGTTTAGCCAAGAATCTGGGATGTCCCAAGTTAATGACCAGAGTTGTTAGGCTCAATCTCCCAGTGACCCAGAAAAAGAAAAGTAGTTCAGAAAATAAATTAATGAATTATCTAAAGCAGGGGTGTCAAGCTATGTTGAATCGGAAGCCAATAAAACTTTAAGTCAGGTGCTAGACTAAATAAACATTTATAAAGCATAATTCATCAACTTTTTTTAAACATACATTTTGAAAAAAAAAAAAAATAAACAAAAAAACAAAACAAAGGAAAAAAAACCCATATTTAGGAATATTATTCCTAATTAAATAAGAATACATTTTCAATAAATGTAAAACAAAATACTGTCCTCCATAAAATATATCGTGTCAAAATTACACAAGTTAGAAACATGAACATGCTCCAAAAAACTAGCTTTTAAGTAAATGTTATCAGTTCTAATTTATACAAGGCAAGGCAACAGAAGCACTGCATCATGGGATCCGTAGTTTGAGCGCCATCAACACTTATCCATTAATTTCATAATATCCATTAATTTAATATCCAGTAATACCAGCAAATACAACTGAAGGATTCCATATGCCAAGTATAATCTCTGGTCCCCAGGCCCTTGAGTTTGACACATTGATCTAAATAAAAACATCACGACACAAAACTCTGATAAACAGTGTATTTAAAAAGTCCAGAAAGATAATCATACATGATGCTTAATCATGTAACAAACACATAAAAAAGTCTACAAAACAAAAAGCGACTGCAATCGTAAACTGTAATCACATCAAAAGCTGGACAAATGAGATTCATTAAAGAGGAATTTTACATTTAGTGTTATATTTTTTTTAGGTTGTAATGCAATCTAGCATTCGCAAGACGCACAAATGTCAATGCGCTGGACTGTATTAGCCAAACAACAATTACCCTTTCTCACGCTTTCCGTCACTATTTCAGAGTGAAGCTCTTATATGGAAATATGGATGTGTGTGTGTGTGTGTGTGTGTGTGTGTGTGTGTAAGGAAGCATTGCTGTAGAAATGCTCTTTTGACCTGCTGTGTGAATGCTCATTACACTAGCGTGGCGCTACACACTTACAGCAAACAAACTATAATGAGGGTCTAGGGCTTTTATATCCGCGCGAGCATTTCCGCCCGCCATGAAACATAAACATCATTTGAGGAGGAAAAAAACACGATAGCCACAAAATGCCAGATCTATACGGCAAAAAAACACCTACACGGCTACACGTTTACAACAGTTGGATTTGTCAAGTACATTGCTGCCTTTTCCGCATTATTATAATATATGAATCTTTTTAGTACCAATGATTAGCCATGTCACAATGAGTTCCATTCACAGAGATTAGAGGTGCCAACAATGCCTTGCGCCGTTTCCCATTGTGCGCGGTGTAAAGAGCAGAGCGGGAAATGGAAAAGGTAGATGAGGTCTCTGCTTTTTGCCCGATCAAAGCTTGTCAGGAGAAGGAACCCATTGTGCAGGCTACTACTGACAAAATAAGTGATGCAGGTTAAAAAAAAAAAAAAAAGGCCATCTTTGTTATGAGCACCATTTAGTGACACCTTCCAAGCCCGGCCACTCCAGACTCTCTCCAGCCGATTATTTTCAGTATTGGAACAAAGGCCGGCGCTATTAAAGACTGTTAATTAAATCCAGCGCCTGTCTAATGCTTTTACACCTACACTTCAGCGGCCTCTCTCTTTATCCTATTCAGATAACTCCGCACCATTTCCTTCCCTCGGCTGTCTTTAGAAAAGAGCAAGTCACAATGAATGTTAACAGGAATGAAAGACCCCGCAGCGACGTTAATGGTGATTTTAGCCCATAGACTGCTACACTAATGGTTAGCGCTAATTACCGCGGTATCCTGGGCCATCAAAAAGAAGAAGGATCGATATGTAACACGAGAGTAACTTTCATACGCGGTGTCAGCGGCACATCATTATATGTGACGGTGTGAAACTGAAAGCTTTGTTCTGTCAGTCTGTGCTGTTAGGAAGCTAAAACACCAAGATGAGGTGCCAGTTATACAGGTCAGAGCAAGAAAGAGTGTGTGTGTGTGTGTGTGTGTGTGTGTGTGTGTATGAGTGAGTGAGCATCATTCTATTCAATAATCATACTATTTATCTGACTATAAGGTGCAAAGGACTTTAAAGGACAGTATCTAATTTATCTAATTTAATCACAGTATCTAAATCCTTCTAATTTGTTGTAAAATAAAAAGTACATTTTTCAGATTACAAGGCACCAGTCAGTAAAGAAATTGATCTTAGTTGTGTCACAGTCTGAAAGATGCATTATATATCATAATTCATTCAAAATTGACTATGAATGACAATGAAATAAGAATGACTTATAATGCTTAAGAACTAGAAGGAATTTCATCTTTACTGTTGCATTACATGAGATTACAAAGTTTCAAAATGTATACTAATGATTAATACACAACTGTTGACTGTTTTTTATTCAGTTTAGGGCTATAATGATTATAATATCATATTACAGAAATTGAATGTTGATTTTAAGGTCTTGCTGAAGGAATTTGACAGGATTTGATGTTTAAATAATACCATTTTTATTAGAACCTTTCAAATTAACGTATAACTATTTCAAAATATAAAAAAATACTAAACAAAGATAAAGAAAATGTATATGCAAAATATGATGATGTAATGTTTTGGCTTCTTTTCTTTACAATGTATAAAAGTAAGTATATATATCTAACAGATAGATAGATATATACTGTAGATAGATTGATTGATTGATTGATTGATTGATTGATTGATTGATTGATAGATGGATAGACAGAGTATTGGTGTATTTATTTTTAGTCCATGGAATTAACGACAAACTTTTTTTCTGCTAGGTTTCAATCAAACATTGCCGCTCAACATTTTTGTATCACTTTCTAAACACAGTGCACTGACTTGACCCGCCGTTTCAGAACAATAATTAATGAATTGCTCATACGTGAAAAGTGGGTTCCAACTGAGTCCCGTGGGCAACAGGAAAGCTCTCTACACCCAGCGGGCCCAGGCCCAGCGCACACCTGTACAGGTAAGATGATCTGGCACTGACTGGATGATTTGGCCAGCAATATCCTGCATCTCCTCCCCTTCCCCTCCACATCCACCCCCCAGGCTCACTCCAGGAAGGATCTTTTTACCCTCCGACGTTGTAGTGGCAAGTCACTTTACGGAACCTCTCCGCCCACCCCCAGAGTGACAAGGCCCCCTTTGTCACCGCTCGTCTGGACCCGGGACGCGAGCTGAGTGGTCCTGTCTTGTGTGTCTCTGTATGTAGGACACGCACCAGCCATCACTCATATTTTCAAAGGGAGACAGAAAATGAGGGAAAGAGAGCAAAAAGAAAGCGACAGAGTAAGGATGTGTGATGGGTATCTGGTCCCCATATAATGACCCTTTGATGAGAGTTCCTGGGGTCCCTGATATGATGTGATGACAGTTTGTAGTTAAACAGACTGGGACCTTTGAGCGAGCGTACGCACACATACACACACACACACACACACACACACACACACACACACACCCACACACACACACACACACACACACAGTAAAGTAAAGTAAAGTAAAGTAAAGTAAAGTAAAGTGGAGTGAAGTGAAGAAGTGAAGTGAAGTAAAGCAAAGTAAAGTAAAACTGATTTGTACATTTCCTAAAACATTTTAATTAGTATTAATTTTATTTAGATAACAATCAAATATTACCGATACATTGTGTTATTTAATAGTGGCTGATGAAACATAATTAAACACATAATCAATACAATGTCTTTTAGCATCTACTATTAACTATTTGTATTGTATTTGGTAAGTTTTGGCCTAAATTTGGGCCGCAAGGGGAAAAAGTAAAAAAGGGGAAAGAGTTTAATGTAAACATTTCTTAAACCCCGTGTTGTACAGTCATATTCTTTCAGCCAATATGGATGTTCAAGCAAAATAAAGCATTTTTTTTGTTTTAGTAATGCTATGAGTGAGTTTCTCTAAAGTCCATACATTGCGTCAAACTACACAAAGTAGTTTGAGTTATGATTATATGCAGTCTATTTATCAACATGGAGTTAACATACCGCAATCAAGAAATCTGTGAAAACGAATAAAACAAGCGAGTCACATGAGTTTGTCCATATGGCCACTACGGACCGTGTCAAAATAGTTCTTTTTTCTCAAAAAAGTGTCTCAATACTTTCTCAAATCTAGTGTTGAGGGACAAATGCCAACATTTGTGCTAGGAATGTGTTTTTTATTTATTTTTTTAAAATTCCGTATTATATACTGTATGCCAATTTTGTTACATTGTGACTTTTAGATTTGAGATTTCAAATTCATAAAGATCCAGACATCTTTTTTACAGCTTGTTGTCCCCGTTTCTTCCTGTTTCTCTCATCTAAACCAATAACTCGGACTCTTAATTCCTCTTTCTGTACAAACAATGACCCACGGCAGGCAAACAAACGAGAGGACAGAACATCATTACATTTCCATGCAAATGACAAGTGTGTGTGTGATGCAGCACGTGTACAGCTTTACACAAAGCGATTGGTTTTCATCTTGATACTTCAATATTGTTCAAAGCACTTTACCTCAAGCTCTATAAATTACCTGAACAAAACACACTTAATAGACCTGACATTCGTGCCATTGTGCCTCTGATACCAAGCTAATAGATTTTGCCAATATCTAAACACTTGAGGTTTGGATGAGGTCAGTACAACATGAAGGTTGCCACTGCAAAAAGTCCTTTCCTGCAGAACATATATTTGCTTGTTTTGTGTTGCTCTGAATATGCTTCTTCTTTCCCTCTCTTTTTTTTAAAGGGGTCTCTGATGAAGAATAAGGAGGCTTCACACCCACCCAAAAGGTTAATAACTCTTTCTGAGCTTCACATGGGACAGATACACAAAGACTGGCGAGAAATATTTCCTTATAGCAGTAAAATAACAGCAATTTGCAAGACGTTCTGTAGGACTTTTCTTAATAAAAAAAAACAGATTTTTATGCCTTAGGATTTGAATGATGCGGTGACTGTATTTTAAATGGTGAATTGGTGTTAAATTGTTTTATGTATTTTTTTAGTATTTACAGTACATAACGTAATTGTTCTTCATGTACTGTTTCATCTTTTGTTGTTATTTTGTTTTTGTAAAGCACTTTGGATCCACTACGGTTGAGTTCAACTTGTGCTCCATGAATACAACTTTACTTGACCAACTTTACCTTTATGTCGACTAGTCGTATATCCATCAAACCATATTAAGAAGTTGAGGTGTTCAATAAAATGTTAGTTAAGCAGCTTCTTTCTAACATGATAAGAAGCTGAATTCTTAAAAATACATTTTTCTTTATACAGTATAAACAAAAAATGAGCATTTATTCACACAATTCTGGCAATTCAGGTTAGCTGAACAAAAACAAAAAAGGACTCAATAATTTATGCAGATTTTTAAATATTTCAAAATATTAAAGAAATATTTTTGAACATTGGGAGCAAACACTTCCATAAATGAAAAACTCGAAAGTTGAGCTCAAAAATTGCAAATTGGACTATTTACAGTGTGGCAGAAAGAACTACATACATACTGAACCTGAACCAATTCAGACCCTATAATCTTGTTCCCCGCTTGCAATCCACAAAATAACAGTAATATAACCGTAATAGTTATCACACTTATCCTTTGAAACTCGCACATCTTTTTTTTTATAATTTTTGAAGGGGGAGGGGCTCTAAACTACCGTAAAAATCATTGTAGATTAAAGTATTATTCATCAAAGCACTTGGAATCCATTTAATGTTTCCAAAAATGCTTTCATGATCCAAATTCCTAGTTGAAAAAGTTTCCGATATCTGAACAAAAGAAAAAAAAAAGCACTGTGTCATGCGTTGGTGACGCCATTAACATTTTACCAAGTAATAGTTGGGTTTCAAAACCGGTCCGGGCCGATTGAAGCAGCACAAGTTCACTACAGGCCTGAACATTAGTTTAGAACCTTTCAATGTGCTCCGAGACCAGCACTCCGAAGTTTTCAATGGACTGTAAGGCCTTCTGGTTGATGGACCCCATTGATACATCTTAGAGCCTCTGGTCTTTCCATCAATATACCCGCCAACAGATACATCCCCACCCAAATCTCTGATCTTCTGTGAGGCCCAAAGAGCTTCGGACCAAAATAATAATAATAAAAAAAGAGCCAGTTGCTATTCAAGAAGATGGCATCAGGACATAAAAAGCTCTCTTTTTACTACGAGTACTCTCAAGTCTGCCTAGAGCGTTGCGGTATTGATGTAGCAAACTAAATTTGAGTCAATCTTGCCTCGGAAAAATGGATGGAAGACCTGTTAATGCGTTTCAAGTGGACATCATGAAGGACAGAGTAGAAATGAAAGGATATTAAGATGAGACACTGAGCAGAGGGCAGATAACGCAAGAACAGACACCTCTGAAAAGGGCTAAGAATGACAAATGTATTTCAGTGATTACTAATAATGGCGGTATAAGGGGGGGAAAAGGCTTTATCGCCAGCATACGAAGTCTCTGATGCTTGAGACATAAAAGCAGTCACACTCCTGGATCAAACACACAACACCACTGATGCTAAAATGCTAGTAGCAAGTAAACGAAAGTGGGAAGAGGAGGCGGGACGAGGCCTTGGCGCAGGAAAGGTCCTTGGCAAAAACAATAGGTTTGAATCGCCGTGACATTCTACTCTGGTTCAATTAGCCAGGGGTGTAAAGAGTACCTGAAAACTATACTACAGAAAAAGTACAGACACCTTAAAGTCACAAATTCCAAGTAGACTTGAGTAAAAGACGTAAAATATCCAATTTTAAAAGAACTTTTAAAAAGAACCAAATTGAGTTTAGGCTCAAAAACACCAAGGAATGTGACAAACAAGAAACTCGTTTATTAATAGAAATGAAATTTAACACCTCAATGTTTTAAAGTGGCAGAACAAAACAGACAAAGTCAATCTCAGTCAAAAAACAGCATCCAGTACCTTCGGCATCCTGCAGATGACGATGCACTATCACAATGTAACAAGCAGTGGTGTAGAGAGTATCAGACAGCCGTACTTGAGTAAAAGTACACATAATTATTGTAAAAATTACTCAAAGTAGCAAAGTATCCAATTTTAAAAGAACTTGAGCCTTTTCCTCGCATTGAATTTAGGCAACAACAAAAAAAACACCATGAAATGTGAAAACAAACTCTAGTCATGAGGTTTTGTTATCTAATACAGATAGGAAATTTGACACCTCAATGTTTTAAAAACGGATAAAAACATTTTGAAATAACAAAGTCAATTTACTTTCAAAAATCAAAAGTCAAAAATACTTTACAACTCTGGTAACGAGTAACGATACATGTCCATTCAAATGTATGTATTAAAAATGTATGTATCAAAAATGTAGTCAAGTTGCTTAATTTTTTGATACACAGTACAAGTACAAAGAAGCCAAAAAACTCAAGTAACAAAGTCAATTTACTCAAGTACTTTACACCACTGCAATTAGCACATTAAACACACACAGAGTGCAGGAAACCACATGTGCAGTGAACCCAGAGCAAGCGAGTGCCGTGGTTTAATTGGTAAATAACGAGCGGTATAAAGTGGTAGGAGGCGGCACAGTTCTAGTTCTAAACAAGAGAAAATTAATCACCATAATTATTCGGAAGAAATGCATTCATTTGCATAATTGAGGGTGTTTGGACTAAAAGTTCTCTATAGCACAGGGCACAATCTCACTCGCTCACAGTTTATCATGCCCGAGCTGTTACTTTACAGCATCCATTTTTAATAAACCTAATCTTTATTAATGCCTCGCTCTATAAATCACAGGTTGTTTTATGAGCTGAAATACTGAGTGTATTTGTGCATCTAGAAGTTTCTCACTGCATAAGAGCCTAAAAATCAAAAAGCAGCTAAAATCGGAACTCAAACATCAGGCAATTGCAGGGAATATATCTGTTTCTTTCCCGGCATCTGTTGCCTGTGTACGGAGAACAACATTAGCACGGAAAGCACAAATTACTCCATCCCCCCACGAAGAACAGCCAGATGGGGTTTATTTTAATGGCATCATTATGCACTAAATTAAAAGGTGGTGTAAATGGATCTGTAAAATTTAAATGACTGGGAGAAAGCCACATCTCTCAGGCTGTGCCAGTGGAGACTAGGAGCACAATTGTGAACAAATGGGGTCATTGCCAGCAATGAGAGAGTTAATCATACGAGTATGAAATAATCATGAAGAAAGTGGGCATGCAGTTGGGTGGCAGTGCATGAGCCGCTAGATTTAATGCACTCGTCACTCTCTGGAACTAAGCAGTTTGGGTTGAAATAAGCCATCAAGAGGCCAAATAAGGCAGGAGCTTCACTAAAACACAGCTGGGCTTGAATGCAAGAATAGATATTTGTATTTGCGTCCCAATATATATACTTTTTTATTATGTGAAAGATATACACTTATATGCTAAAATATATATTTATACCTGTATATTTTTAATAAATTATATATATACATTTTAATTAATTTATTTTTGTTTTTATTTTTTGTTCCCCTTCTAATAGGACACAAAGTTGTTCAATCAAATGCCACAGGAAATATGATGTTGAGAGAAAGATCCTGTTATTGAGAAATATGAGTGCTGTCGACACCAGGGGGTCACAGAGGTCATGACCCTGACTGAGACCTTGTGGCCCCTCGTCTGGACATGAGCATACATTGAGGACAATGACCTTTGACCCACCAGGTTCACAGCTTCCTTGTGAACATGAAATTGATTACGTGAGAAATGATGCACGCTGTGGTTTTATCAGTGATAAGAGGTTGAAAATATTTTTATTTAATTTTAAAAAGCTCGAGTTAGATGCTGAACTGAAGTATTGTTCTAGGTGTAAATGACAACAATGAGAATATGAAAGGTACAAATGGTTGCTAAAAGAACATTATGTTATGTGCCATGGACTATTTACCTTCGTGAAATCAGTCAGAATTGATTTGCTTCCTTGAATTTGCTGTTTTTTTCATCTATGGTAGCGTTTGGCACAAAGTGTTCAGCAGTTGCTGTGCTTGTAAAGATAGTTGGTTGGAAGTGAGAAAGAGGGAGAGAAAGAGAAATACAAAGGACAGTACGAAAGGGAGAGGGAGAGATAAGAGAGTGAGAGAGAGCAAGAGTGTGACAAGTATAGAGAGAGATGGGTAGAACAAGAGTGGCAGAGCAAAAAAGGTAGAGAGACAGGAGAAGACGAGAGTGAGGAAGAGTGAGGGAAAGAAACAGAGAGAGAGAGAGAGAGAGAGAGAGAGAGAGAGAGAGAGAGAGAGAGAGAGAGAGAGAGAGAGAGAGAGAGAGAGAGAGAGAGAGTTAGAGAGTTAAGAGTTAGAAAGTTAGAGAGGGATCAAGACAGAGAGATTCAAATATAAAGGATGAGTAACAGAGTGTGAGACAGAGAAAGAATGAGAGAGGGAGAGTAATAGACCAAAGGAAAGAAAATGAGTGAGGCCAAAAAGTCAGAGAGAGACAAAGAGAAAGGGGGAGACATTGAGAAAAAGATAGAAAGAGAGAGAGTAAGAATAAAGTGAGATAAAGGAGAGACAGAGCGATTTAGAGAGAAATAGAGAGAAAGAGGCTGGGACAGAAAGACAGAGAGAAAGAAAGAAAGAAAAGAAAGAAAGGGAGTGAGAGGAACAGAGGGAGAGAGCAAGAGAGAAAGAAAGAAAGAAAGAAAGAAAGAAAGAAAGAAACAAAAAAGAAAGAAAGGGAGTGAGAGGTAGAGAGCAAGACAGACACAGCAGGAGAGAAAAAGAAACAGAGGGTGAAAAAGAGAGAGCGAGAGTGTGAAGGAGAGAGATGGAGAGAGAGAGAGAGAGAGAGAGAGAGAGATGGAGAGATGGAGAGAGAGAGTCAGATGAGACCAGACAGCGGCAGATCAAGAGTGAGTGAGCGGCTGTTATGACCCGGTAATTAAAATAAAAGGCAGCAAAACGGCATTTGGAAAACAAGCTCTCGTGAAACCATTTACCGTGACTTATGCCAAACGCAGCGAGTGCCGACTGTAATTGAGCAACTCTTTTGACATAATTGCATCACCTCTTGTATTTCAGCGAGCGACGGGAACGGCTTCGCTAATTCATGCGCTTTTCTTCGCCATATTGATATGAATATTAATCTGCTTGTGTCTTTCAGCCTGGCGAGAGGACGTTTAGCTCACTTCCTGTCTGTCACTTCTGCGCTGAACCTGAGACTGGAAATATATGCGAATCCATCCTTCCATCCTTCCACCCACCCACCCCCCTCCCCCAAAAAAATGACACCACGCTGTCTTTGTGTGGCGAATCTCCCCTGCTTTATTTGCTTTGACAATAGCTTCATTAGTCGTTTTTTTTTGCACTACACTGATAAATGCGACACATTTATTTCAAAGGCAGATTTAATAGAGCCTCTTAGTTTCCGGGCGTCTCTGAGAGGGATAAAGTAAATCACAATGCTCCTCTTACACTTCCATTTTCTTCATTTTACAGATGGTCAATTTTTAAATTATTTGCGCCCATCTTTCTCGTCCCTTTTTTTCTTTCATCTCTCCGCTCTTGAAAAATCGTCAAAGCCTTTTCCCTTAATAGTGCTGGATCGAGTCTAGGCCGCCCAGGGTCCTGATGCATTGCGGGAGGTTAGAGGGAAAAAAACACAGATGAAAAGCGTGTAAGGTGGGGAAAATATTACTTTGTGTGTGATTTCTCCCTCTCTCCCGGCCCATTCTCCACCTAATTGCCGGTGATTATTTTAATAGAGAAAAGGGTGGCTGGTATTACTGAGTGATTATGTGGAATGGACAGGGAAGGCCCTCAAGATATGGCCGGATAATGCAGAGAATGAGAGGGAGGGCAAGGCTGTGACACTCTCAAAGCCTGGATAAGCCCCCGCAAAAGCCACACGTCCCAACCACCTTCTCTCCTTCTCCCTCTCGCAATCTCTCTCACTCTCCTTCAAAAGAACAGACGTTATCTGATGCATTCAGGGCCCTGTTAGCTGTAATGGGCATGAGCGCTTGTGGTTATGGAAGGGCATTCAGAAGGCCTGTCTTTGATTAGGCTCCGTGTAAGATTACAATCACGGGACAAGACACGACACACCTCGGAAAGGAGGACGTCTGATGATACCAACACACACAATTATATTACGGCGAATAACAGGCGGCGAAATGATATGCCATCATCCTTTAACCACACTGACACAACGGGGCTTATTGGAGCCAACGCCGGGAAATTTGTTTTCTGGTATTGAGAACATGCAGCGGAGAACTTGGGACGATGTTCTCTGCAAGATTCGGGATATTCGAAAATGGCTCATTGTGCCGGGAAAGACCCCTATCTGCTTTTTTGTGAACTTTATTGGGAGTCGTTCTTCACCTTTAAATAAAAGCAACCAGCTGCTTTTCCTGTTTCTTTGATTGTGATGCGCAAGCTGAGGGAATCTCGGCCTGTGCCAACGCAAATACAGGTGTAGATTGTAGCATTTTAAGGCGATTTTGAGCAACATTTTTATTCTCTAATTTTCTCCAGTTTATTAAGAGAGAGATTTACAATTTAATAAAATATTTATACACTGTACTTGCACAGTAATTGTGTGCATCCCAGATTCAATTACCACTGAATGAATAGAGAAAATTAATTTTCCTGAAGCTTAGATCAGTAGAGCTGGCTTAGTAAAAAAAGGGAAAGTTTGCAATGCAAATGTACAAGGATTAATTGTCCTAGAAATCATAAAAGTTGTTTTTGTATAAAAAAAAAAAAGTTTATTAGCAATGATATTTTTGCTATAAAGTTGTATATAATTATAAAAAGATTTATATATATATTATATTATATATATATTATATATATATATATTATATATATATATATGTGTATTATTATGATTGAATTGAATTGTGAATTGAAAAATCCTTTATTAGTCCCAGCGGGAAATTTCACGTCACAACAGCAAAAACAAATCAAAAATACAAACAAATAAACAAAATATACACACACACAGTATTATATATAGTATTTAAACAAGTGAGTGTTTAGAACAATGTATTTCTTCTAAAAATTGTATATGACTAACTATATTATAAATATTTATATATCATATATCAAATATATATATATATATATATATATCATTTGCATAATTTCCCAATTGATCATTTAATGCTGGCCCTTTCCACATCTCAGGCTTTTTTTCCTCCTTCTTCAGTTAAAAGGGAAAAGGCTTGTTAAAGCCTCTGACATACAAGTAGTTGTCTTTAGGAGTGATCATTTCGAAAGAATCAAAGTAAAATCAAGACAAAAAGGGAAACCTATACCTGCCAGTCACATTAATCATGGCACTAACACACTCAGATGAGAAACGCCCGGGGCAGGCTGTACCCGCTTCCTGGTGCTTTCGAGATTCTAGAGAAGACTAAGGTGAATTCTACAAACAAAATCAGCTTGAGGTGTCCAGAGGGGCTCAAATATTAACACGCCATCAGTTATAAAGCACAAATACATTAATACAGCAAACAAGAGCAGCCAACACATCATTCACCCTCTGGACACACTCCACCAGCTGACACAGGCCAGACTGTGCTGGGAGAGTAATGGTGTGTTATAACAGCATCTACCCAGGATATATGGAGACATAAAAACAACATTTGAGCAACTTGCACATTTTGTCATTAGTCTCGACTATCCATCAGAACAAGTTCAAAAGACTTTGAGTCCAAAGAGCTGCATTTCTTTCCAAACCTCCAACACAATGTTCGGGGAAGTATAAATTACGACATTCATTGCATTGTATTCACCGAAAACACGACTTTGGCCATGACAGGTCAAGCCAGGTAAACTCGCCTGGCATATTTTCCGATTTTATCCTTTCCAAAATGAAATCTGCCATTCTGACATTTTTCGGTCGTTTTTCAAAATAACATTGCATAAATTCCTTAAAGCCTTTGTGCAAATTAAATGCTATAAACGAAATTCAAATTAATAGCAACGGTATATATCTTTGCATGTCTTTACAGTTTTTTTTTAATTGATTGAAATATTTATTTTATTAGTTTGTTTGTTATTGTTGTTATTTATGGAGAAGGGTGAGGCATTTGTGTATGTTTGCTCCCGGTTAATAAAGGTTTTTATCTATCTATCTATTTATCTATCTATCATTTATTAATAGCGATAATAATTTAAATTATTCAGAGATAAAATATTTACAGTAAAAAATAATGTTTTACGTAATATACTTATTACTGTTTGACTTAACAAACATACCGAGCATTGCATAAGCATCAGATTATACAAACGTGCCACAGACAATAATTCTACTGGTATAGTATGGTTAATAGTCTCTAAAATTATTACATCACAATGTGCACAGATTAAACAACATGATGTATGCAGCACCTAGAGGTTGAAAACAGTACTGCATTTGTTCACTACACAATAAATAAAAGCAATTATTAAATGCGGTAATTTCAGTATTTACATGCAATGTAAAAAAATACTCTAAAAATATTTTTAACCTCAAATCTCCAATTTCTCAACGTTTATAAACATTTTCAATACTTCACCTTGTCATTACAATGGAGTGGATGTAACAGCAAAATAAATTGCATGACTTTTATTTTGCCTTGTTCCACTTTATTTATACAAAAATGAATCCCTGGTCAATCTAAAGGTAAAAGGAACAACATAAACATTCATTCCAACAAGATTCACGCCTGTCCCGCGTGAACCTGACGACCCCGCAGGTCACTTTCTACAGTAATAGATGTGTGTGGGGTCAAAAGCAACACTGTGTTATACTCGACACGACACAAAAAGTTCCTTACATCACCTGAGAGCCCTGGATTGCTTATACACCCCCCCTCCCCCGACCCTACATGCCCAAGGGTCTTGTTACCGTGGGGACGACATGTTGCCCTCTCGCTAGCCACTTTCTCCAGTGTCGGAATGCGGAATGCCATTGAAACAGTACAGTCCGGCCTTCTGACAGACGAGCGAGGGGTCCCGCTCCATGATGGCAGAGTAACACATGCCTTTGTTTGGCTTTCCGCCCTCACCTTTTGCCCCATCTTACTGAGAATGAGAGAAGGGAAGGGGAGGAAAAGAGCAAGAGTATCTTATCAGGGTTCCCACAAGGGTCTGAGAGGTCTCTGGTTACCAGCCTGCAGTGTCTTTCTGCAGGCCCCACAGAACACCTGTGAAACGCACATACACTGAGCAAAGTGATTTCTTTCAGCAGCTAAAACATACCATCTGACAGAAGAAAACTCCGTCCGTGCACACGAGATTGAAAGACAGATAGTTCCAACTATCATTTGATATGTTTATTGTAATTCACGCAGACTGAAACGGTGGGTGCTTCCAGCATCTGATCACAGTATCGAAAACATTGATCATTATGCGCGAACACACCCACGAACACACACTTACTGGATATATACAAAATAAATTATTTGGCCTACACTTTGGTTGATACTTGGTCTTCAGTTTGACCCAACCTTGGCTTACACTTTGGTCCATCCTTGGCCTACCTTTTAGTCTACACTTTGGTCCATTATTTGCCTACACTTTGGTTAATTCTTGGAATACACTTTGGTCCATTCTTTGCCTACACTTTGGTCCATACTGGGCCGACACTTTGGTCCATACTTGGCCAACACTGTGGTCCATACTGGGCCGACACTTTGGTACATACTTGGCATACACTTTGGTCTATACTTGTTCAAACTTTTTTTAATTCATATTTGACCTACGCTTTGTCTTATACTACGCCTGCTCTTTGGTCTATACTTGGCCTACACTTTGGTCTACACTTAGCCATCACTTTGTTCCATAGTTGGCCTACATTTAGGTGCATACATAGTCATCATTTTGGTCCATAGGTGGCCTAGACTTTGGTCCAAACTTGTTCTTTTTTATCACATTTGTCTGTACTTTAGTTTATACTATGGTCTAAACTTAGTCTATACTTGGTATTAACATTGGTCTACACTCTGGTGCTTGGTAGAACTTTTCAACACTTTTGTTTACTCATTGGTCCACAGTTTTGTCTATACATGTACTTTAATATATATTTTAATTTGGTGTACATTTGGAACACATAGTTTGGCCTGTACTATATTTACTCACTTTTATGCAAAGCTGTTACAATTATTCTACAATTCTACACTGATACATCTTTATGCTTTCCCTGAGAATCAAGCTCATTATCTTTGGTGTAGATTGCACATTCTATACTGATGAAGGCACAGAAAACCCCAGTGTTCAGTTCGTCATTATCTTGGCTAAATTCACAAACCTTTCTTCGGCAGAACTTCTGGAAAAACATGTTTTTCTCCCCTTCTCGTCCAACTCAATGAAGAAAAACATTCTCTCAAAACATTACAACAACTGTCTGATGTTTCCCAGATGAAGTCATGGCATTTATTCCCTTTAAGCCCAACCCATTGTCCCATATTCCCATCACAAACACAGCCGACTCTATTCATAGTTTACACCCAATCCGTCCAATCCCTGACCCTTTTTAACCTCCGCTAGCATCACAAAACCTGTTGGTATCACTCTGTAATCTGTGAAATTCAGCATGCTGCCGTCTCCGGTTACAGCATCATAGAAGAAGTCATGAAATTCCAGCGGCGATGAAGACCGTGCCACCATGCAAAATCTCGACTAAAGCATCAAGAGCGGCCAAACTTGATTTGCGGTGGATTGAATTAAAGAAATGGCCCCTGTCAAAGTGTGTGCGTCCGTACACGTGTACGTGCGTGTTTTCACCTCCTCGCTAGTGTCACACACTTTGTGTTCAAGGAGACCATGTCATCACCTGCATGTTTGCTATTCAATCCCTGCAGCCTTTTGCTTGTTCACACACACAATGGACAACGTTACCACAGCCCTCACCTGGAGCCAAGCTGACTCTGTTACAGGTGAGCCCGAGACCACAGGTAACACACACCAGCTGGGGAGGGGCCGCAGCTTGAGTGTGTGCGACTGAGGGAACAACAGGGCTGAAAGAGAAAATACATTTACACACCACAGATCAATTTCAGCTTGGCCATTGATTCTCCTTCTGAGACAAAAGCCACAAACAGTGCACTTCCCAAGCCCTCAGCAGACAGGAAGTGATTATTCTCAAGCAATAACACAGGTTAAGTTAGAATTCATTTAAGATAGATAATGTTTCTGTCGGTAGAATAACAAACACAGACATGAAACAGACGTCCCTGGGTGAGGGGGGAAATGAGCAGGACAGAACGCCATTTAGAGCCAACAGAAAATCACATTGTTCCGTCTAATGACCGACGTCGCTGTGTGTGGAGCGGTCGAGGAGAAAGACGGTCACTTATCTGCAGTGGCGTAAAGTACTTGGGTAAATGTTACTTAACTTAAGCATTTTTGGCTATTTTGTACTTGTAGCGAGTATCAAAAGTAGAAGCAACTTTTAATCTCTAATTGACTATATTTGTGATTGAGTATCTGTACTCTTTACTCCTCTACATTTGAATGGATATTTAGTCACTCGTTACATTGTTTGTGCATTACATCTTTTTCTACCGTGGTAAATTTCTTGGGCGGATGAGGTGATAACGCCATCTGCAGGATGCTGAAGGTACTGGATGCTATTTATGAGATAAATCGCAGGAATGTGAATAAGCTGTGGCACTTTTTTGCACATTTAAGACTGACTGATACTGACTTTTTATTTCTTTTTTTAATTTATTCTATAGTGCCATTTTGTAACATTGAGGTGGTAAATTTAATTTCTATATTAGGAAATTAGAGAAGAGTTTCTTGTTTTTTTTTGTAGCTTTTTTGTTTGTTTGGGTAAAATATTTAGTTCTTTTAAAATTGGATACTTTGCAACTTTTCCTTGTCTTCTTGTAATAGGTTACTTGTAACTAGTACTGGAGTAATTTCTACTACTACTTGTACTCGGGTATGGCTACAGGTACTCTTCACACTTCTGCTTGTCCGTACAGGAAACGCCACTTTCCCTGGCTGTTTTAAAAATAAATAAATAAAAGGAAAAAAATCCAAGTTAGTCCAATGAAAACAAATGCATTTTGTCACACGTAATTGTCTCGGCGCTCTTAAAAATCGTGTGCTTTACAATGCGACGGTCACAGAACTGACCCCAATCACAGGTTGAGTCTGGAAGGTCCTCGAACCGTACAGAGACCCACATTATCCACTGAACTGCCCACTGTCTGCTACGGGCAACAGGAACCCATTACAGCCAGCGCAATTACCATGCCCATCCATCCACACTGGCCCGTTCTAATCTGGTTAAGTGCATTTTCCTGCGAGAGGTTCAAATATGACTCTCTCTCTCTCTCTCTCTCTCTCTCTTCAACGAGGTGCACTCATTCCCCCCTCCTCTTTCTCTCTATCTGTTTTTTTCCAGCTTGGACTTGAGAGCTCAATTTAGGGTTGATTTAATTTATTCTTCAAAACATCTCTAATGACGTTAGACGAAAGGTGCATGTACTGACGGCCCCCCTCCTTCTGTCTTTCTCTGTCTCTCTCTGTCTTTTCTGAGTCTCTCTTATTCCATTAGACAGTAAATCAGGTTTAAAGACCATACTGAAGCTAGATGCTATTATGGGTGATTATCAAAACAACAGACAGTAGGGGAAAAGTGTTTGCTAACTGGTTTATCTGTCCGTTCAGCGAGCGCTGAACTACGGGCAGATGGAGAGGCTCGAAATTATAAATCAAGCTTTTCAAAACTGAATATGCTGCACGCAGGAACCTTTGACTCCAGATTGGGGAAAGAAAACAGTCAGACTGAAGTGAATTGATAAAATGACCACAATTGGGACCCATGGGAGGGGGGCAAAATTGTTTTTGCTCTTTTTTTCCTAGCTCGAGACACTTACAACCCTCTAATCATGATTATTGTTATCCCTGGTAATTTTTTTCTTCACATTCTAACACTACATACATTCTATTATTATTTTTAGCAACTTAAAATTAAATAACTAATGTTATAAATATATGTACGCACACACTCTGACATAAATTGTTTATTTAATCAATTAGTTAATTATTTGAAATAATCTATTTCTATTACATGTTTTTGTATAGTTTATAAAATCGTTTTAGACAAAAAAGAGCTATGTATGTTTTGCTATGAAATGGTAACTTGTCATAATGCATTTGCTAGAGTACAATAATAAAACTTAGTCAACGTAAACAAATTGTTTTTCAAATTATTTATATTCAGAAAGTTTCTCAAAAGGCACACACACACACACACACACACACACACACACACACACACACACACACACACACACACACACACACACACACACACACACACACACAATGTGAAGAAATGTTTTAATAGTCTATCATTTAAAAAAAAACACCATTAAATTGTAACAAATGTCACAATATTAAAAATAATACTGTGTGTATTAACTGTGCAATTTACATTGCTAATTCTGCTGCCAAATCAAACCATGTATTTCCAAGACTATAACCACAAGCACAGCAGAACAGATCTGTAAAGTGTACAAATGTCTACGCTTCTCTCTCTCGACAGGGTTTGCTTGGAGATTTATTGTGTGTGTGTGTGTGTGTGTGTGTGTGTGTGTGTGTAAAGTGGCAGAAATTGATGAGGGAAGTTCATCTGCATAGCTTGCTTACAGCTGTCAGTGAGTACTTCATTACACTGATCTAGTGATTAACCTCGGAACTGGGAGTAAAGTAAGTGTGTGTGTGTGTGTGTGTGTGTGTGTGTGTGTATCCACTAGGGGAGACAGACAGCTGAAAGTGTCTGTCTGCTGCCGGAGAAGCATTATATTATATGTGTTGTTAGTCTAGCACAGCCAAGTGATAGAGTTAAAAAGACGACTTTTCAAGCTTTTCCCCTTTTTTATGCATGCTTTTTATTGGGGTTATCTAGGAATTTTTAGGGGTTTCTAGAAATGCAACCCACAACCTGTTGTAAGCATCACATTGGACCTGAAAAGCTCCAGACAAGCTAAAAATATACAAAAGAAGGCACACACTGTTCATAAATACACTTTACTATTATACTGATAAATTCTGATTATTTCATAAAAATGTAATAAATTGTTGAAGACAATGTCGACAATCATTTAATAATCCTCAGGCATTGTTCACCATTTTTAGAACATGTACTTATAGAAAATCTTGTAAAGTACATTGATCGAGGAAAACGGAAAAGAGGAAAGGGAAAATGGCGCAACCACGCTAATCACACTAAATGCAAAAAGGTTAAGACTCGTGGGTTAGGAGATAAATGCAATTGGTTAAAAAGCAGTATGCAGTGTGTGTGTGTGTGTGTGTGTGTGTGTGTGAGGTTAGTGGGGTGAGCTCATGCTGCGAGGCTGTGTGTGTGTGTGTGTGTGTACTTGTGGCCGTGTCTCTAATAGATATGCTAATGCCGTCATTCTCTCCACTTCACTCTTTTATTCTCCCAATTAATGCAAACGCCTAAAAAGAAAAATTAAGCCATGCACGGGCAAAAGACTGCTACAATGCTGCTCTAATGAAACATTATTGATTTCCTTTTTATCCAGTGCTGCTCTCACACACACACACACACACACACACACACACACACACTCTGAAACAAATGGACTTATGGGAAGTGGCCTCCTGCTTGCCAGAACCTCCATTGTGAAGTCAGGCCAATTAGAAACCCAGCGACAGAAAAGAACGCAGCACGCAACCCGACAAGAATCTGCAACAAAACATGGCGTAGATACGAGTGTGTGTCCAGATTTTTCACCAGATCCAAAGCTTAATGAAACTGAGCAGTCCACATAAAGACCCGCACTACAATTATATGACAGTGATCTCCAATATTCCTGCTGGTTTATGAATGGCTGGATGGTTCGTGTTTGGACAAATTAGGCAAAATTAGGCTTAAACAAAGGCAATTTTAAGCACTTTGCAATTGTCAGGTAATCCCACAAGCCGTTCCGAATCAATATGGCTGCAATTAAAAATTTCCAGGCCGTCATTTGGACCTTCAGAGACAGCGCTGGGGAAATTATAGGGTGTCTTTAAAGCCTTAATGTGTGCATTTACACGGACCCAAGCCTGTAATTATTCACTCGTGGGCCAAACAACTCAGTCTCGGTCAGTGAGACAAAACAGAAAAGCCAATGTTTTTCCAAAGATTCACAGGGAAATGCTGCAAATTCTCGGAAGTGATATGCAAATATAACTGCAAGCAGAGATAAAGCAAGGGACTTTTATTTTATTTTTTGGACAATCCGAGAACAATTTTTGTGTTTTAGAATTTGAAAACTGGCTTGTTCGTGATTGAATGGCAAGGTTACAAACAAATACATTATTTTTAAATAAATTAACAGTACACTGTCAAATAATCTATTCTAATCATTATTTATGTAATGAATCAGGACAAGTGGAAGCTTTGAATGTTCAACTTGTTGGGAATATTTTCAATAAGCAAGTTGAGCAAATTGATATTTATTGGTATTGATATGACTTATTATTCCTAGCTTTAAATGTTTTTAAAACTTACACCTATTTGTCAAAATTAATTGCACTTCTAATTAGTTGTTTCTTCATGATTTATACAAGTATTGAACAAAAAGACACTACAAGTTAACATTAATCTAGTTTGGTTTAGAATAGACCAAAAACCACAGAGTAGTTCAATTTAATGTAAAACACATATTTTGAAAATTACATATGGAATATGTAAATATAATGGAGCTAATTATCTCATTAGCCTATAAATGGAGTATTCTGCTCATATTTGACCTTACTTGTGGAGATATAAAGAACTTATCTTATTGTAAACAATTTATTTTGCTGGTAAACTTAACACAGCCCATTATGTTCAAATCAAGCTAGGCCATAATTGGATTAAAAAAATACATTTATATAAAAACTCTAGCTGAAGATAAAATGTGTGAGGCGCTTTAACGCTACATTTTTATTCTTTGCTTTCTCTCTCTCTCACTACTCGTTTTCCAGCATGGGTCACAGAGAACGAGCAAGACCATCATTTACAATTTAAGGCTTAGGCTTCGTTTGAGATGTGTTTCTACGCTTTTCCTTTTACCCAGTCAAGCGACTGGTTAACAAGCACAAGATTAAAAACACATTTCTCAATAAACATCCTGGTCACAGCACTTAAATGGACACTGCATTGAGATCGAAAGCACATTAGTCTAAATACTAAAGCTCTCTCGCCGCGCTTTCAATTCACTACTGCCCAATGAAACACAGAATTAGACGCGGCGACTATCACCATCTAATGGACTAATAACAAAATCTAATAAAAGCTGTTATCAGCGGCAGAACCGCATCACAGTGCACAGAGGAAAAAAGAAAGAATGGAGGAATAAAAAAAAGTTGCTCGTGGTAGCAAGCTTAATGGTTTTTCACATAGGGGAAGAGAGTAATTTAAACAAGTACATTTTGTGCTTGTTTTGTCTCGCTTCAGACTGAAAATGGGCCAAATCCTTTTTTTTTTTTCGCTTTTGAATGAATGAAAAAAAAATGCAAGTGACAAGAAGGGGGGTTTATAAAAGAAAAGAAATATAAAAGCCAGACTTGCTCCATTCTAGGGACCGGGGCGCGCGCACACACACACACACACACTCTGACGGACACACACACACACTCTGACGGACACACACACACACTTCCTGTGCACAAAAAAAAAAAACCCACCATTGTAGCTCTTACAGTTTTTTACGATTGTTTACACTCCAAAATAAAAATTTCCACACAATTTGCAAAATTCTACTCCAAGGAGCAAAACACAGCCACAGATTTGCACAACATTACACACAATGTCTGCTTCACTCGTTTTGCAAAACATTACACACAGTGATTTGTAAAACTCTACACACATTTCGACACCTTAGACACAGATAAGGATTGTGAGATTACTTCCTTGTCATTACAAAGCCCCGGATGGCCAATGACCACACTATTGAACGAATTGGATAATCACATCCTCAAGGTGTGGAAGCACACATGTGCTAATTTGAAAACGCAGCACCGAGGACGCCAAGGTGGAAGGGGCCCTATGTTCACCCGTGCACAAGAGGCCGCCATTGTGAACATGGTTATAACCAATAATTGTATCAGGCTGCGAGAAATCCAAGCCAGTATCATCAACGATCACCGTATTTTCAATAACATCCAACGAGTCTCTCTGTCAACTTTAGCTCGAATCCTCAAGCAAAATCAAGTACACATGAAGCAACTGTATCGGGTACCATTTGACAGTGCGCAGATGTTTCACTCTCTCTGAATTTCTGAGTATGTGGAGGTATGGATTGTTCATTTTACTGCTATGGTGTGGTATTGTGCACTGCTCATAATGTTCTGGCACAAAAAAATGTGCAAGAAATATTGAATAGCATCCTATTGTCTTGCAAATTAATGCAGAACAAATTCAGCATGAATTTATATATGTGGATGAGGCTGGATTTAACCTTGAAAAAACACGAAGACGAGGGAGAAATGTAATTGGACACGGGGCAATCACCAATGTGCCAGGGCAGCGAGGGGGTAACATCACCCTCTGTGCTGCTATCACACAAAATGGGGTCCTCCACCACCATGCATATCTGGGACCCTATAATGCAAATCTAATACTTGCATTTCTTGACCGATTGCACGAGATTGTCACAGCATTAAACCAAGTGGACCAGATGCGGTACAATGTCTCATTCCATCGGGCTTCCCCCATAATCCCCCTTGGTGGAAGGTATACGACTTGCGGCCCTATGACCGTTTGCCGCTCATTCAGGCCATGGAGCAAGCATGTAATCAAATCGAAGCAGCTTCTGTGCAGGGGTGGATTCGTCACTCAAGGCGATTCTTCCAACGGTGCCTTGCCAATGAAGACATAGCCTGTGATGTGGATGAAATTAAATGGCCTGATCCAGCCAGATGGAGAGATGAAGAATAGTTACAGTATTTGTGTTGATTTTTTTCAGAGTCAAACTGTATGTACTTCATGCAGTAATTTTTATTTGTCTACAGATTTTATTTGTTTCATTGATTTCATTGTTGGTTGATTACTGTAACTGATCGTGGTAAGAAATACTGTATTTCTTGAACTGAAATAAATACTTGAAATATTCAGTCTGCAGCATCAGTGTTGTGCATTGCTTGGTAAGTTTATAGTAGGCCTATTTGTGTACATTCTCCCTATATCTCAAACTAATCAGGAAGAATGTTGTGGGATGGTCACTATTTTGTTTTGTCATCGAAATGATCCCTTACATAACAATGTCTGCCCAAAAATCTAGCACATGCTATTTCCTAAAATTAGTTTTTTACAAATGTGTTTTTGATTTATCACAGCACTGTGAAACTGTCTGCAATAGTGTCTGATCATTGAGGACTGTGTTGGTTAAATGAAAACTAATAGCATTTTCACAAATATGTGTATATGTTTTGACTGAAGTGTGTCATTTTGCAAACAATCTAGGAATTCTGCAAATTGAGTGTGGTGTTTGGATAATTGTGAATATATTTTGAGAAAAAGAACCCGGTTTTCAAAATTGTGTGTAAACAATTGAAAAAAACTGTAACACACCTGGAATTCTAAAATATCGCAACAATAAATCCTCACTATTTTTTTCTCATCTTAGTCTTAGTTTCTTGTAACATAGTCAGTGGAATGCTAAAAATAGACAGGAAACAAATAGTTAACAACCCCCCCCCTTTCCAGCCCCCGTATTTTTATTTCATCCGTTAATAGAATTTACGATAAATTAACTGCGCTTTACTTTAAGGAGCAGACTCCATCAATGAGGCGGGAGGCGTCCGGTTACAGTACGGGGAACTGACTCGGCACTCTGAGAAGATGCAATTAGGCCCATTAGCCCCAGTCTAATTAGCCGAAGGTTATGTTGATATTTCAAGTGCTGTTTTATTACGGTGTTTTGTTTCCGAACAGCATCTCTAAAAACAGCGCCGGGAGACTCGGACAGAGAGGAACGGGTCAATAGAAAGCCCAAAAGAGAAAGAGAGAAGGTCTGGATGAAGGAAAGAGTAAAGGAGAAAGGGAGAGAAAGACTGAAAGGTAAACGAAAGCCCCCGACTGAGAGAATTTAAATTGATCTGCTTGAGGTGCCACATTTAATTGTTAGGCAACAGAGAGACATGACATTTTACCTCCTCTTTCACTCCCTCACTCCTTCACCGTTCTATTCTCTCTCTCTCCACTCGCATTAGCTCACCACATCGCCTCAAGTTCTCCGGCTGGAGGCAGACAGTCTACCAGACGCTGTCTCCTTGTCCACACGTCCAAACCATCATGATCACCAGCTCTCCATCCCCCACGCGTGCACACATACACATGCTGGACATGACCCTGACTCATCCGCTCTGCCCTTCTCACTCATTCTCGTAATTTCCCTCTCTTTTCAGGATCCATATCATCACTTTGGATGCATTGCTTTATTTATATTCCATCCATCTATGTTATCCAAAACTATCCCTTTCAGGTTTTTTTTTTGCAGAAAAACAGAGATGTTTGTGTGTGTGCGTGTGTGAGTGTGTGTGTGTGTGTGTGTGTGCGTGCGTGCATGCATGCGTGTTTGTGTACGTTTGTGTATGTGTGTGTGTGTGTGTGAGATAGAGAGCAGAATATAAATGATTTAAATATTAAAGGGATCATTAAAGGGACACTCAAAACAATTGACTTCATTACAATCAATTACTGTAGGATTCATCTAGCAACAATAAACAGAGTTGTTTATCAACATCACACGCACACATATACCCACACAGGCATTACAGGTTCAAATCCCTTTCCTACAATTGAGTGTCCTGGGTGAAGACACAGGCCCCCACGTGCCCCCCGTGCCATGGCTTAGGGCTGCCCACTGCTCTGGGCTTGTGTTTACTTCAGTGTGTGTGTTTGTGTGTGATTTCGCTGAATGATTAAATGCAGATCACAATTTTGATAATGCCTCTAGTGGCCAAACTCACATATTTCACGCTTCACTTAATAAATGTCGTTTAAACTTTTTAAAACACTGTGTACACACGTGCGTGCGTGCGTGCGTGCGTGTGTGCGCGCACACACACACACACACACACACACACTATGTATCGGAGTTGGAAAAGTTGGAAAACACATTTCATGTACATTCATGTATCTTTGTGCGTGTGTTAGTGTGTGTGTGTGCGTGTGTATATATATATATATATATATATATATATATTTTTTTTTTATATATATATATATATATATATATATATATATATATTTGAAGAAGTATCAGCCTTTATTATTTAATTCATTACATTGTTTATTCATGTACATTATCATTGTTTTGACAAATACTGAATGACAAAAAATACTGTTAGAGGAAATAATAAAATGTTGAATTGAACGTAACGTGATAAAAAGGATGACTTTATCTCTTACTTTTTTTCTTTCATTGATTGGATATGCTGAACACAAAAAAGGTCTGTAGTGTTTAGTTGTTGGAAGCAGTACTTGCACCAGTTCACCAAAATAATGTGAATCTTATTAAACACATTTCCATTCATACTAAAATGAAATGAAAAAAGTTTTAAACCTACTAAACTCATTTCAAACAAGTCAAAGAAAATTAAACAAAAACAAGAAATCTCAGTCTCCGAGACCATGTTTGTAAAAAGAAAAAAAAAAACAAAAAAACCCTAATTTTGGATTAAGACCCAGATTCCAGACAAGGCCACGGTTCTCAGTCTGTTTACAACAAAGAGAATCAAGTGTGTGGCTAGTTATGTATTGCTAGATAGCGCCTGGGGGGCTATCAGGTGTCTGCCCCCTGCACACAAACTCCACGCAATCCAGAAGACAAACCCCACCATGAATCAGCCCGCAGCCATGAGAGCAACCATAATCAAATGCTTTTGATGGAGAAAGGATGGATGTGTTTGATGCATAGAGATGATGTTTCCCACCCTGGAGACTCCAACTCATTGATGGAAATGTCGGACATCTGCTTTCCAAACTCATGATCAGAAGCAGTTTATAAGCATCAGGGATGGTTAAATGAACAAACCACGTTAACTAGTCACATCCTGGATCACTGAGTCACTTCTCTTTAATTTTGCTAAATTTTTTATCTTTATTTTTACTGCATTTTTTATTGCATTTGTATCTTCATCTTAATAGTTTTTATAGCATTTGGTTCATATTTGTATCTTATTTTACAGCATTGTATTGCATTTTCATATTTACCTTTATTATATTTCTTGCTTGCTTACTTATCCTGTTTTCTAGAAAAATCCCCAAATCTCTATTATATGTGTAAATGCTGGATGATCGGCATTTAACTTCATGTTGTACCATGCATGATGTGAATGTGAAAAATACAATTAGAATTTTAATTTGTAATGAACAATAAATTCCGGCAAGATTTGATTCAAAGCAAACTGGAATTGATAAGTTACAAAAGTCGAGGTTGGTTTCAAAAAGTCAGGTCTGTTTGCTCTTCTTCTTGATGAAATTCTAAGCGTTGTAACTCAACATTAATGCACGTGGCAAGAATAAACTGAAAAAAGAATGAAGAATAATAATAAGAGCGGAGTGCACGGGGTAAATGAGGAGGTGTAAATGAAAGTGAGCAAATGTGAAGGAGATGGAAAGAGAGAGAGAGATGAGAGAAAAAGTGGGGTAGAATAGGAGGTAAAATCAATGGCTGGTTTTTCCACTACAATATTTGGTTTCTTGGGGCATATATGTTTCCACGGAGCCTGAGCATAAAGGCCATTGAATCGAAACGTCAATTCATTATCTCAAAGAGGCAGCTTCTAAAGCTCCAGGCTTTTCCAGGAACAGCCTCACCTCAAGACCTGCATCGCTGTAACCAGAGTGCGTATGAAAATAACAAATTAATGCGGCCCGATTGATCTACGCCATTTCCGATCTGTTTCGCTTTTAGATTGAACGGAACGAAAACAATTTTTTTGAAGCTGGCAAAGACATACCAGGTTTGCTTATAAAAAAAAAGTGTTTTTAAATCATTATGAGGTAAAGTTCTGACAACAACTTCTGAAAGTTCTGAAAATTATTTAATCAAAAATGTGTTTAATTAAAACAAAATTTGTATGGATAACATTTTGATTGATATTTCATGAATTAGAAACAATGTTTAATAATCAACAAATAAACAAATTAATAATAAAAAACAATGTTCATTCATTGAAATGCAATTTTAAAACGCAATTTTGAAACGCAAATTCAATTTCAACAACATAAAAAAAAACGAGTATGGATATTTTAGGATTAAAAAGTTGCTTCATAGGTGAAATAAGAATGTTCATGCAAAAAAGTGAGATTGTCTATTTCAATATCGTTTTAAGCAACATCTGGTATTTTAACCCGTCAACATTAGACTTCCACAGCACAACATGTTTGTGAAGGTTTAAAGTTGATGAAAATCTCCCGTAAAGACAAACGCCAGTGGCTATGAGGCTGGATTAATGATCAATACGTGCATTGGTTCACAACAATGGATAAATAGAGCCATTACTGTCATTTAGTGCACTCATAATTATCGTAATAATGTGTAGCTATTGATTTTTGATTGGGTTTTGGACATAGAGCCAGTAAAAATAGAGGTGGTGGAAAACGTAAGTACGTCTTAGCTCAGCAGACAGTCGCGGTGGGATACAGGCGTCTGTGGCCAACCTCCGTTGACATCCATCCGTCCATTTCAACCACCCGGCACTCATTTTTTCCCCATTCACGTTTCATGCCTTCCCTCCATTTCGCATTTGCTAATCCAGCTCCCGGTTCATGTTTCGGTCTCTGAAGGGCATTGCGGCAAAGGGATCTGTCATGGAGCTTATCGCCAGCCTGTTCATCCTCCATTTACAAATATTTCTTTGTAAATAACGTATCTTGTCTTTATGTAACATCCCAGTGGGGTGGTGGAAGACCCTCCTGGGGTGAGTCTGGGTGCAGAAGTGGGGTCACTATTGAACCCGGAGCATCTGTCTGGGAATTTGTGGAAGTTGGCCGGCCTGTCAGATCCAAGAGCAGTTTGACATTTTACGCTATTGTTATGTGACAGGGGATTAGGTTTAGTGAAGACCAGATCTTTGAGGTAACTGTTACTCAGAACCATCTGTTTGGTGTCTTGAGGAATCCACTCGTCCTAAACGCACGATCCAAAGTCACTGCTGCCCCGAACCCAAGAAGAGCCCCGTGCTAACAGTCCCAGAGGGGCGAGCGCCTTCTGTTGCTTGGGGCGACAGCCCCTCCTATAAACCCTGCAGTCCCTTGTTACCCCATAATGGACGACGCATGTCATCAAGACCAAAAGAACATCCCTAAGGACCCCTCTGGGGCTGCCCTCGCCTGCCCGCTCCCCTTGACTTCTGCTGCTTAAAACATAATAAATAATCCTTCATTTGACAACCACTGAAATTGACCACAACTAAAACCTTCATTATTTAACAGCAATGTAAAATAGGAAAGACCAAGCAACAGACTGGGAGAGGTAAAAAGAAACACTGTACTTTAAAATTACTGAAAAAATTACTCTTAACTTAAATTTCAATTGTCTAAAATGATTGTCTTCCTAACGTTTTTTTAGTGGTTAACTAGTTCTCAAGGGTCCTCAAATGTTACTTTCTAGACGTGCATCATTATATCATCTTCTGCATTATCTTCTCAACTTTTACGCTTTTTCTCGACTTCAACTTCTTCATCAGTTTTTTTTCAAATGACTTGAATGAGAGTCATCATTTAAGAATCCTATTTTTTTCACCCTTTACTGCCGAAATGTCATTCTTAAATCTTTGTTCTCAAATTTTAAAACATCAACTCTGAATTAATCTGCTCGTCTTCAAAGTTTCATCTATTCTGCTTGTCCTCATATTCAACTTCTTACGATTGTTTATTTTCTTTTTCCACAGTTTCTGATTGTCGTCGTAAAATGTGTTGCATTGACTTCCAATTGATCTGGACTTTCATCTAGTTTGTCAAATCAGCTTTTTCATATTTATTATATTATATCTACTTTTCGAGTATTGCAGACTAAACATATTTCAATGGACTCTATTAGAGTCACTCAATCAACTTTTATCAGCTTTTTTGCCTTTTCCTTGTTTCTATCTGTGTCTACTTAATAAACACTTAACATTTTCCTAAAAATGTTAAAAATGTGCACATCTTTTGTGATTTTATAAATCTAAAATTTTTTTATAATTTATCTAAAATTATAATTTTAGACTAGCATGACAAACTCATAAAGTCTTAAAAACTCCATTTGTAATGTGATTCGACAAACCACCCAGAGCAACAAATTTAAACGTGATGACAGCGTCCATCTCCTTGGATCCGACTGCATTGAGGCAAGCCAACTGTGGCTAATGCTAAAACGACTCCAGCCTTAAAAATACGGGAATTAGACGCCATAACACTTTGGACGCACCGAACACCAGTGGGAGAATCTGTGTGTGCGCCCCCTTGCTAATTGTGTCAAATTTGGGCAGTCGCCACCTTGGACTCAGACTGCGACGTATTAGCTTCATTAGCTGATTCAATGTAATCACCGCACTCCAAAACAAACAAACACAGCAGCGAAAGCCAGCGCTCAGTCATCCTGCCAACACGCGCCAGCCAGAGCCGCGGCTTTTAGGAGCTGCATTTACATGCAATTATCTTCTTATATAATTAAGCACATTCGCTTAACGAGCACCTTGCAAACCGATGGCGCAAAACGAGAAGCGAGCGAGAAGCTGAAAGAGGGAGAAAGGGAGTAATTAGCTGTTGATATGTCTGTGTTAATGGAGGGAATTAAAGAACATACGGGCTTGAATAGATGAAGAGAGAGGTGGGCAGGAAGACACTGATCAAGAGGGGCAAATCATCTCCGCAGCTGAACAAACGCAGGCTGGACGCAGATATCAAACAATCCGCGCAAAAAAGCATCACATAGTTTGTTACACGTTTGACGAAAATAAACCACAACTCGCCGCTCGCCTCCAGCCAAGACCTGTTTCACCACAAAGCGGACCCTTGTCATGTCCCAGTGCCATACTGTCACCAACCCCCCCCCCCCCCCCCCCCGCAGTCAAACTGACCTCTTCTTACAGCCACATAATACCTTAAACCCCTCAAAGGCAATGGCATTGTGCTGCTAATATGGGTCCTTCAGCGGACCCCAGGTGTAAAATATAATCCAACCGGGCCAGGCCGGGTTCAAAGCCTCGCCTGCTTTTGAATGCCTGCCAGAGTCCCATCGCCATGATTGCTATAGCACACACTGAAAAGACGATACAAACCATGAGCGTCAGTAAGAATATCTGCCCGCCTTTGTTCCACTGAGCCTGTCCAACACTTTATCAGTCCTGAGTGCGGATTACCTCAGGGAGCCACACGAACATGACACCCACCCTCCACAATACCAACCTACCGCCGACTCCCCGCACTAATTGGCGATGTTCACCTCACCATCAGTTGGAATTGGGATTTGGGGAGTCAGCTGCCATTTGAAAAGCTTGGAAGGGGAGGACGACTGTCGGCGTAATGGAATTTGCGAGTGGAGAAATCTTCGTATGCGGATTTCACACGTTGGGAACATTCTTTATGAACGCCATCAAAGTCGCGAGAGGGAAACGGGACATTCCCAGAAAGTTTCACAGCAGGAAATACTGTGGTGGAAAGGCCGTGTGTTCAGATTTTGGTTGCAGTGCCCTCATCTGGTGAGCAGAGGAAATGACGTGAATCCATGTATTGGATTAGATTTGGTTGAGTTTAAGGGGAAGTTTGTGTGTTTTACAGAAGCAGGCAACAGGAAGTAGTTCAACAAAGACAGTAAATGCACAAAAAGAAAAAAAAAACAACACCAACAGAAAAATTAAACAACTATGAAAACAATTGTGCAAAAAAAAAGTGCAGTGCTTCGAGATTCAAGCTTAATACACACTACAGCAAAAACTTCACATTTAAATGTACTTACAATGTTTTGCTTTTATAATATGTTTATAAAATGTTGATAGTTTGCACATAAACACACGAGAACCTACAAAACCAATATGCTACTTTTCCCACAAACCAAAACAATGCATTAACTTAAAATAAAGAAAGCTTTGAATACTATTTTTACTATGTACTACTATATTTTGTGAGTAGTGCAATTAGGTGGTGCAAGTGCAGTGTTTCGAGATTCAAGCTTAATATTAACACAGAGTTTGAACACTACAGACCAGAGAGTTTTTACATGCATGAAATACACACACACCTACAAAACTGTACACACATGTACACAACTACTCACACAAACACACACATTCTGCCACTTTCTCACAAACCTCGCCACAAAAATTAAAACAAACAAAACTTTTACTACTTTTTACTATTTACTACTAGATTTTGTGCTACTAGTAAAGCATTCTCGTTACTTAACTACCATTTTATTACTACGGTATTAATCCATTTATTACAATTTTTTTTGTGTAACTGCAAAGTTTTTGTAGACAGATCACTTGTTCATCATTGTTCTGATCCAAACACACCGGCAGAACATTTTTCTTCTCCTCTTTTTCTCCTATTTTCTCCATCCCCCTTTTCATTCTCCCAAGGGAGGGAGAGACTCCAAGGTCTTTCATTCGTTCTGTTATTATGCCCCATCTACGCGGGCTCATTTTTCACCCAGCTTACATTAACTATTGATATTGATTTCTTGTAAATGCTGCTGGAATGGACGGGCCAAAGTTCTTCTGTGATTGTTCTGCTTTACCTGTGTGTAATTCATATCAGCTCCACTAAAGTCAGGCCCGGTGCAAGGGTGTCCCGATCGAAGATGCCACTGAGAGTTTCTTGAAGACATCAGCCATAATCCCAATCGCATGTTTCAGCTTTGAAACTGGACAGCAAACCAGTAAAGACCGACCATAAACATGTGTCTTTGTCCATCTTTTATAACAAAACCTTCCAAATCTCGGAATTTATCCTCTAAAGCCCACAGGGAGCTCCATAATGCCATCAGATGATTTAATTTGTGTCCCATAAGCAAATGACTGTCAGTTAATATTATCTGAATAAGCCAATAGGGGTTTCACCGGGTGAATTACTACATGGAACCCATCTGGTGGGCAAGAACGCCAGCAAAACACACACACACACACACACACACACACACACACACTCAGTGGAAACTATGGTAAAGAAGACCCGAGGCTACATTGGAAAGCCAGCGGAACAGCATCATTCAAAGTTAATGGAATGACTCAAGCTCAAGGATTTACAGTTAAATAATAATAAAAAAAATATACCGCATCACATTCTCGGAAGTATTCTTTTCCCCCGTTATAATTCAGTATAAATTGGCACAAATTCGCTAGTTATCTCACAGTAAAGAGAAACCTGGCTTCAGACCCGGTTAGAGCCGTTTCATATATTGAGTTTGAAAACAATCATGGACGTTTCTGTCAAATTATATAGTTTTGTTACATAAGTCCATTTATACGTTCATGTAGAAAGGCTAATGTGTGGTCCATGAATGGATTGGTCACAAATTCTTGCTGTATAATCATCGTATAAAAATTCTACAAATCGTATGCATTATAAACCCAAATCACAAATTTAAATCATGCAGAATACAGAAACTAGAATACAGTGTTTAATATAGCTAAAAGTATAGGCATGCAAACAATATGTTAGTACTAATACTGTAAAAAAAATAATATATACAAATAATAACTCTATAAACTGTTTACGGTACAAATATTCTATAAAATATTTTAGAAAAATCAAAGGACTCATGAAATTCAAAAAACAAAATTGTTTGAAAGCTGAAAGTGTGCGGTAAATCAGGAAATAATGTGTGCATCCTAAAAGTGAAAATAGATTAGGAAATAGGTCTGAAATAACGATGTGCCTTTGTTTCATAACGATAGTCTGTTTCAGACTATATCATCTACATAGGCCAGAAAGGAATGATGCATTTTAGAAATTAAATTATTTTTTTTTTCATTGTAATAAAAGAGTATCACACATTGTCAACATTTAAACACCAAAGAAGTAACATAAGTAACAAGACTTAAGTAACAAGTCGGCTGTTCTTCACCTCCACCTGCGTTTCCCCAGCACATCAGGCCAAACGAAAGTTCTACAGGAGGACATTTTGCACACAGCGCTCATTAGATATCTCAATTCCCAGTGGCAAAGTGTTAATCCCACCAATCAGATCTCTCCAACTCTAGAAGCTTATATAACCCCGATCACTATTCAGCTCTCTCTCCATCTGGCTGCATTAGACGGCTCCACTTTACACCGCACTCGTTTCCTCATGGAGTGCATTGGCTTTGTCTGTCACGGCAGTGCTAAGATCTCTCCAGCTCGCCACCCCCCTCTCTTAACTCACTTTTTTAATCTGTGTGAGCTGCTGGTTATTACGCGGCGGTGTGGGCCGACAGACAGCTGTGTTTGGGCCACTTGTTCCTCAGCTGTGGCTGATTGCAGGACTCGTGCTCAAGTGTGTGTGTAGAGGCCTGATCATGTGGCCGACTTGCCACTCGCCCTTCTGATGTACGGTTCAAACACCGGCAAATTGACGTTAATCAAATATCACGGAGCACTGGAACAAAGCTAGTCCTCCATTTAGAACCACGCGGGCGAGAAAGATGGAGAGACGGAGCGAGATCCTTCTTTATTTTGCATTTCAGATTCCGGGCACAGAATTTGGAGGCTTGATTTAATTTCCTTGCGCCCGGCGTTGTGCTGCACTTAGATTGAATAAGGCAGTTAACCAGCACTAGAGTGAAAAGTAGTACTCGGCTCCATGGCAGGCCTGATTGCTCCGAGATACATCTATATCAAGCTAAAAGACTCAAGAGCACAGAAGCGTATTGACTAATGCGGCGCTTAGTGCTGTTCATTACCAATCCGTCCGGGATTCCAGCAATTGACAAGCAGGAACTCTTCACGTAGATGTGCCATTACCTGCTCAAAGTCTGAACTCTTATCCAAATCTTGAGTTATGATTGTGTACTTGGGTACAAAACGGGCATTTTTCTGGTAGTTCTGCCTAGTCCTGTAATTACAAAGATTTTGATGCTATTTCTCTACATAAATCCGATACGCAACCCATTTTCCTAAAAGTCTGCGTTCAAGATTTATCAGACAAATGTCATGTGTTGTGCGGGTTTTGAAGGAAAACACTGGGTTCTTGCTCTGAATTGATTCAAGCGGTTGAATCCCACACATTTTGTTGGGATGATGTTTGCACAGTATTTTGGAGCATTAAGACTGGTTTCATTAACATTTTTGAGCGGTCAACATTAAGTCCGCACCTCTCGGTTAAGTACGCACAAGCCTCATGGGTTCTTATTGCGTAGAAAGGCAAGTCGGAGACCACTGTGTAATCGTAGGAGAGCCATAATTGTTCAGCTATCTGTCTCAGAGAGATGTGTAAAGTACTTGAGTAAATGGACATTGCTGATTTACTTACAGTAAGTATTTGTTGCTACTTTGTACTGAGTATCAAAAACATACGCAATTATTACTCTCTACTTGACTAAATTTTTGATTGAGTTTATGTACTCTTTACTACACTACATTTGAATGGACACTTACCGTTACTGGTTACATTGTGATAAGTCAGCATCTTTTCCTACCGCGGTTCATTTCTTGAGTGGACAAGGTGATATCGCCATCTGCAGGATGCTGAAGGTACTATATGCTATTCATGAGCATTCAAATCACGTGAGCATGACTTAGCGTTTGCACTTTTTTAGCACATTTGAGTATGACTGACACTGACTTTGTATTTTGTCCTGCCATTTTGAAACATTGAGGTGTTTAATTAAATTCCTGTATTAGGAAACAAAACCTCATAAATAGTTTCTTGTTTGTCACATTTCTTTGCGTTTTTCAAATTTAAGTTCTTTAAAATAGGATACTTTACGACTTTTACTCAAGTCTTCTTGGAAATGGTAAAGATGAAAATGAAAGAAGCAAACTTCAGAAAGAACATTTATCGACGCCCCAAAACAGAAGGCAGTTCTATCGAATCTCATTTCTTTTAAAAGCCACACACATTAAATAAACATGAGGTGCTTAGTAAACAAGGCCCTAAAGTCACATTCCTCTTAAATAAAACTTTCTACTGGCTGTACAGAGGCTTTAATATTGCCTTTAATATTAAACGACGGAACTCTGGGTTCATCTATTTTTCATTTATTGAGTACAAATGCAAGATGCCATCAATCGTAAATAAACTACTGACATTTTTGTCTCAAATAAAAAGGGCACACTTCTTTATTCAGCCGTGTAATACGCGTCTGGTGTATGAAGCAATTTTTCTTTAAATTTATTTTAATTTTAAAACATACTGATGTTTAACTGACGTTAAACATTTAAAGATGAGTCCAAAATGGCCGTTTTACTTATCCCATTAAAATAAGTCACATGAATTTATTTTAATTGCAAGCGGAAGGATTTGTACTAACTACAGAGTATTAATATCAAATGCTAATGAGGAATAAGAATTTTAAAGTGGTGAATTTAATAACTAGAATTAAAGAAAAAAATCCCCCTTTACTTCCTATCAGTTAGAGATGTACAAATGGTAAAGAAATGATAGCGGACATATTTACAAATGAAGATGGCGGAGGGAACACGGTAGCGTGTGAATTCATTAGTCATTTGCCATAATTATATTGTGTTTGAATCGTATATTTCAGAAAGGTGAGATCGGTCAATGTAGGCCCGAGGGCAGCCGCTGTGTAATTACAACCTGATATACAAATGGGACCCGTAATGGGGGCCTCGCCTGTGGTGACCCCACCAGAGGATTACCATACAGACGGGGTGAGCCTGTCTCTCAAAAAAAATGAAGGTTCAATAGTGGAAAAAAAATGGAGGTCTTTTGATGCCAAGCCCAGTGGGTTCAGACAGCCTCCCTCCTCGCCCGCGGCTCCACGCGTCACAGGACAGTGACATTAATCTGAGAGGCTTGTTAATCCCTCATCGAACACGTACACAGAATATTGCACGAATGAGTAAAAAAAGAAAATCAGACGGTGGGATTTATAACAATAGCGGCGACTTGCTCAGTTAATTCCCCTCCGTGGCGGTGAAGTGCATTGTTCACCTGCTGAAGATGGAGAGAGCGAGAGAAACACAGACTAGTCTCTTTACGTCTAATTTCCTCAGCAGGATGGATGAATATTTGTTTATCATTCTCTCTCTTTCTCAGCTCATTTGCATAGGCAGATTGAGAGACAGTGTGAAAAACGAGATGTGGGGTGAACGGGAACGTGGGGTTTGCGGTTGATGAATGGCTCTGGTTGGATGGAGCTGCACTTCTGTAAATGTTTGATTAGCTGTAAATGATTACTGTTAGACTTTAAGGTTAGTACGGTTTAATCTGCTTTTTGCATTGGATCAAGGCCAGGCAATGGACTTTCCGCACTGTGCATGAACTATTAAGAAAAGTTCCATGTTGTATTTATGTATGCAAACGCTTTATTTGCATACCACACATACCGATAGTCATGAATACCAACATCGGTTTAGACATACACATAGTAATATGTACACAGGCTTAATTTTGGATTAATTTAAAAATGATTTTACTTTAATATTTGAATTGCTTTCCAGGTTGATTTATTAAATTACAACAATTCACATTGCATTGCTTGGATAAAAAGTCTTAACAATGGTTTGTTTAATTTACAATTTTTTTTGTTTTTATATTAACATTTTGCTTTTTCATAATTTTATATTTAAATTGTACACAAGGGCAATATTGTGTTAATATTGCAAAATTCAAATGATTCTTTTTGCAATAGTTAGTTCAATTCACTCACTTTCTTTCTTTTTCTTTCTTTCTTTCTTTCTTTCTTTCTTTTTTACGGTCTTTCTTTTTTAAATCTAGTGTAGTGAAACTAAAGAAAAGATATTCCTAGAAAATTTAGAAGAATACAAGTTGGCGTTTATTTTAAATTCAGGTACTGTACAGGTTTAGCTTTTTTAGGAAAAAAAGAAAAGAAAAATAGCGTAGTCCAGCTCAAAAAAAAAAAAAAAAA
>CM051497.1:25769960-25863121 GCA_028031935.1 Paedocypris micromegethes | reverse complement strand
AGAGAGAGAGAGAGAGAGAGAGAGAGAGAGAGAGAGAGAGAGAGAAAGAGAGAGAGATTGAAGGGCAGTGTGAAACGGTGAGAGAAAGAGAGAGAGAAAGAGAGAGAGCGCAAACCAGAGAAAAAGAGCAGATCACTAGTGAAAGAAAGAGAGGTGGAGGCAGTGAGAGAACGATATATAAGTGTAGAGAGAGAGCGTGAAAGAGAAAAAGAGCAGACAATGAGAGAAAGAACAATAGAAAGAAAGAAATAGAGAGAGGAGCGCAAGCCAGAGAAAAAGAGCAGACAATGACAGAAAAAAAAGAGAGAGAGAGAGAGAGAGAGAGAGAGAGAGAGAGGTGTGTAGAAGGCTAAAGAAAAAAAACAAATAGAGCAGGAGCTAGAAGAATAGCTAATATGAATCACACAGATAGAGGAAGAGAGAAAGAGTTAGAAAGAAACAACGTCAATTGATGTCATTTTAAGGAATATGCATGTTTTTTCAATACTACTGGTCCATTTCCCTTCATCCCTCTGTATCTGTCTCCAAGATTTGTTAGACGTTTTACCCAAGGCTTCGACAAAAACAAACCCATTCTCACCCTGTTCAATTAAAACAATCGATGACGATGAAAGGCATTTGTTCCGACACATTTAACTCTCAACACGCATCATCACACCATCACCCCAACACTATCCTTGAACTCATGTCACCTACACACAGGATTCTGGGGCCAACACGTTAAATCTACTGCACTGTTGATACATATTTGTACTTTAAATACATTGTTTTAATTTAAGTGATTTAACAAAACAGCTACATTTTACTTAAAATAGCATTTGGTTAAATTCAAAACTGCTCAAATGTTAACGTTCTAAGAGACGTGTAGCACATATGTAACAGTTGTAACACTTCTTTTGAACATTTTTGTAAAGTTTTAACTGACACTGAGCCACAGCGAATCAGACAGCGTGTGAGAGCAGATAGTTTGCATTGGCCTGCGTGTGTTTAACCAGAAACCTATGGTGGCGGGCATTTTATTGCATGGATCAATGGAGCGATAAACGTTTTTGGCTTTCTGGCTTAGTTTTCTGAGGGAAATTGAAAGAGGTTGTGAACTAGGGAATGATTTATCATCCGATTACCATGACAATAATTGTTAATTTGGATAAAAAAAAATGTGGCAATATCGGATTACACATCAGTGTTTATATTATTATACAAAAATACTGCATGTCTATGTCCATTATATATATATTTTTTTATATTATTCATTCATTCATTAATCATTCATTCATCTATCTGTTATTTTTAATTTTGAATCTTCTTTATATACGTATGAATTACATTTATCTAGCGTGCACACACACACACACAGGGTAAATAAACAGTATACACACAGTACACAAGCATCTTTACACAGTGTGTGTGTGTGTGTGTGTATGTATATATAGTGTACATATATATTAATATATATTAAATAATTTTATTCTTTATTCTGGAATAAAAACTTGAAAAAAGTAAAATCAGATTGCTAAGAGAAAGAAGGAAAAACCATACTCTTCAATACACTTTGTATATAATACGCTGACACCAAAAGAGTTTCTTTTTCCAAGTTTCCGATGTCAATATTTGGCTTTCCACGGTAATTAAAGTGTGGAGTGTGATGAAGCCGCATGTAATCTAACACCAGTCTTCAATTACACGTCGTTTAGCAAAGCCCGACCTTCACTCCTGAAAGCTCTCTCTTTCACTCAGAGCCCCAGGTAGCGCCGTTCTCAAACATCCAATTCTTCCACATTGTCCCGCTCTATTCATTACATTTGCCATGGCAGGTTAGGTGTGCATGAATGAGTGTGAGTGTCAGAGGAGAAGACAGGAGGGGTCATAGCTTCTTTAAAAATCTAATAATCCCCCTCCTCTAATGGTCCTCCACCTCTGCTGCTCTCCTCCTCGCACACACACACACACACACACACACACACACACACACACACACACAGGCCGCACTTGAGCGAGCCTGCAGCTAGAGGAACATTTTCTCACCTTATTGTTCCTGTTCTTTGCTTTTTCTTTTCTTGCTCAGATGAACCTCATAGACCGTGAGTGACAGAGTGCCACTAGAGAAGCAGCCGGTGCACCGAGAGATTAGGGCCACGCGGGGTTAAGCCAACAATATGTAGAAGCACTAAGGATTGTGCACGTGGAGGTTATATAGACATACATGATGGTGTGTGTGTGTGTGTGTGTGTATGTGTGTGGAGCCGTTATATGATCATTTCCAGCGCCTGATGGGTTTACGATTAGATGAGAGATCCATCTTGTTCTTCTGGCTGCGTGTGAAATGTTCCTCAATTAAAGGCAAATTTAATCATCACTCACGTAACTTCATAGCCTGTAAACAATACGGTTATTTACAAAGAGAGCAGGTGTAAGACCGTGAAAAGGACTCTTGCAAAGCAATTCTCTCTTTTAAATACACCGGGAGAGGCACTTTGTTTTTAGTCTAACGACCCCATTTAGAACACGTCGGCAAAATTAATGTGGAACAAACTCGGCAGTAACCGGGCCGACTAATTTTCGCTCATTTCGTGTGAATTATTGATGATGGAGAAATATACCATATGCTCCCGCCAGAGCCTGGCACATTCATTCAGCTCCAGTATCTCGGCTGGTTGGCCAAAAGTAGACGAAACTTATGGCCGTGCTTGGTTGCAAAAGGTAAGTTATAGCTGCGCGTTAATCAAACGTAAATCAGAGCTGGTAATTACACTCCAAGTGCCCGAGGAGGGAGGAAGATTTTATCCACAACAAAACCACATCATGAATAAATTGAAAGTAAATGGTGTATAATTGTGTAATATTTGATCTATCTATATTAAAATCAATAAATCAATCAATCAATCAATCAATCAATCAATCAATCAATCTATCTATCTATCTATCTATCTATCTATCTATCTATCTATCTATCTATCCATCCATCCATCCATCCATCCATCCATCACAAAATATTGGATATTGTGTTTCTGTTAACCATTAGGTTTGATAGTAAACCATGTTGAAGAATGCTTGAATATTTTATGCATGTTCAACAAACATGTAATGGCATATATGATCTCATATTGATGATCTGAAATCAATAACTAAGAAAAATGTTTCAATAACCTTCTTAAAGATGCCTGGAACACATCATAAAATTAACAACATCTAACTACAGAGTGGAAAAACAATCATAAAAAAGAAACCGGAACATTTTTACATACAATTGTACATATAGTACAAATTGTACTGTACTTCCATAAAAGTATGCATTGTTCAATAAACACCTTTTCTGTATTGTATTTTTTTTTCTTTGTTAATTTTGTATCCCAAAAATTGTCAAAGTTAATGCCGTTGTTATTTAAACTGTTGCTTTTAAACACACACACACACACACACACACACACACACACACACACACACTAGTAGTAAACTAACATTTATTCAATATGCAATTTAAAGCTGTACACTATCTAAATATTGAGCTTTAAAAATTCAATCTATGATCACAAATAGGCAAAATTCCATCATTTAGAAAAACAAATGAGTCTGAATTACACAATTATCACTTCAACAATGCTTTTTTTTTTACTTT
Source organism: Paedocypris micromegethes (assembly GCA_028031935.1). Classification (NCBI taxonomy): domain Eukaryota; kingdom Metazoa; phylum Chordata; class Actinopteri; order Cypriniformes; genus Paedocypris; species Paedocypris micromegethes. Next base: position 25,859,505 of record CM051497.1, on the reverse strand, counting down.
CACCTTCCCCTTGACTTCTAGGAAATAAACTGCAGTAATTGTAATCTATGAAAACAAAGCAGTCTGAAATAAATCTGACACAGGGGCTAATTTGTACAGCAGGAGCAGATTACTAATGTTTCATCAGCCGCCCGAGATGACACGCCATTTGTAACTCCTGCCAATACGCTGTATGGCTGGCGTTCAGGTGGACTGTTACACAGGTCGCTCTTTGCTTGACCATAACGAGAAATCCATCTCATAAATTAATTTCTTTCTCTCATTTAAAACCAGTCGATCACTCTGGAATTTCCCCTAATCTAAAAGCAGATTTTATATATTGGGGCTATTACGGTCTGTGATATCATAATCTTTAAAACCCACCACTGAGCCGTCAGGAGGAGAGTGAGGGACACCTAGTGTTGGGATACGGCCACTCGCAAAGCCTCTAGTCTGGAGAGCTAATCTGGAATAAATGTAAAAAAAAAAAAAAACTAATTATAATCTGGAATAAATAAATAAAAAATGATCTGGAAAAAAAAAATATATATAAAATTAATCTGGAATAAAAGCCTTTTTTTTTTTTTTAATTCAAGATTTTTTTTTTTATTTTGGATGTCACATCGTCCAAGACTCAAACGGAGTGATCAACCATTCTGAACGACTCAACTGGCTCAAATGTGGAATAATTCGTCTTATTTAGAGTAAATGTGAGAGTCGAGACACATTTCCTGGTATTGGGAAGGGGGTTTTGTTTTCCCACAAAGCTCTAGTGGCTTTGCATATATAAACTGCATTTGTTTAGCAGAACCCAGCAATGCAAAACCCTCCTGGTTCCCTCAGATGCCGGACAATAACAACCAGAGACTATTTAACTAAAACTGTGTTTTGCGTTCAGCCCTCTAACCCTGTTACTCGGGACTTGAACTGATAGGCAAATGTGAGCACAAATGTGTTGCTGTGGTGATTTTTATCTTCTCGCTCTCCCTTTTTCACTCTCCCAATAAGACTGCCATTTACAGCAAATGTGTGTGATAAGTGCACTTTTCAGCACAGCTCAGGCTGGATTGATAGCGGTCGCTGCAGAGTTCCAGGAATTGCCAGCATGACAGCTGATGGATCAGTGTTGTACGTCTCAGGTCAAAGATGGCAGCGGCCGACCGGTGTGTGTGTGTGTGTGTGTGTGTGTGTGTGTGTGTGTGTGTGTAAACCCATTATATATGCATGACTAATACAGATGATGTGTCTGTACTTCATATCTCACACTGCTGTTAGAGCACCTCTGATTATTAAAGTACACATACAACATATCATCTGTCTGTCTGTCTATCCATATATCTATCTAAGCATGTCTGCCTTTCTGGTCACCATCCAAACAGTAATTCCATCAATTACCTGTCTGTCTGTCCATCCATCCATGCCTCTGTCTGTCTATCTGTCTCTCTGTCGTCCTCGTCCCTATATATACACACACACTTCCATCTATCTATCTATCTATCTATCTATCTATCTATCTATCTATCTATCTATCTATCTATCTATCTATCTATCTATCTATCTATCTATCTATCCATCCATCCATCCATCCATCCATCCATCCATCCATCCATCCATCCATCCATCCATCCATCCATCCATCCATCCATCCATCCATCCATCCATCCATCCATGGATTTGATGCCTTTCTCTCTGTCTTTGATGTCTCACTCTCTGTCTTTCTTGTCCCTATTTATACACTTCCATCAATCTGTCTGTCTGTCTGTCTATCCATATATCTATCTAAGCATGTCTGCCTTTCTGGTCACCATCCATACAGTAATTCCATTCAATTACCTGTCTGTCTGTCTATCCATCCATGCCTCTGTCTGTCTATCTGTCTCTCTGTTGTCCTCGTCCCTATATACACACACATTCTGTCTGTCTGTCTGTCTGCTTTTCTGGTCAGACTCCATATAGTAATTCCATCAATTGCCTGTCTATCTGTCCTTCCATCCATGCCTCTGTCTGTCTATATATCCTATATATATATACTTCCATCATACCGCCTGTGTCTATCTGTCTGTCTGCCTTCCTTCTTTCTGGTTCACATACATAGCTCAAACACCTGTCTGCCTGACTGTCTATCTATCTATTCTGTCCATCCAACCTTTCATCCATCATCTGTCTATCTGTATGTCTCTGTGTCTGTCTATCTATCTATTCTGTCTATCCATGCTTTCATCCATCATCTGTCTATATGTATGTCTGTTTCTCTGCTTCCCACTAAATCTATCCATCAAAGCATTCATCTATGTTTGTCTGAAAATACTGTATATGCATTTCTCTGTCATCTGTCCATTCATCGTTTAGATCTCTCTGCCGTTGTCCATTTATTCATCCACCCTTAACCTTCGCGTGTTGTTAGTAGTTTTTTTACTCAGCTAGTGTTGATGGGTTTGCTGGACCCACGAGGTTTTGGTTTTTAAAACAACATATTTAATAATATCATAATAAAACTATTAAAGTTAAAATACTTACTTCATCCTAAATAAAAGTCATATAAAAAAATAAACATATTTTTAATAAACATATAAACGCTAATATTTGTCCTTTCCCTTTTTAAAATGACATTTAAGTAACACAATTCTTCTCAAGACATAAACCACTATTGTATTTTTTGCCTGTTCAGATCAGCCTCTATAAAACATGAGTTTTACTGTTTTTACTGTTTTTTTTTGTCCGGGCTACCCTGTATGTAATGTACTGTAAATGCGTAGGGTGGGTGTACAATATTTGGTCAACGAAAAGGAGTTTAGATTTGTGTTCTTCACAGTAAAAGAGCCGAAGCCAATGAATTTCACGGTGAAAACATTATTTATTGTTTCATTTTTCTTTTAATAAAAACTGAAAACGGCTCTAAAAGAAAACTAAACAAACTATAATAGAAAAAACCTGAAATAAAATAATTTTGCCATCTATCAATCTTTCAGTCCAACAATCAACCAATAAAGATTGAAAATCAAGTCATTTTTTCATCCACATTTCCAGACATTGGCATCTTTAACGCACACACACTCACACACACACACACACACACACACACACACACGGGCACAAACAAACATACTCACAAAGCATTTGAAACTCCAGAGCACTGAAAGCGCTGAACTCCAGGCTAATTGGAACATCAAACAAGTGGGTTTTAATTGGACGAGCTGGAAGGGACATAATGAAGGGATCTGTTGCAGTATCAGTGTCTTTGTGTACTTGAATAAAGAGGTCACAGCCCTTACTGTATGCCACCATTCATTACGTAGAGCGGCGCAAAGCTGGGAGAGGAACACCTGCTGTTTCTAATCAGGCGCTGTTAACCAAACGCTGGCGGCGGGGCGGCGCTCGCTGTTTACTATTGAGAGGTCGAGTCGGCCAATGGGAGAGGTCGGCGCATGCAGACACTTGGGCGCTCACAAACACCTACAAAAGAGCATCTTTGCAGCAGACCACAGGCTGCGACGTGGACATTTTTGTTTCAGCTCATCTGACTAATGCATGTTCCTCTTCCCTATTGTACTTTCCCATCGCTCTGTGCCTAGATCCTAATTTATGATTACGCAGAGGAGAACGGAATAGGATTGCTTTTATCGTGCTCGTATGGTGTACATACAATGATGCTGGAGGAGCTGTTGGTTACATTGTGTACAGTATAAATAAGTGAATATACACACACACTACAGTTGAAACGTTTGGGGTCACCGAGACAACTTTGTGTGCTCCATGAAAAGTCACACTTTATTTTTTAAGAACAAGGATACACTGTCGGGTTTCACATGAAAGTTCTCCATTCTGGCCATTTTGAGCATTTGATTGACCCACAAATATGATGCTCCAGATTCTCAACCTGCTGAAAGGAAGGTCAGTTTTATAGCTTCTTTAACCAGCTAAACAGTTTCCAGCAGTGCTAACATGATCAAGCAAGGGTTTTACAATCATCCATTAACTTTCTCACACAATTAGAAAACACACTGGATCATTAAAACACTGGAGTGACAATTGCTGGATATGGTCATTTACAGCTAGAAAAGTATGCTAAGTTTAAAGTTATTTTCATGTATAAAATAAGGTAATTTCAAAGTGACCCCGAACCCCTCCCTAAAATCTGGCGCACAAAGGTTTTAACCGGGAATTTTGTCTGGATTTATTAAAATATACGTTATATACATTATATATATACACGTGTATATATATATATATAACATATAAGTAAAGAGGGTGAGTTTGTCATTATATCTGTAGTTTTTGTCATTGTCATAACCATCTTATGTGTACATACATTTAAATCCTCACCATTATGCACTTTATAATTCATTATCTCTACTTCTGCACTTCTGATTAGACCAAACGCAATTTTGTTGCCCGGTACCTGTACTTGCCAATGACATCAACGTTGAATCTAATCTAATCTAATTATGGCCACCAGGGACTGTATTAAAATTGTAATTATATATTGTATTGAAAATGTAAAAGTAAAAAAACAAAAACAAAAAACCCACAAACCCGGAGCAGTGCGAAGCCTTCAATCGTGGTGTTCAATCATAAAACCCAGTCATAGAACCCACCGGACCAGAATTCGAACCTCCCTCCTTGGTTTGCAACTCCCAACCACAACTGCCATGCACATGTAGTAAAATTTCAGTGAATTGGTGCAGATGAGGCGGTTTATCTTATTTTGTTTAGATTTTCGGACTGTATTTTGCTTATTCTTTACATATTACCTCACAAATAGCCCCGTCTTCTGTTTTCAGTCGTCTAGCAGTACACACTCATCCTCCGGCCTCGACACCTCATCCGTCTGCGTTCTCAGACAGGAAGTAGATGTTCACCCGCCGCGTCCTGGTGCTGCTGGCACAGCTGCTTTTAGTTACGGCGAGTGGTAATCACATTGCTAAAGTTTAATTGTTCAATTATTGGTGCGCTTTGTGAAGGGGAAACACAGACCTATCCCACACCCTCTTCTCATCTCTGGCCTCTTTCTCTTTCTCTCTCTCCTCCTCTTCTCTCTCTCCAGCAAATGGACCATATTTGTAATGGTTAGCAATTAGAGGAAGGGCCCTTTTGGTAAGTTGTGCCTGGTGCAGCCCTAATGAAAAGCTTTTATTACAGAACCCGCTACTGCAGTTAGCAGCAAATTATGGGTCATTTCTGTCAGCCCAGGGCCTTGGCTGCCACGGCTACATTTAGATAAATGACTCGCATCAGGCAATGCCAAACAGCAAGCCGCGGGGACATCCGTCTTTTTTATTTAATACACAAACCCACAGACACTGGCTTTTATCTATCTATCATTGTTCTGGAGGATGGCGTGATGGAGGCAGGTAGAGCAGATCAGATTTGTTTTTCCAGGGAATGATTGAAGTCATTGGGGCCATAAAGCAACGCGCAGACACACGCTGCCATTGTCATACACACGCTTTGGAGGGCTGGAGGGGGTCTTTGTGGTTCTAAATCGCCACAAGACCATTTCTTATTTATTCTTTCAGGTGCTTTCATGGTTTGCATATGGCACACTATCATCTAAACCGGCTTTTATACGGATTCTAAAGCTGGGTTAGATATTTTGACAGAATGAAAATGTCACCTGTTCTTTCACTTACAAACTCACCCAACAGTCGGAATCTAGATGGGCATGAAACAATCGCTAATTCGATATTTTGAACAACGTTTAGCAACTTTGGAATTTTTATTACTCTGTGAAACTTTGTAACTTTTTTACTCTCATTTCAAATTTAATTCAGGCTAATGCCGATGTCATGCTTTGTGGAAACATCTCAATCGAGGGTCAAAACATAATGACATAAAAATATGCATTGATATAGAGTACTTGAGCAAATTAGAAACTTTGTTACTTTTCTTAAGTATCTTTGGCTACTTTGTACTTGTAACAAGTAACAAAAAAACAAGCAACTTTTATTCTCTACTTGACTGCATTTTGATTGAGTATCTGTACTCTTTACTCCACTACATTTGAATGGACACTTACCGTTGCATTGTGATTGTGCCCGACAAGTCGGCATCTTTTTCGCCATCTGCAGGGAGCTGAAGGTACTGGATGCTATTTATGAGTTTGACTGAGACTGATTTTATTTTATTTTTTGTTCTGCCATTTTGAAACATTGAGGTGTTACATTTCACTTCCATATTAAGCCCCATCAAACCCCAAACCCCAAGAGATTCATGTTTTCCCCATGTCTTGGTGATTTTTGGGCCTAAATTCAGTACTACGAGTAAAATACTTAAGTTCTTTAAAAATTGGACACTTTATGACTTTTACTCAAGACTTCTTGGAATTTGTGACTTGTAACATAATGGAGTAATGTTTTATACAGTATCTGCACTTTTACTCAAGTATGGTTTTACAGCCCTGAGAATGTGTATACATCCAAAAATGTGTCCACAAACAGTTCATGGGCTATTGGGTGGCAGGGGTCATTGTGTCACTGTCCTCTCTGTTCGATCTATACAAATACAAGTCTGGCTGGATAATAATGGCCGAGTCTCCAGCGGCGCGCACAAGAGGCTGTTGCCGGGAAACCGTGCGCGCTATGCCGCCAACTTCACCTGCGCCGCCGGGTAAACATCACCGAGTGATCTCTCTCTTCATTACACTCACTCCCTGATCTCTCTCCACCGCTAATGAAGAGGGGAGAACTGTCTTTCTCCGGCACTAGACAACAATCGCTCCGCATTCCCGGGCTTTTTATCTGAGCGCGGTAATGAGTGACATTCACGCGGCCGCTCGAGCAGACGCCTCCGGTTGCGCAGGAGCAGAAGCAGGGCGAGTCTATTCAGCGCACAGCGACAGATGCGCGCAATTACCACATTTTGGGCATTTCTCTGCTTTTATGTGAATGACTTTGTGACAAACTGTCCTTTCCCCTTTCTTTCACAAACTCTTTTTTAAAGAAAAGAAAAAACCTTTCCCCGGTTCCATTCTTTGAAAGAACCGTCTCGCAGCTTTGCATTCACAATGTTGTATTGAAGAGTCACTTTTTTTTTTTTTTTTTTAAATAATAGTTGTCATGTTTTATCTCGATCCACCGCGGATGACGTGATGCTGCCGTGCGCCGCACAGCGCTTTCGCTCGGGGATGGATGAACATATTAAATTTGAAGATTATCCCATATCAATCAATTTACATGCATATCTTTATATCCTGTATGTATGCAAATCGGACCGAAAAGAAACACAGCGGTTTCTAGTAACCAAAAACAAAAACCCTGTTATTGAAATAATTCATCAATGTTGTACATTTTAAAAACATTCGAGTTTTAAGACTGCATGATCGTTTACTGGTAGTAACATGTGAGTAAGCCGGTTCAATATTTTTCAATTCCAATGTTTGTTTAAACTATTCACAACAGAAAATGAGGCGTTGTCGCCACCTATAGGTGGCATTGGGTACTAGTGGGTCACTTAGTTCTACGTTTTTGGTGTTTCGGTTTTGGTATTTTGATCGTAGAAATGATAAAATATAATGAATATAATGAATTCTTCATTTCTATATATCAAAGTCTTGCTGGACTGTATATGTAAACCATTTTAAAATGCAATCTGTACTGCCTTCAGCAATATATCTGAATATTGGGTTGGCGGAAAAAAATAACTAAAATAACAATAAATGTTTTTTTTTTTTTTTTTTTTTTAGTATTTAATGATTGCCACAAATATGACATTTGTATAACAGCCATTACTACAGAACCTAAAATGCCCATTTACAAGCCGGAATTGTTTTTCACATCTTATAGGCAAATCTCAGGCAAATCCTGGCAGTTTTTCCCAAGTATAATTCCTCATTTGAAGTCAACGTAACTGCATTAAAACATATTTTTGCATGACTATCAGTGTTATGATAAATTGAGTGTTTTAATTTAAATGAGCTCCTACCTGTGTGTTCTGTATGATTCTGCAGAACAGGTGAATAAATTATTACTAACTACTTTTATCAACAAAGCAAAACGCATAAACTGTTTGCTCTGCTGGGGCCTAATTTGCATTCAAAAAGTGAAGCATTAAAAGATCAGTTATTCACATACGGCTTTGCTGATCAGGAACGGTCTCAAATCATTAAATTCAAGAACTCATCTCCAACATAAGGAAGCGAATTATTAATTTTATTTGATTAATTTTATTATTCCAAAAGTGAAATCCTACCAACTCGTCTTGCCTTCAATGGATAAAGCATTAGATAATTTATAAAATCTGCTAATTTCATCAAACCCTATTAAAAATAAGCAAATGTTTAAAACAAAATGTCTATTGCAAAGTGCAAGTGAAACTGAACAATGCAAGAGCTATTACAGATGCGGGGCAATTTTCTAAATAGTGCACTTGAACTTTGACCCTTGCACAGCGCCATTCCAGTTCATCACCATATTTTTTGTCCTCTGCTGTTTCAACAGAACGGTGGAGATTCAATGTTAGCAAGAGAAGGTATAATCAATAATATTTAAAATAACTACATATTTTTTATTCAGTCACACACACACACACACACACACACACACACACACACACACACACACAAAACCGAGCCTAGCTGAACTCTGACCAAAACTGTCAGCAAGAGACAGTGTTTCAGACAATTGAGATCTATGGTGGTCCCAGTGGGCCTTTTGAGCAGATAACTCTGTTAGCCGTCCATAGATGGTGTGTCTCAACGGCCCGGCTGACTTCATATCTTTGTGCTCATACACACATTTATCATGTAATTACCTTGTTTGGGCCGAGCCTCTGATCTTAGAACATCATTACCAGTAATTACAGGACATTTCACGCCTGTCCTCTCACACAGATGGGGTTCCAGCCCCACAAAAGACCAGTAAAGAGGGCGGATTTATTTCAACACATCTTTTTCTTTCACTCGTCTTTTATTTTCATAAAGTGCTCTTGGGTAAATTAACCAAACCGTGCGTTTTGTCATTATTATTATTATCTTTTTATTTTAGATGTTTATTTTTTTGGAGCGGGAGGTGAGTACCAGTCTATTGTTTTGAAGACGTTTAAAGTGTTAAAATGTGTTTTAGCAGACAACATACTGTAACAATTCAGTTGAATTCAAGACAAACTGCATTTCAACAATTAAATATTTATTTGTTTATTTATTATATATTATTTTTTTATTTTTCATTATTTATTGAAATATTTATATTATATATAATATAAGATTATTTATTTATTGAAAAGGAAGTTTAAAATTTTTTATTTGAACATTTAAACGCAAAGACAAGTGTCTGTAAAAAAAAAAAACAAAAAAAAAATACTAGATTATTCTCTTCATGTTTAACATTTTTAGACTATTTATATTCCAAACGCTTTGTACTTTTCTTGACTTCTTCAAACATGCGTATTATTTAATAGTAAAAATCTTCATGCCAATTGATATGTCATTTTTATAGCCATATGCCAATAAACTACCAATCCTTTACACCTACTGTACCGACATACTGTGCAGTAATCCAACAGTAATCCCAATAAATTCCAGGAGCTCAGTAAAAATCCATATCAGTAAATATTTTCATCCAAAAACGTCTACTACAGAGTGAGCAAATAAATGACAAGGCATGACAGCAGATGTGTGTGTGTGTGTGTGTGGTAATGAAAGGGAGAGGATGGGGGTCACATTAAGTCGTCCTGACCTTTACATGAACTGGGGGAGACCGATCACCCACTTAGCAGGTGCATGCGGGCGAACTGCGAAACAAGCCTCTTCAGTGGCGCGATCAGACTCTCGCTTTCTCACAGTGTTTGTGTTGGTTCAAGCATCTATTCTGAATCCATTACCCCCAAGGTCTTGCCTCCACATTCTTACAATTACCTGGGCAGCAAAACAGGTGCGTTCTCGGGTTCAAGTTGTCGGTTAAAAAAAAACCTTCCGGAAACAAACAGCAAGACACACGCACGGAAAAAAAAATGCGTAATTCCATAAGTGAGAAAAAGCAAGTCAAGGAAGTGCACTGACAGTCCTGTTTAATGGAAAACAAATTGCTCTCCACTTCCCTGGGACACAGATAGCGGCCTATTTGTGCCTGTCAGGCTTTGTTGGGAACAATCGGGAGGAAGTGGTGGTATCCCAGACAGGGATTGGTTTCAGGCCTCGCCGCCCCTCGTACGGCGGTTCAGGTGCAGCTCCAGTGCCAGCGGATTGGAGGGGGTGCGGGAGGGGGTCCGAGGGAACTGCCAAGGGGGATTGGGAGATGAATAACGTTGTTGTTTGGATCCACGGAGTGAAACAGTGCTTCTCTCTGAAAGAGTCCGTTCACTTTGGCATCTGCTGTGGATCATTATCCCTCCATTTTTTTCCTCCTCGCTCATACCTACACAATACGTGCTGATGTCAAAGTGTAATTAAATAAAATACGCCGTTTAGGACTCGTTACACTGGAGAATTCAAACTTGGTGGAATTCGAAAAGTAGAATAGGCTTTTTTTTTTTCGTTTTAAATAGTGGTCCGGGGGGGATACACACACTCACACTCCAACGTATGTAACCCAGGCTGTGTGTACACCTGTTTTACCAAGGCTGGGAACGCATTGACCTCACCTCTGACCGGCCACTCTCTGGCCGTCAACTGATCGCTCACAGTCGGCACAGAGAACATCTCACAAGCCAAATGCTCAGTTCACTAACCCACATCCAGATTCCCTCCATTTCCATATTGCGTTTCATTCTCTCTTCGTTTACGTGAATATCATCGTTGTACTGAGGAAGGAAAAAAAAACCCGAAAGAATGCCGTCTGTGTCTCCGGTCAGGCGTTTATAATAATTGACTGCTTAGGCCATGAAGAGCATCATATTTTGGAGGACGGCAGCCTTCGGAGTGCAAAGGCTCACTGAGCAGGAGACTAATGGGAGTTAATCTCATTTTCTGTCAGCCGGCTTGCAAAGGTCAGAGGTTAAGTGTGGAGGTCAGAGGTCCACTGAAAAGGGAAAAATGCCTGACGTGCAAGACTTTTCCATTGCATTGAGAAAAGAGCAGCGTTCTGCAGTGACAGTGTTTGCATATCTAGCTTTCGCTCCTCGGCAAGATGCAAATGTCTGGTTATTAAAAAGAGTAAACAAACGGACAGTGTCATTTACTGGTCATGGTTTGCGTACCTGGTGCTTGGAATGGTTTAAACAATTCTAGAGATAACTACCATCTTCTTGCTTTCGCTCTCCAGCATAAAGAAAGTGATATGTGAGCATGATGGAATGAACATTTACACTCTTTACACACATTTACACTCTCTTTAAATCAATTTCACCTCTTGGTCTCAAACTAGCTGTGCATTTTAATTCAGATGGAGGGATGAAATGATAGAACATACAGTGAAGAGATGAATTAATGATAGAAGATAAATATTCTTTGCATGGGTTTGGGACTGAAAAAAAAAACTAATTCTAAAACACACACTCTCTCTCTCTCTCTCTCTCTCTCTCTCACACACACACACACACACACACACACACACACACACACACACACACACACACACATACACACAGTAAAGTGAACACACACAAACCCGGAGCTCATGGACATGCTTTTACGTTTTAAAATCAACGGACTGAGTTTTGAACTTGCAACATCCCCAGTAGGTAGTTAAAAATGTCCTTCACTGAAATGCAAAAGATTTGTTGTAGCTATAAGTTCATTTTTGTTATGACATTGTATAAAAAAGTAAAAAAAAATTGAAGACAACTCATGGAAAGAAACAAAAGAAAAACTCCCAGATACACTGTTCAAAGTGTCCAATGTCTGTTACTAGTTTTTATATAGTGCAACAAAATACTATGTCAAACTAGCGCAAACAAATGTGTAAAGAAAAAATCTACACTGCCACCTATGTGTCACATTTGGAATTACAATATAGTAATACAATATTTAACCTCATAAACCTTACTCCAATTTGGTCTTAAATTACCAATGTCAATGTACATTAGCTAAAAAATGATTAGGATATTCACTTCCTTAATTTTGTTTCCTTACACAACCAGTAGACTCTAATTCAAGGCAACTTATTTCAAGCATCGACCCAACGTCAAGCCTTCCCCGCAAATCCAATCTCCAACATTAGCGTAACAAACACCAGCTCCACTGATTGGGTTCCAGAAGAGGAAAGCATCTTTTTTTCACAACGAAAACTTGCAGCAAGGGATGATGGAAATCACAGAGGCCGTTTCTGTCGAGCTGAAACAAGCGTCTATAAGCCAATTCTGCTCATTCTCAATAGCTGAAATAACTGTACGACTGATCTGAGACGCGTCCCCCACTCTTTCAACATTCTCAAAGGCGGATTATACGGGGATGTGGTACTCGCAAAATATTGCCTCCGTTTCTCTTTTAACAAGGCAATTACCCTGTCAGACACACACCCCTGTGCCCACAGTGACGCAGACACACACACACCGTTTCTTTGTCAATTAACCTCTGTTTCAGCCCAGCCAGGGGAAGAGAGCCGCTGTCAGTCTTTCAGTGCCGCCGCATTCTTCTAATAAACTTGGTTGACAGTACGATCAGATTGTGCCGGTTGCCAGGTTGCAGGGCACGGCAGAATGCTCATTTTTTTTTGCTGATAACTTTGCTCAGATTACTAATAGTTTGAACAATTTCTGTTTATCTTTGCGTCCGCAACAGCAGCACTAAAATGCTGGGAGAACACATGCGAGGGAAGACTGCGGCCTCCGGATCATTTTTAATAACGTTGCCACATCATGCCAGACGAGATTTCCTGCCCCTCTTTGATCAGACTCCAGCTTTGATTCTGTCCTTGCATGTCAGAGACGGTAAATGGGTATTTTATGAACGTTCCCTAATTATATCCCTCATCGGCTCGAGTCTGTTTGTGGTGGAAGGTCACTGTAAGCCTTTTGTGCTTCTATCAGATCTTCCTGCTCATCTCGGCCTGAAGAATGACAAATATTTACTGCCTTTCACTCATAAAGACCTACACAGTATTGTATGACATCGGGCAGAACCACAGCGCTCGTAGAATGCGTCCGTTTGCACGACACAACAAACTAGTTACCGTGGAAACCAAGCCACCTGTTAAACAAGGAGAGAGCCAAAAGCCCAAGCCAGTGCCTGTTGCAGCATCCCTTCGCCAGGTAATAGCATCCGGATGGCCTTAAAGAAATATTCAGATTATCCTTACCACTCATCATCACCCAATCCGTCAGCGCCAGCGGGAAATGAGCATGCGCGTCGTGTGATAGCGCGCCAACACGGCTTTAAGCCCTCCTTGGCCACACGAGCCCCCCGTTTCCATGGTACCTTGCTCGCGACAGCAAAGAGCAGAAGGAAATTAAGATTATCAGATTAAAAGTTCAGAGTTGAAAGCCACGGAAAACAAAATGGATGGGCGAACAATGGCGCCGACCCCGAGACATCTCGAGTGGGCTTTTGACTCCGACGACTTAATTCCCAGGCCCGGTGTTCTAAAATTCTGTCCTACACATGAGGATTTCCTACATTGTGCACACACAATATACAATTACGTCATGTTTTGGCCACATCAGGAAGTAACAGTTAGTAGAATAGTTATATCTGTCTTAGAATGCAGCAGTGGTAATTAGACAATCATACTAAAATAAAATGAAAAATATAAAGGATAAAGTTTGGTAAAGTTTAAACATTTTCAACGAATGTTCACAAAATGTACCATTTGCATGACTGTAAAGATAATTCCTGCTCAGTGACTTTAGCCTGAGAGTGTAGTTTTCATATTCAGGAATTCTATCTAGAAAAACACGTGTATAAAAGCTGATGAACGCAAGTAGTTTGACGTGCTCGCTTAATGTGAAGTCAGGAAACCTAGCGTTCTATCTTAATCGTTATAAAAAAATTCCAATAACATATATACATATTCATATATGTAAAAATTTAATCGCTTAAAGGATATTATAAGAATAATTACCGTCATTGCACAAGTGTATGTATTTTTAGCGCGCATGCGCATAGAGCGATGTAGGAAATCCTCATGTGTAGGATAGTATTTTAGAACACCGGCTCACGTGACATATTTCACGTAGGCCTCGCGCGCACACTTCAGCTCCAATTTGCAACCGACACCTCGCGACTGGCGCTTTCCCGCGCGTCCTGCCGTGCCAATTCGCTTTGCCGTCGGGCTTGTTTTACAAAAAGAGGCTTTAATGCAACTCAATTCACAATTTCCTCCGCTGCCGAGGATACGACCCGGTCTGTGGGCTTCCTCGCCCGCCGCCACACACCACAGGCCGCGCTATTAAAGACGGCAGGAATTCCGATAAGCATGACATTAAACTCAATTTCAGATACCCACAGTCCCACTAATCTTCCTTAACTGCACCATAATACTTTATTTATCTGGGAGGGTGAGTGGAATTGTCCTTAAGCGAGATGTGGTAGCACTTTACAGTATGCATTTCACACGAGAGCTAATCCTTTGGGAGACGCACGGAGGGAGAGAAGGAGAGAAATGGCCTGGCTTTTTGGAAAAGGTAAGACTATCTTGACTCGGGAGTAGGAATGCTGAGCTTATCTGCCTGGGGTTTTAATGCTTTTTGAAATGCTATGACAGATTAGGTAAACAGTGCATTTGATGAATCGGAGAAGAAGTCAATTGGCCGTACAGCGTAGCGTTCAATCCTCACACCGCACAAAAAGCTCTTTCTTACCCGCCGCTCCTCTACTTTCCAGAGGCTTAGAGATGCATCCTACCCAAATCTGATTTCCCTCACATTAACCTTCAGAAGGGCAGGTTACACTAAAGCTGCAGACACTTCCGCAGGTGGAGAGGTAAGAGGGACTTTTCCCCGCGTCACACCAACTCACCTGTTGGAAGCTTTTTATTACTATTAAAAAAAAAAAGAGCGTTTATTTAGAAGAACCAATAGATTTAGGAAAAGTGTGTGCGTGTTTGTGTGTGACAGGTTTAAGTAAAAAACCCTGAAAATACTGATCCAACGTTTCGAATACAAACATTTTCAATACGTTTTGGTATCAAAAATGCTATTTTGTTTCACCGACTGTGTTACATTTTACGGGAATACTAATTTTTTTATAGCATATTGAGCTATTTTTAGTTATAATAAAACATGGCGGTATAATAAAATGCATACAGTTTACAGGAATGAAGAAAAAAATTATTGTGCAAGCATAGTTTAACATACTTTTAGAAAGTTTAACATAACTTTTGAAATACTTTTAAAACCATTATTGTACAGGGCTCTAATATTATGTCCTGTGTAATAAAAAAGTAGTAATAAAATACTTTTTAAGCAACATTGCAAAGACTTGTGATGCTTAAACTATTAGATCGAGTCTGTGAATAAAAATGATAAAACAAAGTACACAGCGTTTATTATGTCTTGATTCCTTTGATCTTTTAATCAAGTTTGATTGATTGAATCAGCAACAAATGACCAATCAAATTATTTTTGACTGATAATTTGTCAACTGATCAAATAGTTTTTATATCAACAAATATTTTGAATGACCATTTATAATTAAGCATGTTGATAATGTGTGTGTACAGGCATTTAGGTTAAAGTGGGGACTTGGGGATTTTAGACCTGATGTTAAACAGGTTTTCAGTTAAGGTTAGAGTAAACAAGGTTTAGAAAGAAAAATGTGTGTGTGTGTGTGTGTGTGTGTGTGTGTGTGTGTGTGTGTGCGTGTGTGTGAGTTATTAGAAGAAGGCCAGACCTTAAAAACCGGTTGAATGAATGCTTTTCTAGAAATATTTCCCCTTTCACTGCTGTCTTTCCTTTAACACGCGGCTGACAAACAGATAATCCCCCCAAATATCCCAGAGCAGTTTGATCTCTTCTTTCCTCATCTCTTTCCTTTCCTCCTTCTCCCTGTCAGCCACTCATCTATCCACAGGAACAAGTCTCTCTCTTTCCTCTCTAATCCTCTTTTAGGACATTACCTGCTAATAAAGACACTATGAGACGGACAGTGAGAGAGGAGAAAATATCAAGTTACACCCAGTGGCATATTCACCCAACAGCTGCTTCATCCAAGACATAATTCTCAAGATAAAAGCACAAAAGGACGTCGTCTTATCTAAACTCCTGACTTAGACATGAGTGCCACCACGTTCATAAGCTGTAACAAGCTTTCCTTTCTTTTCAATTAATACACTGTCGAGTTCAGTTTTCCTAGAAACTATCGTTCTCAATTCGGCTCGACTTTCTCTGGTTATATCTTTTTCATTTTAGTCAGACAAGATATTAACACACACACAGTCTTTATATGTTGAATATTTTCTAAAAGTGAAAAAAAAAAAAAGTTGAAATACATTTTTAAAAATAAAAAATTTGGGCATTTTGCATATAACTGACCTCACTTGGCAAAACATGCAAAAAATAATTATAATGATGTCAATTTTTTTTCAGTGCTGTATTAATTATTTATAAGGGAATTAGTGCATTTGTTTGTCTTTCTGTTTGTGAAACTATCGGCCTGTTTGTTTGTTCCTGTTTTTTTTACTTTTCATTTTATCACAAGATTTTACTGTGCCTCTATTGTATTTATATTGTTATTAATTATTAATATAATTTGTATGATAAACAAATACAATTGTCACATCAATTCTGAATTAAAAAAAAAAAAACAGTAAATTAAGTGTATCATTGTACCATCATCTACTTACACATATTAGAAACTTGGAAAATGTTTGATGAAATGTATCACTTTTCAAGGAGCTCAACTGTAATCACCACTGTTGCTTCGAGTACATCACTTCCTTTCCCCGACTGCAATCATTTGCTCTAACTTACAAATTATTAACCAACCAGTTTAAAACAGTCATTCACTAAAAACAAGCTTCCTAGACCAATCACTAAATGCCTAGTGAATATCACTAATTCCTGACAGCCGCACTGACACACAAAGGCCAGTTCTTCATTTCAACTTCTCTTTGCCTAAACGAAGTTGGAAAACTATAAAGCCCCCACAGTTCTGCTAAACACAGCAGATTAACCCTGACCTTAGAGGACAGACTAAACAGCACTTATTCTCCGGCCCTTGGGCCCGTCCCGTACAACCCACACAGGCATTATGGGATGCTGATGATGAGTTTATTAGATTTGTTGAGGAGCGATGACAGGCTTGTTTGTCAAGAACGGTTTCAGTAAAGACCTAGTCCTCCCTCTAGTGTTTAGTGAAGGATCTTTTATAGGAGTTTAGGAGGAAATGAAAGGGTCTTTTATTCAGAAAGAAACCCATTCCTGACTATAAGGCAACAAAGGCAATGCTGATCCATAATGTGTCATTGAATAACATGGCAAAAGTTTATGATCAGAGCAAAAACATCCAGTAAAGCAATCTGTGTGTCAGATTGACATAGGGAAGTTTGCGGGACTTATTCTGGTTAATATTGCTGCTGCGAATAATAATAATAATAAAAATAATAATAATAATAATAATAATAATAATAATGATAATGATAATAATAATGATAATAATAATTTTAATAATAATAAAAGGGGGAAAAAATAAGATAATTAAAATGAGATCTATTACACTAGTGGTAAAAACGTAATTTTAAATGTAAAACCATATTTTGCACAATAAGCAGCCACAAAATATTTCCGGAGAGATATTAACATTCTCCACCAGATGGCGCTACTATCCCACTATGGGTTTCTAAGCTTCTGGAAACGCATTACTGAAGTCTTTAATAACTTAACGTTGACTGTTTCAAAAAGCTTTTAACAATGAACATGAACAGCGGTTTATTTGTTTAATTCAGAAATACTATCTTAACAAAATATACTATATATATATATATGTATATTTTTTATATTCTGTTTGGAGTACAAATATTTGATTGTTTAGCACAAGGGTGGGCATTTCGCTTTGTCCAGGGGGGCACAAAGGGTATTTTGAACTACTACTACTACTAATAATAATAATAATAATAATAATAATAATATTAATAATAATAATAACAATTCCACAAAAAAGCTCTACAAAAAGCATTACATAATGACAATGTTTCAGTAATATACATTTTGTATTTTAATATAACTGTAATATAGCTGTAAAATACAGTTATGTATTTTAATAAAAAAAAAAAAATAACTTCAGTACAAAACCAAAGCAGTTTTAGTCTGTGCATTAGATAACTTTATTTGATTACTTAAACCTAAGACTTGTCTATGGGTGACAGACATTTATATAACCTAATAAAGTCTAAGTGTGGTGAACTAAGGACTACATGGACATCCTCAACATTTGAATCAGCCATTATTGAACACGCAAAGATAATGTCCAAGTCCACTAAGGGGCACTCAAAAGTCCAGAGCACCAAACAAACTCACAAACTATTATATATATACACATTACACACCCAGCGTAAAACCTCTATTAGAATGCCACATTTAGTAGAACGCCATCATGACAGAAGGGTTGATAAATAAACCGCCACCCTTAAACATGCATTTATTCACATCTTGTGTTCTTTGGAGCATGTGTACTAATACAGATGGTTGATTTTATTAATAATAACAACTTGTATAAGAGCGCAAAACACCATGACACAAAACCTAAACAACAGCCAATGTGTCTTGACCATTGAGGTGAAATGTGGTGGAAAAACCAGATAATTTGCCTCATAGAAAGACTACAGTCAATGTAGAATGTGCTCTATTGGAATCCCTTCAAACAGACAAACAGCAACAGCGCCTCCCGTCCTGGGAATGGAGAACCAGTAGAAACGCAGCAGACTCTTTGCTCACACAACTAGACACACTTAAGGTTACCTTATTAAAACATCTATTGTCTTATTTTAAGACAAATCGCTTCAATTGCCCCTTCTTACAATGAAACAGGACCATGTAAACGTGTTTATGATTCATTTTAAAGTTTAAAAGTGCTGTTAAAGTTTAAGTGCTGTTACTGCATGTGATATTCAGATATTGTGAGACGAGCCAACATTGTGTGACATTGAATCTAACATGTGAAACAACACCGTCACCCTCTAGAAGAATGCCACCTCTAATAGAGTACATTTTTGGTATATAAATGTATTTATTATTTTTTGTTTTTTTTTTTATTTATTTTTGCCTTATCCCTTAATTGAAGATACATTAGGCTTACCTAATTAGCAAACACACTAGTTCAATTCATATTGCTTCAAGTTAAATAGGATCTCAAATCAAACCCGATTTCAAAGTAATAACCATTACTAAACCCATAACTAATGCAATTCCCACGCGTTCATCACTACATGGCATTTAGCAAATAAAATCATGCACGCATCACTCATGTCGGTCAAGGTCAGGGAAATAAACAGATCTCAGGCTAAATTTAATGCTAACGAAATAATAAGATGAAATAATTAGACAAAATTACCATCAGTATCATCCACCGGAGCACAAACTGAAAACAAATATTTTCCAACAAATGATTCTGACAAGGTCCTTGCCCTGGGCCCAGTCAACCAGCACTTCTCCCTGCTCGCTCACATGGATTCATTGTACTATTCCAGAAATTTCTACTAGCACAGTATCATTAAAACAACCAACAGGGCAACAGACGCACGGCTGTGAAACTCAGCGAGGTGGAAATGACGAGGGTCTTATGCGCCTGCAAACCTACAGCGGTTGTGCAGCCACATGAAGCCAATGAACCAAAGGAGAATGATGTCCGCTAGGCAATGCCGGGTAAAAGAACATATCGGGGGGAAACGATTCTAGTGGGACAGCCAGTCATGATTTACCAGGACACTTCACAAATGAAGAAAGAAAACAATGTTGAAGAACAAAAAAACCTTCAAAACACACAAACTTGAAGGCAAATAAAACCCTCCAATCATCGCAGGCCAAGATCTAATGAATTCCAGCGTTCTAAAAGAAATGGTAACACGGCTTCTAAAAATGAGATTTATAACATATTGTGCAGAAACAAAGACACCGAAGCCAGTCATTTTTTACCAGGACACTTCACAAATGAAGAAAGAAACCAATGTTGAAGAACGAAAAAAAACCTTCAAAACACAAACCTGAAGGCAAATAAAAACCTCCATTGACCACAGGCCAAGATCTAATGAATTCCAGCGTTCTAAATAAATGGTAACACGGCCTCTAAAAATGAGATTTATAACATATTGTGCAGAAACAGAGACAACGAAGCCTCACACACCATCCATATCGCCCCCTCAAGAAGAAAAACATCACCGAGTTCCATTGATTGGTCAGAGCGGTTCATGCTGTCACAAAGGATCATGGGATGGACCGGCACACACCCACTGCCCAGACAGCGTGGGCGTTACCGTGGTAACAGAGGACACTGGTGATCTTTACTCAGAGAAATACTAATGAGTGTGAGTGTGAGAGGTGGTTTCTGTCTTGGAGCGGAGGTGAAGACAAGGTTTGTGAAGCTGCAGTGAAACACAGATGTACAAGAATCCGACCTGCTTCATGTGTGTGTGTGTGTGTGTTAGTGTGGCTTCCGATGGAGCAAAATGTCATGGTTGCTTGTAATTAGCCATGATGTCCAAAAAGAAATCCGGTGAAGAGAAAAAGAGAGAGAGAGAGAGAGAGAGAGAGAGAGAGAGAGAGAGAGAGAGAGAGAGAGATGTGAAACTGCCCGGGATCTACACAAATCACACACGCGCACACTGGCCGACAGACACACACACATGCATGATTTCACATATAAACGCATTTACACAAAGTGACAGGAAAATCATATGATATCCTCCAGCCAAGAACACAACATCCAGACTCGTCCCTCTCTGGTTCTCCCCTCCAACTCTTTTGCTCTACTTTCATATTCAAATATTCAGCCAAGTCGTAGCACAGATTGACCGTGTTGGCAGAACCACCAAATGCATCAAGAACTATTACGCGAATAGGAACCTGCAGTTTGATCTTATCATGAGTAAATAGAATTATGAAACGCAAGTCATTTTCCTCAATTCCTAAAGTAGACGCGTTCGCAAAACATGCAAATCTGACCGACGCCGTTCTGTATTTAATTAAAAACAAACGCAGACGCTGAAAATGATTTGTTTGAGGAAAATATGAATAAATCAATATTTAACTAAGGTAGTGATTAACAGTGGCAAAGTGCCAGACCTCAAATCTCTCCTCTGGCTTTTGCAGTTTGACAGGAACTGTTGAAAAGAGCAGCTCCAAGCTAATCAGATTTTATCTGAGTGTTTCCTTTCACTCTGCACAAGAAGGAATTTAACACAAATCCAATTTTCCCGTTTTCCAAATGTGCATGAGCTCAGGTTTATTTTTTTCAGTTACAGCTAAGAGCTCAAAAACTTTCAATTTTGTGTTCTTAAAAATCAGCTAAGCAAGCAGGGGCTTTGAGAACAGACATCACTAGTTAAAAATAGACGTTTAACACTATTGGCAATTAAAAGATGACTATTTGTCTGTTTGCATGCGTAATCGTCATCACAAAAAAGCAGAAGGCTTTTCGTTTGCATTATAGTGCACACATCGATTCATTTGTACCTATAAAAGGAACCAATAGAGCAGAGATCGATTGAAACGAGATATAGTGTCTGGATGATTCAGTGATTCACGCCATCCTACTACGAAACGGAGGGGCATTTGCCTCATGGTGACGTAAAAGAGTTCCCGTCGACAAAAATAAACACTTTCTAAATTTAGTCCTCTCGACATATTCTCGTCCTGACGATATGTTTGACGCCAGTCACGTGAGAGTGAGTTTGGGTGGTGTGCGTGTGTGGGTGGGGGGGGTGACTTTTTTTTTGACATAAAGCCGCTTCAAGGGCGATTTCTGCATTAGAAGCGCGCGCAATTCAGAGGCGCGCGCGACTGCAGATGAATTCCTGAAGTGTCGCGGGCGAAGGCGGATTTGTCGCGCTGAGGAAAAACATCTCGTCAAAAATGTATGTAGTTCGATGGATCTAATCACGATCACTTTGAGAACTAAATGGAAGTCCGAATCATGGAGGGACTGAATCATGCGTCGATTAGAGGAGCAGCGGAGATCTTCTCGGAGGGTTTACAAGTTGGACTAGCGCAACATAGTTTGCCTTCATGAGGTGTTCCAGGGGCTGATGTTCAAACTTCTGGGCTTTAACGCGAAGGGAATCATGCACGCGGCGGAGTTCGCGCTATCCGTGTTGCTCGTCGTGATCATCGTGGTGTCGTCGCTGTCCAACGTGCTGGTGCTGATCTGCTTCCTCTACAACGTCGAGATACGCAAGCAAGTTCCCGGGCTCTTCATACTCAACCTGACCTTCTGCAACTTGCTTCTCTCCGTCTCCAGCATGCCACTGACACTTTTCGGGCTGCTGAGTGATTCTCACCCCGGAGGGCACGTTTTCTGTCAAGTGGTGGGCTTCCTGGACACTTTCCTGACCACCAACTCCATGCTGAGTATGGCCGCGCTCAGCATCGACCGCTGGGTGGCCGTGGTGTTTCCTCTGAGTTATCATTCCAGGATCCGTCATCGAGACGCCGTTATCGCTCTGGCTTACACGTGGGTCCACTCTTTGTCCTTCGCCGTGGTCCCCGCTTGTTTGTCGTGGGTGGGATACCATCGTCTCTATGCCTCTTGCACTCTCTGCAACAACCGGGCGGTCCATTCCAAAACGCAGTTCGCCATTTACACCGTGGTGCTGCACACGCTGACGTTCCTGTTGGTGTCGGTGGTGCTGTGTGTCACATACCTGAAGGTGCTGAAAGTGGCGCGCTTCCACTGCAAGCGAATAGACGTGATCACAATGCAAACGCTGGTGCTGCTCGTGGACATCCACCCGAGGTCAGTGGGAACTTGTTTTGGTTAGGATTGATTTTCCCACACGCATGCGGAATGGACAAATGTGGCCTCATTGACCACTTGATAACACTAAGACACCAAAAAAAAAACACTAAAACCTGCAATTGACGTTAACATTATTATGATGTTTGACAGCAGATCAATGCAGATCAATGATTTGGCATGTCATGGCAAAGTGTAAAACAAACAATTTATTTTTAAACTTTATTTATTCACATTGTTGGGTTTCAGCACCACAGTTTTGGTCCACAACAGTGAATGATGACTAACCTTAAACTTCCCAATAACTCTAGGTATTTATAATTTATAATTACAAAACAACACTGAGTAATCCATGTCATGCTGTGAATTGTTCAAAAATAACAAATGAACAAATGTGGCCTCATTGATTACTTGATAACACTAAGACACCAAAACACTAAAACCAGTAATTGACGTTAACATTATTATTTGAGATGTTTGACAGCAGATCAATATTTTGGCATGTCATGGCAAAGTGTAAAGCAAACATAATTTGTTTTAAGTTTATTTATTCAACTTGTTGAGTTTCAGCACCACAGTTTTGGTCCACAACAGTGAGTGATGATTAAACTTCTAGGTATGTATAATTTATAATTACAAACCAACATTTAATAACCCAAGTTATGATGTGAATATTTCAAAAATAACAAATGGACCCCATAACTCGAGAAAACCCAAGTAAAATACAAAGCCAACAACAATGTTCTCAGTCCACTGTGACATTTGTCAATGAGAAAAAAAAATCTGAAATGAGAAATATTAATGCAAATGAAAAGTTGGGCATTCTTAAAATACTAAAACGAAAAAGAGAAAATGAAGACAACTTCTCATTGTTCAACTTCTTCAACATTCTACACCACACATGACAAGCTTGTCATTGCACTGCTATAATTGTCAACCAATCACAGCAAACTTCAGACTGACCCTGTGAGCAGATAAATAATCCTCCACAGGTGTGACAGTTGTACTGACATATTGTATAATACACTGTTCAGTAATTCTCAGAAGAAGCTTGAGCAAACACGTCAGTCTGTGAATTTCTTAGAACAGCTGTTTATAGTTTTGACTCTTTGGTCAGAATTTTTTTTCTATTTGATGAGCGTATTTGTATTTCACAAAGA
This sequence comes from Paedocypris micromegethes, assembly GCA_028031935.1. Taxonomy (NCBI): domain Eukaryota; kingdom Metazoa; phylum Chordata; class Actinopteri; order Cypriniformes; genus Paedocypris; species Paedocypris micromegethes. The sequence goes on along the minus strand of CM051497.1, from coordinate 25,835,613 downwards.
CGTAGATGAAAAAATAGGTAAGTAACACTCCCAATGAAACAGCATTGAACTTGAAGTCATCACTGTTTGTCTAGTGTCCGTCAACGCTGTCTGGATGAACAAAAGAGGAGACGACAGAGAGCTACACGAAAAATTAGCACATTCATTGGAACCTTCATCATCTGTTTCACACCATATGTCATCACCAGGTGGGTTTTCGGTTTAATCTAGCTCACACATGCCAAAAAAAAAAAAAAGAAATCAATGACCCGATGCAAGCATATGTAATTAATATTGACATTTATGTAGAGACAAAAATGTCACAATGAGAATAAATTCCAATGTAAACAAGTGATTTTGTGTCCACTAGTCTACAGTGCACATATGACGTCAAGAACAGGGGTTTTGTAGTAAATGTCAGAACGTCCACCTGACTCACAATCAAAGAAAGAGATGTGCTTCTTCCTGACTGAGGTTAAAAACAAGAGAAATGTGAGCTTATAAAGAGCGAGGCAGTGTGTGCTATCCTGATTCGTGCTGGAGGGATCTCATCCTTTCAGCCGTCGTCAAATGCTATTTTTGCAAGCAACTGGCAGGCCACAAAATATCCTCTTAAATAGACTATTAAAGGGATATCTTTAGTCTTTCAAAATACCAAGTTGCTTATAATTTGTTCATCCATCTATTATCTCTTGCAAAGTTGCTAAAATGTCAAAGTTAGTGCTGGAGCTGTGTATTTTAATGCCCAGCTTTTACATTCTGTGTGTTCTGGTTTTAGGATTGTGGAGCTGTTTGTGACCGAGCCGTTTAATCCATATTGGGGTGTTCTGTGCAAGAGTCTGGCATACAGCAAAGCCGCATGCGACCCCTTTGTCTATTCTCTCCTACGGCACCAGTATCGGAAAACCTGCAGTGACATCATCAACCGCCTCATGAAACGTAGCTCACTGAACGCCTCCCAACACAAAAGTGGAAAGATTGGAGATACCGAAGCCAACGCGACAATTAGGAGAACCAAGGAAATCGTGAAAGATAGGGAAATTGAAACCAGACCTACAGACTGAAGAACTCCTGTTGCTATAGAGATGAACGGTCACAAAGGTAGAGCTCCGACTATGGAAGACAAAAAAAAAAAACAATAAAAGGCAGAGCAGACCGTGGGGTTCCCAACTCTGCATTTCTCAACTCAAACAGAATTCAAGACTCGACCACGACAAAAGGAATTCATTTTTTTTAATGCATTAATCATCCTCTTTTTACTTTCTGTCCTCCTTTCGTGCTCATCTTTGGTCCAGACTTCCTTTAAACTTTTTTTCTTGTTGCAAACATTTCCTCTTACCCTACAGTTTTTGATCTCTTCTTAACATTAATGCTTCTTGGAACTATGTTTGCATCCCAAAGTCAATCTTTGAAAAAATGCTTGAAGAGAGAAAAACTTTCGACTTGTTTTGATCTAAAACGTCTAATTTGTACTTGTGATGCTGTGCATAAATTGTAGCATTAGTTACTAGAGATCTGGATAAGGTTTATGCTTGTATGAAAAGGGTAACTGTGATGACTTAACACATTGACTTTATTTTGTGAGTTTATTGCAAAAGAATCTGCCTCACTTTTCTGTAGATGATGTTCTTGTGAAACTCAATGGCATGTAGCTTTGAAACAGTGTAGCATGTACTTGATACGAGTATCAAGTCCAAAAGCAGTGGACAGTTCCCATTTTACTGTGCCTTTATTCATATTTAAAGGTTTTAATGTGAAACATTATTTGGCCTTTGAAACAATATTTTGAAATTTCTATGAAAGCTGCAGAGGAAAATGAAGAATAGCGTTGTAAAAACCAAAAGGGCAAATGTCTGACTAAGAAATGACTAAACATCACACCTAATATTTACAACACTAATACTAGGACTATTAAATCCTGATTTACAAGCGATTTGGAGGAATTCTGAAGGCTGAGCAGCTTTCAGCATCTCATTTGTACTTGCTTGGTAAAAAACGAGTTGTGGAAAATATTGTGCAAGTGCCTGAAGTGCTGTCATATTGGTTTATTTAATGTTCTCAGTGTGGCAACACCGGTCAAAATAGTAAAGTACAGTGTCGTTTAACAATTGTAAAACAAAGAAAAGGAACTTTGTGGCAGGTTTGTCATCCCTAATCGTTTGGTTGTGTAACAAACTGCTTTCATTTGTTGTTGCAAATACATTTACAGTATAGATTTTTGTATTGTAAACAGTAAAATGATTTCTACAGGGTCATTTATATTTGAATGTCATTCTACTGTATGAGGCGTGTAGGTTTGCTTGTGTGTGAGAGAGAGAGAGAGTGTGTGTGTGTGTGTGTGTGTGTGTGTGTGTCATGTGCAGGGGAGATTGACATTAAATTACACATATTGTTTTTATTTGGTGCAAATGGAAAGCCTTAGGAAGAAACATGTCTATTTTTGTTAAATGGAAAAACACAGTTTTAAATTTTGCTACATAAACATATATGTGACTTTGATGACAATAAACATTGGGTCTAAAAACAGCCAAGAGGATTTCATTTATTTGACAGCTCCACTCAGAACGAAAGCTCAGCATGGACAGTGAGCTGCAAAGTCCAATTTCTAATCCATTTTGTCTAGAGGATTCCACTCCATAGTTTCAACTGCCGGAGAAAAGGAAGAGAAACAGCACAAAAAGTTCATTCCCAAAGAGGGAAAAAGCACAAATATATAAAACATAGGAATATGGAGAGAATCTCTTTGAAAAGCTTTAAACAGATTTCATCCCTCCCTCTGCTCTGCTGAAACCACGGCAGCTGTGCACTTTGCACTCATGTTCCAGTTCAGAAAGCACACAATGAAGAGAGAAAAGTCAAGAAGTTTCTGTAATTGCAGGTTCAGAAGAAGAAGAAAGAGCAAAGATAAAGAAAAAGTAGAGAGCGTGAAGACATTACAAAGCTTGGGAACAGAGAGAATGAGCCTACTAGAGTATTCTGGGTAATTATTTCTGCTTTCTCTCATCACTAACTCCTCTGGCTTTGCAAACAAGAATTTCATGGGAATTCAACTAAACAACTCATAATAATGAAACGGTCTTTTGCCAGATCTTCTCCTGCTAGTTTAAAATTTCCTGAAAAGTTCCACTGCTCATTATTTTACCACACAGCAAACATTAATATCGTCATCACTATTGAAAAGCACACATACAGTGAAATAACTATGAAACTGGGAAATAGCTTTTCTGATCATGTTGACATCATTTGCATTCATTGCAGATTTGGATGCCGTGTTTAGACATTTTCCTTAAAAACGTACCTGGAATAAGATGTTCTTTTTCTCTTGCTGTGCTTGTTCTTTAGGAAAAACAAGTTTGCAGCTTAATTACAGTGTTGCACAAAAAGGGCTTATCTGCCCTTTTTATCTATTATCGTTTTAAAGTATTACAATGTCTAAATATAGCAAAAAATACCAACTTCTTTTAAAAAGCCTACTTTTTAAAAAGAATTATGTTAAGGAAAACACTCTTTCACTCTTATTTACATTTCTTACCATCTAATGTAGGTATTTTTAGCTACACATTAACCATTGTAACATTATCTTACGTATATACTGTAAAAAGCTTGCAAAAAAAAATAAAAAATATTGCATTCAGGCGCAATGTAAACTATAACATAAATACAATATGGACTTTAAAGACTTACGGTAATTTAAAAGACTTTATTATATGCTGGGGAAATACATTTTAGTCTGAAAATTTTGTTTTGGTTGCTGTTTTTCATTAAATGGTACATTCAATAGTTTTTATCTATGAAATATTAGTTTTGTTAACTATTTAAATAGTAATTTTTAACTCTTTAAATAGTAATTTTAACAGGAATAACATGTACACATGATTTGTAAAAGTAAAACGTAAAAAGCTTGTTAAAAAATACATAAAAATAAAACATATAATTATTCAAAATTTTAAAATTAACTTCTTTAAATTCCCGTTCCCTAAAATGAATATTAGTAACGCCAAGAGGAAACATTCAAACACACGCGGCTTCATGAGCATCAACCCATAAGATTTAACACAGCAATTCAAATTATCGCTGTATTTCCTTGGACCTGTCAAGCATTTCATGGCATGTTGTACAGCGGATTAGAAAACTTAAATCTTATGTACCACTAAAAGCACTACCATGTCAACACACAGAGACACACACACACTTAAGAGAGGAAGAGAATTAGAGGGAGGAGAGAGAGAGAGTGAGAGAGAGAACACTATAATAAAGACAATGTGAGACAATCATTTTTTAACAAATCCTTAACGTCAGTCATGGAAATACATAAGGCCAAGTTTCTAAATCACCATCATTCCCAAGATTCACCCACACTAACAGTGCAAAGCGCTCAAGAGACCCAAGCAGTGAGCCAATTAAAAGCCACAAAAAAAGAGAGCGAGTGATAGAGAGAGAAAGAGAGAGATACCAGGGGAGACCAGTCATGCCTGGGATTTCCACTCAAAAACTGCAGAGCTTCACAGCAATTCAACAGCACACAAGTGTTTTACTCTAGACCACTAAAGAAATTCCAAGCACCATTCTCTACTACGTACATCTTAACCATTGTGCCAAGTTACACATCTAACTGTTTATACTATTTATAGTATATACAGAGAGAGAGAGAAATCCCAGACAACCATGGGATGGACAGACAGACAGATAGATCACCATCTTTTGCATCTTTCAAAAATGGTCTTTTACCATAAAGTCTTACGTTCCTGACTAAAAGGCCTTTGAAATAATGTGACAGACTTACTTGGACTTCTTGTAGTTACCTGAGACGACTATTTAGCGTGACTGATGCAGAGACAAAGTGACAATGACTTCAGTGACTTCTTCAATGAACGGACCAGAGTTTATTTGAGCTAATAAAGCTAAATCCCTCCAGAAATAACCGATCTCCAGACAGTAAGGAAGAGAGTGATGAAATGATCTTACTTTACATACATGTACTGGGCAGGGCGATATAGCAAAATAAACGATCACGATGATTCTTCATATCAGTCAATATTCATAATTATCAAAAATCTGAATAAAAACTTTCTGAATAATTGTCAATTATCAGAATAATAATATCAGAATAATTATCAAAGTGTTATATTTGTTCATTTTAAAAGGCAACTTTTTATCTCCTGAATGAAAAATTTGATAGTTAAGGTATCACAAGTTTATGATTTTTTTTTAAATCAGAACATGATTAATTATTTCTAGCAAAATTAATATCAGTAAAATAGAATTTTATTTGAAAATACCATATGAAAAAATGATACCGTATATAAAATAAAATAAAAAAAATATATATATAAAAAACATTACAATTGTGTTTTAAGGAAAGGGTTAAAGATTTCTTAGACTCATGTTACACTTTTAGTTATTGTGTCGCTGCTCTCGTAATTTCTCAGCACCTTTTTTTTGGACTGGTATGATTATTTTTAAAAATGAACTGGTTTGTGCCAACTGGCAAAAAAAAACAAAAAGGAAAGACTCCCAAGACTCCTGAAGATGAGTGATCTATCTTTCCCACCATGTCTGTGACCTTCGGCTTGTGGTTGTTCTTACTACCTGCCGTGTGCGGCATCCAGACGAGCAGTATGCAAATGACCTGCACATATTACCAAAGGCGCATAAACAATGTCAACCATCATGTCTATCAAAAAATGCAAAAATAAAAATTGTTAAATTGTGGAATATTTGTTATCAATTTAGCAGATAACTTTACAAAAATGTGTGAGTGCAAAAATAAATGTGTATATATACTGTACAAATTTACTGTATATGTGTATTTGGGCATATGTATACAGTATGAATAATTTATCTCATTTTAATATATCCAATCATATATACATACAACTCGGCACCAATAAGTACAGGCAAAATAATAAACAGAATGCATACAGTGAGGAACAAGCTGTAATTAGAGCAATTACTGTACAGTGGCAATATGAGATGCAAAACAATTCAAAAGAAACCACGAACCCTCCAGACACCATTCACTATTGCCGACTAACACGTGACTTTCATTTCTCCTGTTCTGTCAGATCGTCTGTTACTCGCACTTTTCACTTTCAAGGAACATAAAAGTTACACATTTGCCTGCTTCCAGTTTTACTCAACTGCATTAGAGGCTGTAAAAAAGCTCCAGCAAGTGGTGTCAAATTGTCAGTAGTTTAGCGCATGCTAACACACCCCTACGCACCAACTTGATAGGTTGTTCAAAAGATATCCCCAGCATCCAAGCAATTAGTGCTCATTGTTTCCATAGCAACCTATGCGACCAGTGGGAAGGAGCCAGAATTTGGACCATAATTGTGTTTTTCCCCCCTTGCTCTTCAGAACATTTCCTCACTATGATGCATTGTGGATTCAGGCGATGCAATGCCAAAGACGAAAAATACTTCAAACAAGTTCAATTATGCAGCTCTGAGCTTGAGCGAGTTCCCTCATTGGAGCGAGTCTCAGCGCATCACGAATCACACCTGATGCATATTTTAATCATTGATTCATTCTAGAAGCATCTGTTCATCCCTTTACCAAACACACAGACGGAAACAATATTATAATGAACTCACCAAATGGTCCGAGTTATTCAAGTGGATCACGGTCTAATCAGACGAGATCTGGAGGGCAGCAATGAACAGTTTCTCAAACTCTGGACCTCTTGAAAAAATGCAGATATTTACAAAGGAATAATGATAGAAGTGATTGTGTGCAATCTACATGTTTGAGAGGGGGAATATTGTAATATGAAAAGGATCAGAAAATAAAGGTCGAAGCCTTTGAAATGTGACACATACACACACACACACACACACCTACACACACACACAGGTTCACCAACAAGTCAACACAATCTCTGGAAAACACATTAAGCCTGTTATCATTATCAGCAGTCGCACAAACATACACTTCATTTTCCTGTCATTTCGGTGGGAATTGAACTGCGATATGGTGGAGGTTAAGAATTCTAGTTATCGTTGGGTCACTTTGGCACACTTTATATTTCCACACCCTGTCAAAATTTCCAAAAAAAAAAAAAAGGGAAAGAAGGATTTGATAGTTTTGTTGAGGTTTATTATTCATTATTGTGGAGATTTGTAGGTTTCCATGAAAGACGTACAATAATGCTGAAAGAGAATTCTCTATGAAGCGTAATTGAAATAAAAAAAGCATTTAGAATCAAAACAATTTCCTTTTTAACATACATATGCATAGAAAAGATCATTTTGACATATTGTAATTTAAAGGTAGTATATTAAATGAAAATGGGTGCGGAAGAATTCAAATAGCTTTAACATGGTCACTACACAGGGTTTTGTAAATCTATTAAATATGATTAAACATCGATTTCAATATATTATATGAAATACATATATAATAAATATTGCGAGTACTACAGCTTTTGTTTTTATTGAACAAACTGCGTACACAAACATGATAGGAAAAAAAACAATAAAAAAATGTTTTTAGATCTAATCTATGTAAAACTCTCCAAACGTAATTAAAATTTGAATATTTGCAATAAAATGTCCCTCAATTGTGATTCAACGCCTGATATTTATGCTAGACTGCACATCAATTATTGCAACCCATATCCTGTAATAATAAAATTGACTAAAATGAGTATGGCTAGCATCCAAGTAGAATAAGACCGCAGACATAAAAAAGAAGAGACAGGAGAGATAGAAAGAGAGAGAGAGAGAGAGAGAGAGAGAGAGAGAGAGACAGATAGATGCTCTGATCTGTGCCGCTTCTAAGTCGCTGGCCATTAGCTGGACTCCTGCAGAATACGTAATTACTCCAAACTCTGTGTGTATGTTTATGTGTGTGCGTGCGAACGCGTAGGCGAACGTGTACGAGCCTCAGTGTTAATTAACAGACTTTAATCATCTCATAAAACACCAAAATTTAAAGTCCAATTTACAAATAATTGAATGTGCTGCAGCATGTCAGAAGTGACGTTTCGAGTGATGACACGCTCTCACTGGCTCTCATTACTTTCCTTGGAACCTACGAATCTGAACTCATGTGCACTCACTGGAGTAAATATCTGACAGGAAGAACATCATGTTCCTGTTGTTCTGAGAAGGAACCTATAGAACCTTCACGCGTGGGGAAAAGCACCATGAGGTCGTTTAGACATGAAATCATAGCAGTAATTGCAATTAAACGCCAGTCCTAAATTTTTACAGTGTTTTAGCAAACGTAACCAAGTCAACGTTTGCTTAAGTACAAGTTCTAAATGTCAGAGTAAAAAAGAAGTCCAGGAAATTACATAATCATATTTTAATATCCATTATCTGTTTTCCTCATCATTCCCTGGAGAAATTATCATCACACTCAAATTAAATCTGGACCATCAATACAGCATTTCATACCAACGTACTGCAAAGAAAAACTGCAGAATGGTAATGCAGAGTTAAATTATTGCTCACTATACTTAAAAACATTCACTAAGTGTTTTTTTAAGCAAATGTTTGGATTTTTATTTATGGTCAGAGATGTAAAGCTCCCTTAAGCTCCTCTTTTTGTAAGTCGCTTTGGATAAAAGCGTCTGCCAAATGACTGTAAAGTAAAAGTAAAGTAAAGAGTACCTGAAAATCATACTTGAGTAAAAGTATAAATAAATTACTCCATTACAAGTTACAAGTCCCAATTCCAAGAAGACATGAATAAAACTCAATGTATTCCATTTTAAAAGATCTTGATCATTTTACTCATATATATTATACATGTGGTTTAGCTGATAAACAGCTTCCAGTACGTTCAGCATCCTGCAGATGGTGATATTGCACCGTCCGCCCAAAAAAATAACCACTGTAGAAAAAGATGTTGAATTGTCGCACACAATCACAATGTAACAAGTAAGTGTCTATTAAAATATAGTGGAGTAAACAGTAAAGATACTAAATACCAAATGTAGTCAAGAATAAAGTAAAAAGTTGCTCAGTACAAGTGTAAAGTATCCAAAAATACTTGAGTAAATTGACTTTTTTACTTATGTATTTTACACCACTGTTTCTAGTTATGTGTATGCTTAATTATGTATATGATATAATTATGTATATTTAAATAGTTGTGTGTTTATATATACTGTATATTATCTATTCTTCTGTATGTTATTTCTGCTGTTGTAAGATGCAATTTCCCTGTGTGGGACAAATAAAGACATTTTCAATTCAATTAAAGAAAAAAAACTCACAAAACTCCACAATGATCAATAATAAATTTAGTTATCAAAAACATCTTTTAAAAAGAACACGGCTGCAATTACTCATTTATGCTCTCAGACTGATGCTTTCCAACATACTTTAGTAGAATTAAACCCTTGTGGAAGAAGGAAGAATGACTAATCTCCAGCTCGCGTGGTCATCAACAACTCCATCCTCTGCTTTCTTCAGATGCCACTTTTTACCACAAGACCATCCGGACTAACGACAGCAGCCCAAACAACGCATGACTCATGATACTAGTTCTCAGAACAAAAAACATCAGCAAATTGAATAATGGTCAATTAGACAGGTGCTTCTAAACATTGGCAAACAGGAGAGAGGGAAAAAAATAGAAAGAAAATGAATCAGCCTGCAGAAGAGTTTAAAGAGCATCTCTGCTGTTCTCGGGGACAACATGACGAGCCATGGTAGTTTGAAAAAAAAAAATGGAGGAGAAATGTTTTAGAATAACCAGTTATCTAGTTCAGTCGGTCAGGCTTGTGAGTCCGTAAATGAGTGAGAAACAAAGGGACGCAGAAAAACAGAGGTGAGAACGTGCTGACAGTTGCTATAGTGACATGAAAAAAGTTCAGATGTGTTTTTTTTCCCTCAAGAGTGCGGGGTTAGCTTTTTTTTCCTGTGCACTCACATCCTCATCATCATTTTACTCGTTTGATTAAAAATGAATTAAAATGGCAACCATTACCGGGATTTATTAAAGATGTAATGAATTTGTCAGACAAATTGAAGTGTGGGTTTAAATCTAGTGTCTCGGCGGGTCTTTTTAAATTGAGGACGGGTAATGTCAAATTAATTAGTCTGTTAATATGTACGCCGACACTTCATTGCAAAGGTTAATTTTAATTTCTTGAAGATACATCGAAAATGAGAATGAAACAGGTTAATTAAAGTGATGGTGTAGGATTGAACCCTGGAATGAAGTTGGACTTCAGTCAAACAGCAAAACACTGCATTTGCGCTGAAAAGAATGACGTGCACAATTACAGATTTTGTAAAAATAACTACAAATGCCAATCCTCTCCATTTATTGCAAACAGACAATTAAGACTTCCTTCTGCTCATTTTGATTATTGGGAAAAGAAAAAGGCAACACTGGCTTGTCCCTTGTGTCCAAAACCAACATGGAAAGTCCAACTGAAGAACGCACGAACAGACTTGTTGTTTCGAGGATTTTCAAACTGCCGACAACAACCGTCTGTTTCAGGGTAGTTTAGCCTGGTCTGAAATTCCATCTGATCAAATCAACGTGAATAGAATAACAGTGTTTAATAGAAAGTTGACTCTGATGAATGAGTCACAGTCGAAACAAATCTGGTCAACATTTTTCTCTATACGGTAACAATTTTATCACATTTAATTAGCGCAATGACAGGTTTAATAAAAAGAATCATGAAGGAAGGAATCAGCTGCAATATGAAAATCCAAATAGTAAATTCACTAGGAATCTCTAAATAAGTAACAAATCGTTACGAACCTGCTCCTCGGATCCAACTGGAGGTTGAGGAGACAGGTGGGGCTAATCACCAAGCTCCTTATAAGGAGACACAGAGGAATAGCAAGAACTCGGTAAGTCTGTTGTTAGAGAAGCCACGTCCGTGTGGCTGGTGTGTTGTTTGAAATCTTCTTCCGAGTTAGTAATTAAAACCTTGTCGTGTAAATCCTGCCATCATCTGCTTCATCCCGGCGTGACAAAAATATACAGTACACTGAAACAAAGTTCAAAGTTCAGACAAACAAAGTAAGAAGCACAGTTTGGTTCACTATTTACTCAGCCATGTAAATAGTGTGGCAGTTTTTAAACCTTTACAAAAGGTAAAAGAATAAAAATACAACGATCATATTTCCACGTCTCTTTTACAGAAACCCATTACAGAAGGGTTGTGACCATCTGGATGAGCAGATCATTCGGAAGTCTTCTGCGTTAGTCTTAATTTGTATTATGTCATCAAAAAATGTAAAAGAAATATACCAAATGTTTCACCAGCTTGTTTGTTCGGAAAGTATTTCATTAATTACTCAGCTACCGTTCGGTAACTCAATTAAAAACAGCTAAAATTGTCACCAAATGATATCCTATGGGAGCATTTCTGACTTCTTGTAAAAATACGCAAACATGAATGTCTGCTTCATTAAAAAAAGGAGTTTTGTAAGTCATAAGTTGTGGTCTTAAACATATGACACACATTACAGTGCTCATACTACCAATAAATGAAAGCCATATTAACCTAATAACACACTTTATGCAACCGGTATATAATCTGTAATCTGCTAATTCAGAATGACTGCATTAAACTCAAATGGCTGATGCCCTAAAGGAGCCTGTCACTTTTTAAACACTTTGAGTTTGAAACACGGAGCAATCCAAGACCAGCTTTGTAAATCTAAGCTTCTTCAAGGTTGTGGGTAATGGTGCAGTTTTTATAATCAATGTGAATTTTTCATTAGTTAAAAAGCAAGACAGTTTTTTTATTATCTTTCGACGTAAAACTGCGCATCTTGTTTTGGTGAAAGTAATTTAGCTCACACGTAGCATAAAGACAAACATTTTGGACTGTATCAACTGAAATAGCATCCATTTTTGTTCCGGGTCAAGACATCAACACAAACAAATTATATTCCTTCCTTGGTCAGTCTTAGTTTGCATCACTTTAATCACATAGAATCTCCAAACCATTTCCAAATTTAGCCATACAGTAAATGCACTAGAATGTACCTGATGTAAATTTATCTCCACATCTCATGTCTTTCTCTTCTTACTGTACTGAAGTAAACCGATGCCTTCAGATATCTTCCGTGTAAGTTGCATATTCATTGTCCACTGATTTTTTTTTCTCTTAGGCTGCGCAACCACATGAATAATGAATAAAATGCTTGTGTGATTTCCAAGCAGAATCAGTCACAAATTATGCAGAGAGATTTCAATCACAAACTTTAACTTCTCCGGTTTCTGGAAGCCGATGTGAATAATTCATTATAAGAGAAGTCAGTGCGGCAAAAAGATTCGGATTAAAAGGACCGTTTTGATTGAGCAGTCGTGACATCACCGCGACGGGCCTTAAAGAAGCATCGCCACTTTGATACTCGAACGAAAACGTCGCAATTGGACATTCAAAGACACACGAAAATATATTAAAAGCAAGGATGAAAAAAAAAATCAATTCTGTGGTGAAACTCAACAACCTTGAAGTAATCCGGAGTGATCAATAGGAAGATTAAAACGTCATTGTACGATCGTTGCACGTTCTACGTCTTATAGCCTTTTTTAATGAAAGAATTTATGTGTTAAATTCTCTCCAGTTCAGAGACAAGCACAGAGATTTGAAAGATATCAAATTGTCAAAAGAGATGTACACGGAGGCTGAGATATTTACCATGCTGAGCCTCAAGCTGCAATTTAAGTAATAGTTCATCATGGTGTGCGTGTAATGCTCAATCCCGTGGCTCGAAGGCATCGTGAGTCACTTTGGATTGAAGTGTGCGGAAATGTTAGCTGTAGCACCGCTGGCTAACAGGTCCCGCGCGATTTAGATGTCTGTTTGCGCGCCTTCCACTTGCCTCTGTACTTCACCTTGGAATTAAACCGTTTTCGGAACATAGCATTCGCACCTAGGCCGTCAATAACAGTGAAGATGTGTGCTTTAATAAAACTGAACATGATTGAAGAGCGACACCAAGCCTCACGCGGTCAAACAGAGCTTTACAACCAATCCGGAATATCTGCAGATGACTTTTCTTGCCCACAGCAGCCAATGCTGCCAATTCATACTCATTATTTCCTGAGTGGATCACACAATCCGAGGATGAGGACGCCCTGCGGCCCACGCTGCTCTCCATCAAGCCTGAATTGCTACTGTGGGCTGAGTCAAAGCACTGTTTATTTGCGCGTAAGTGTGTGTGTGCGAGGGGGGGGGGTGTAACACATGGAATTAAGTCAAGATTTACTACAGAGTGAGAAAAAAAAAAGGTAAACTAGTGCGAGATTCAGGGAAGCTTAAAAATGTTCTGGCGCCCCTATATTGCCTTGTATCAATTTTGAGTTCATGGTCAATTTACAGAGACTTTAAAATGCATTCATTGATTATTATTACTTTTTTTTTTAAATAGACAAATACAAAAAAATAGATTCTCCAGAGGAAACAGAAAAAAAACTAGTTCTGCAAATCTAGGTAAGAGAGAACAGTACGATTTCTACTGACATTTCTAAGAAGGTTTGTCTGATCGGTTGCGTGATTGTTGTGTGTAATATTTTTGTTATTGAGACTTTTTGGCTTTTCCTCAAATGCGGATTGTTTCTCTGGTGATACATTTGGAATAATTTAAACAAAATATTTTTTTGCATTTAAACTTTCTTTTAAGGTGCCAGCCAAAATTTGTAGAAAATGTAAAAAAAAAAAAAACTGTACATTGTACATTGTGAATGTACATTCACTGTTATTTTTGACACACTCACTCACTTAAACATAAACTTTCTTCCTTTTACACTGCATGGTTATTGTTTATTTGTTGCCTTCGTGGATTAATGGAATTAATGGAACTGCGAGTCTAATACTTTTATTATGTTTTGTCAATCAATCCAGCAAATCAGATCACCATCGCTAAAGAAAAGTTATAAGAGTCAGATAAGAACCATTAACGCAGCGTGGAAAGACTTTAAAATTGCAAATTCAGAGATCGTGAGATCGAGGAGACATTAATATTCCCGTCCAGAGTTTCTTCATCCTTCGAGATCAAAACTAAAGCAAAATTTTAGTCGAGGTTTGCTGTGCTGGAGCTTGTAAAAGCCACATGTTGTTACCACTTAAAAAGCTCTCGAGTTGGGATGGAAGCTCTGTTGGTTGTTTTATCTTGGTAACTCCAGCGAAAGTGCTTCACGTACTGATGTTCCAGCTCCTTTTCTCAGGGTAACTTCACTCTAGCGAACATGACAAGCTGTGAAAACCAAGAGCTTCCTCATCGACATCTAGACGCCTCTCTCAGTGCCATTTTGTCGAGGTATTGATGTATTTTTCTTAACGTCATTAAAGTCGCCAGCTTTGTTGAGTTCAGACAAGATTAACCTAATTTACATTGACAATCTATGGTAAAATGCGCCTCGAACCTTTACCTCGCTCGGTCTTCTTCAATTCAGATCAAGTCCAAATGAATTCACAAGCAAAATCCATGCATAAATCAAGTTACGTAAAACAACACCGTGTGACCATACAACAAACTGAATTTGATTTCATTTTACATGTCTAACGATGTAACATCAAAAATTTCACATTTCGAATTTCTTAGCTATCAACCATCTATGCCAAAAAAAAATTAAAAATCCCAGAATTGCCAGCTAAATAACAGAAGATGTGTCATGCCAGCACTTGTCTCGCTTTACCACTACCACTCAAAGAAATATGGTGGTACTGTATTTCTGCGACTAGGAGCCGTTTTTAATGGAGGGAGACATGGTGAGAAATGTGTTTGAGGAAATGGAGCAGAGAGCCATGAATAATGTGTGTGAAGGGCTGTGTGTCTGCAGTGTCATACTACATCAGAGTGTGGCCAGCTCATCGTGACTCACATGTGAGAACAGTAGCTGTGAGGAATATTGATGATATGTCAAATAACAAAGCTTTAATAATGGGCTTTACGGGCAAAGCCTTCTGTTCTTGTCCAGATGTGTATTTTGAGATTAGTCATCTCAGCAATATCTTGGGGTGAGATATTTTTTTTGTTTTTTACTATCATTATTAAATCTCTTATAGAGATTTATTGTTGGCTGGCAAAAAAAAAAGTGAAACAAGTTTGTAAGAACTGAATCACAAATTATTTCCAAAAAAAAGACACATATATTGCTGTTCAAGAATCTGTTTGACATACTACAAAATAATGATATGACTCATGCACTTAACTCGCTTTACTAACATATACAGAATTGCTTTATTAATTTCATAAAGGGGACAATTTTGTGTTATAGCAGTATGACGGGAAAAAAAATTAAGTAAAAAAAAACAAGCAGTAGAAATTGTGCAAAAAAGCTAATACTGTACTAGTAAATTACCAACAGGAAAAAATAACATTAGTCAAGCTTTGTAACTCGTGATGTTTTTGAAGACACCTGGTATTTAATTTGGAAAGGTTTCATCACCTTTCACAAAAGCATCATATTGTTAGTAATTGAATCATTGAAGCCAATTTTGAAATGTTTCATCCCAAATTAAACAAGTGACACATTCATGTCGAATTAAAGGTTTTCTCAAAATGAGCAACACATCACTACCAGCTGAAAGCCGAGGAAGAGTCACTTACCTACTTTCAAACGACTCCTTTGAGTCACGTCACGTCTCATCGTCCCTCAACCTTGTCATGTTGATCTCACAAAACATCTCTCTGCTCTGATTTATGTTTTATATGTCGTTACTGCAGGGGAAAAATGAACCAAAAAAACGGATTAAATGGAATTACATTGTGATCTATAGGAAAATTTACCTTGGCTCAAAACCAGAGTTCAAGAGTTTCCAACCAGCTCAATCCATCGTCAAAGTCAATCCATCAAATACATCCCTGAGCCAAGAGTATGTTCACCACCAACAAATTGGGATGAAAAACACATAAAAACGCTAAATTATCCAGCATGTTCTTTTTTTATTTGCATTTACTTTAGACACTTTAGCATTATGATAACGTCTGTTCAGGGAGGTTTGATCTTATAGAATCAAAATTATATGTTATGTTATGGTTATATATTGTATTTTATATATTATATTTTATATATTATATTTTTCGAAAATATTGTTTTTAAAAATCAAAGATGTCGAGATTACATTTCTGTACCACTCAGAAATTATGTCAAAAATGACGTGTAAAGTAGTTGCTGCCATAAAAACATTCTATTTAACAGTATAACATAAATCAAACTATAAAATGCCATCTTTGTGTATACATGAATTAGTATGCTATAGTATTAAATCAATCCTGGTTAAAAAACAAACAAATATTTTGAGGGATCTGACCAAAAGGCTGATAATATTTGTTCTGGCATCTTCGCGGTTAATGATTTGTACAGTATTTTGTATTTTGCTGTCGTCTAGTGGTCTTAATGTGCAAACGCACAAAGTTGAGAAAATAAATCCACTAATCTTCAAGCCTTTCCGCGTGTTTCTTTTTCGTCTAGACTAGCAAACGGCAACGAAGCCAACAAGCCAACATACACACGCTCGTTTAGATTTGTAAAACGCTAAATAAAGTGAATTGTTAACTCACCCGAATGTTTTGGTTGGCGGAACGCAGGTTTTGGGACATAATTTTGGAGACCAACTCGGGTATGAACGTTTCATAATTCGCATGTTTATTATTCACGCGTTAGCGGCCCTCACGAGGCAAGTGTACGATCCTGAAACCGTAAATCGGATCCCTGCTGACTCGGATCTTTGAATCACGATCACAATAGAAACAAATCTCACGAGTCATTTTGTGATTCGTTTCTTTCCTTGATTCAGATTAATTACAGGCGAACATCCATTAGTAATATTAATAATTGCAATTATAAATAAATGTATAAACGTTTAAAACTATTCCATGTTTCGCTGAAAAATATTTTGTGATCATTCATAATTAATACGCAAAAACCCTCATGATTGTTTTTACATTTCTTAATATCGTTTAACGCTTGTTTCACGCTAAATTAGTTTGTAATGTTATAGCTAATTACAGTGAAAATAGTTCAAAATTACAATTACAGTAATTGCATTTTGTAAGATTACTGTATTGTATTATGTTTTCAAGAGGACCTTGATCAGTGTTAAGATTTTGATCGATAGAGGGATTCATTCATGGTAAGTAGATCTATTGGTTGATTGTTTTTTTGTGGTTAATTAACGATCTAAATGAATAATACCACCACAACAGCTTTCATTTAAAATACATTTAAATAACTTTATTTAACAGGAAAACAAATCTATTTTTACTTCTTTGGAGAGACTGCTAGGGCAAAAAAAAACAAGATTTCATCAACTTTAAGCAAAAAGCAGAAAGCAGAAAGTTCCAGACAAACAAAATAAATATAAATCTCCCCTTTTGACTCACTCCATTTGGGCTTGTGTGCTACTGTCAGTGAAACACATGTTTGAATGGACTGAATTGAAGTTCATCAGAAATTCCTGACGACAACACAGTTAATCAAAATTTGAACCTCAATATTGCTTAATATTTCAGTTTTTCATTTCTGAACACTTCGATCTCAAACCTTCTGATTATTGGCTCATAATCCAAAACACTAAACCTTTAAAAATATAGATATAACAATACAAATGAAGTTGTGAACCTAGAATTGGACATGGTTATTGATAGTTTATGAAAAATATGCATAAGAAAGTAAACAACAGATTCAAAAGCAGATATGACAACCAGTAAGGCTTTTAATAATCTATAGTGTTGTTGAAAACCCTTTCCACACCTTAAACCCCCTATCAAAGTGCAAAGATAATGTGCCCAGCACGAGAAACGCAATCATTAAATAAAACATTTTAGTTGTTTTAATGCACAATTATTCAAAATATTGTCTTTTCATTTTTGTTAGGTGAAACCAGCCACCACCACAGGTTGAATTGTTGTAAAGGTTTAGTGCCTCAATCTGTTAAAAACAATGGTGGGTTTGTTTCAGGGTTCATGTCCACAGAAAGGCAGGGTCTTGGAGAACCTGGGCCAAACGTTGGTTGAAGGGTCTATAGAAGTTTTGCAGAA
Organism: Paedocypris micromegethes; assembly: GCA_028031935.1. Taxonomy (NCBI): domain Eukaryota; kingdom Metazoa; phylum Chordata; class Actinopteri; order Cypriniformes; genus Paedocypris; species Paedocypris micromegethes. Next base: position 25,817,659 of record CM051497.1, on the reverse strand, counting down.
TCTCCTTGGTTAAAGGCAACATTGGACCAAGATTTCGATTGGCTGGTCTTCTGGTGTTGGAGGCGGGACTTTTCGTGATGTCTGCTTCTTTTTGTAGAGTTAGACGTCCTGGAGGATTTTACAGAGCAAAGGCAGAAATATTCATTAAAGTCCATGTACAAAAACTTTATTTTTTAGGTTAATTTTGTAAAGTATTGTTTCTCATTGAATGTTTTCTTTTTTCTATTATCATTATTATTATTATTATTATTATTATTATTATTATTATTATTATTATTATTATTATTATTATTGTAGTGTTGTTGTTGTTTTTGTTGTTGTTGTTGTTATTATTTTTTATTACTATTATTTTATTAGTAGTATGATGATGATGATTTTTATTATTATTATATTATTATTGTTATTATTAATAATATTGTTGCTGTTGTTGTTGTTGTTGTTGTTGTTGTTGTTGTTGTGAATTGGCCGGTCATAATTAGATAAGTCATAAATTAGACTGGTATCAAAACTTAAACGTTTTTTTAAGGAATTTTAAAGTAATGGCATCATAAATCTCACCCAAATGTAAAAAGTCAAAGACTCGTCTCAAGGTGATTTTCCGGTTGGCTGCGTGATCTTCCAGTCGCAGGATAAGAATCTGCTCTCGGCTAAAAACCCTGAGCCAGTCCAGCAGGTACATGACATACAGTCCAACCTGAAGCCTAACCTGGAAAAGAGAATCAGTTCTACTAATCAAACCAGTTTAATTATTCATAGAAGATGACTGACTGACAATGATTGGGTTAATTCCAACAAAAGGGCTAAAACTCAACACATAGCTGAATGCGAAAACTGTTGTGTAGAAGAGTCTGAATTAATATCCAATGTTCGCCAACAGATGGAGCCAAAGTTCTTGTTTATGTGAGATTTAGAACTTTGTAGAAGCAGATTTTTGGAACATGGAGTTGGCATTTCTATTTATATTTTCATAAAAGCAGAGGGTAAAATTTATCTCATGTAGGAATTTGTATTTTTTTTTTTATTCAACTTAATAAAGAATAATGTGTGCTAACACATTGTATCCCAAACCAATTTCAAAAAAGCAAAAGTAAGTGATTGATTTTATCATGAATTACAAAGTTCCACATTTAAAATCCACTGCATTCCTTCCCAATTTACTATTTTTTACTATTAGCAATAAGTTTGGTTTGTCATGACAATTTCCATGATGTAGTAAAGAGGAGTGTATTTACATTTTACTGTAAAAACTCTATTGTATGTACTTTTTTAACTAATTAAAACTTTTTTAATTTCCAAGTAAAACTGTTGTTTTATTTATCCGTCTTTAGCGATTTAATCTCTTTAGATTCCAGGATGGAAGCATGACTGTATTGTGGAAGTCGAGGGCTTCACGTCGCTCTCAACCTACACAGCATTTGGTTTCATACTAGATCGCGCTTGCCAGACAAAGCTGTGATGAATCAGCATTATGCTAAACATGCTGTTGTGATCATCCAGGCCACAGACATAAATCAAAAATTCATGATACCGTCCGGGAAAAAAAGCAGCTGCAGAACAATTGACTTTTCTGACAGGACCTGAACATTTCTGTAAAACTACTTTCATTTCAGCCTCCAGCCGGTTTCTCCAGGGCTGAAGATCATCTCCTGAAAGCTCAGCCGCTGGTGGATGTATCTTATCTACGCGACTGCACCTGCTGGCTGAACCAATTACATCATATCAGACTGAACAAAATCTGACTCTTACTCCCACCAGTTGCCTTTGGTGCTTTTCCCCTAATGAGAACTGCCAACGTAGAGCTTTGGTGAGTCACATCCATCTATCCTTTAGAAGGTCTGATCAAATTTTAATGAATAGTTCTCCACTAAATGTACAACCTGTCATCATTTATGACACCCAGTGTAATATTGACCTTGCCGGACTGCATGCAAAGTAAATTCTGACGGCGTCCAGAGCTGGGAACAACATGAAAAGCTGCACAAAAACCTTGGATTTCTGTCGTGAATCTTCCAGAAACTTGTGATGGATTCGCGTAAATGTACTCTGGATGTTCTTTGTAGCGGTTATTCTCACAACTCAATCACATTTAATTCTTCATTTAGTGCATCCTTAAGAAGTGTTGTATTGAACCAAGAAATTCCATTGGTTGAAATGTAACCAATCACACTACATCTAATCCGATGTATATTCAAGTACAAATAGAGTACATTACTAAAGAAAATTGTCATTACATGCATAATTAATCATCTACCGTAGATAGAATGTCTTTTTGTTCTTGTTTTGCAGTGATGTACTTGAGTAAAGAGATTTTGTTACTTTACTAAAGTTTTTTTTTTTACTTTTTTTATAAATATACTCTTTTACCCTCTACTTGACTAAATTTTTTATTGAAAATCTGTACCTCTTTACTCCGCTACATTTGAATGGACAGTTACCGTTACTCGTTACATTGTGCGCAACAAGTCGTCATCTTTTTTAACATTCTTTTTTAACATTCATCATCCTTTTTGAAACATTAAATGTTTCAAATTTCACGTCTGTATTTAATAATAAAGTAAAATGGATTTCATTCTTGGTGTTTTTTGAGCCTAATTTCTAGCCTAAATGCCTTAATGAGTCTACGTTCTATTAAAGTTGGATACTTCACGACTTTTACTCAAGTCTTCTTGTAATAGATGACTTGTAATAGAGTAATTTTTACAGTAAGGTGTTTGTATTTTACTCAAGTATGGTTTTCAGGTACTCTTTACACTTCTGTCACTTTGCGTACTACACAACTACACTCCTAAAAATTACTAGATGAAGCAGCATGTTTAAACACAGACTGCAGTTGTCATACAGTCTTAGATGGTTTGGAAAACAATTGTGTTTGTGCTCAAGTGAGACTCACAGGCATTAGATTGTTGAGCGTGGTGTTGTAGATACAGGAACGGATGGATCTCTCCGACAAGCAGACCTCAAACAGGTGAAGCGATTCCGACACTCGATCGTGAAAATCCTCCACAGACTTATTAGCCACGCCAAAGTAGAGATAGTCCGAGTAAAGCCTGCTCTCTCAACAGAAAACACACACACACACACACACACCAGGTAAGAATGCAGTCTGAAGGCTCGGACACAAAGGAAGTACCTCTCCACTGGGTCTCTGAGCATCACGATGAATTTAGCATCTGGCTGAACGGCGTGAAGGAAGTCTTGTACCAGGAATGGAGGCTCTACCTCTGTACCGTTGTCGTAGAAATAAACCCAAGCGTTGTTGTCCCACATAGTAGATGCACTTGCCTCGCCTGTTAATCCAAGATGGAAAATAATTGTAGTCCGAGGAACAAATACTTAGTTACTTTAGTATAATTTTGGCTTATTTATACTATACTTTAGTAATTACTTTTTGCCTACTTTTTACTCCTTAAATTATTATGCAAATATCTGTACTTTCAACTTTTACATTAAAAAAATAGTTGCGCTAATACTATTTCATTTCGGTTAGTTTTACAGCATCCACCGTATTGGTTTGTAACTGGTCCATCGGAGTTAAATGGTGACAGAAATGGCAACTAAGCGGCAAGTGAAACGTCTCTATAACAATAAAGGTATAAACATCTCTATAATATAGACCTATACCATTAAAAATTGCTTTTACTTTTTTACATGTAGTTGTCCAACCACTACTTTTACTTGAATAAAATAAGGTTGAATTGACACCTTTACTTCCACAATACATATTTTCTTTTAAGTCCAGTGTCTATGAGTCTACTTGAGTACTGAATGTCACTACTTTTGACAGCATTACTTGTTATCTTACCTATAATGATGTTGACTTTGTTATGGCTTATAGACGTGCCGTTCCTCAAGGCTTCTTGAATCTGATTGGACGCTTGGTCAAAAAGATCCAGGTAGTCTTCCAGTGGATAAGGGTTGTGGAAGCCATTGCTTAGCCTGATGATGCCTGGACAAGGGGAAACAAGTTTACTTGTCAATGACCTTGCAAACAGACAATGACTGAGCAGATGTGGCTATAAAAACCGTGTAATAAATCCGGTGTCGTAAAACGCAATGATCTGTTTAACGTTTACCCAAATGCTTCACATCAAAAGTGTGAGTTAGATGGGACACTAAAGGAATCTGTACAGGCAAAGTCAAGCCCGCGGGACAAATGCAGACCGTGCTCACATTTCCACCGGCCCGCGGCCCCTATTAATAATGTGTGGCCTGTCAGCACCGCTCCACACAGAGTAAAATACACATGTACAAAAAAAAATCCACATGTACAAGAAAACGCAGAGCTTGTTTGGCTTGACACGTGAGCAGAGATTCTCGGTTACGAACTTACGAACTTAAAGTTTGTTACATCCAGTGCATTGAAACCAGTTTTGAGCCAGTTCTGCCAGACAGGCGAGATGTCAGAAATGTGTTTATATGTTTCAGGTGAATGATTTCGAAGATATATACCTGCATACAAATATTAATATAGCATAGGGAGAACATGCAAACTTCCACACAGAAAATCCACGACCGGGGCCTCCCTACCAACCGTGCCACACATCATTAATTGTATATAAAAGTATTAAAATGTTTAAAAAATACAGTATATTTTTTAATATGTGTAAATATGAGTGTATGTGTGTGTCTGTTGTATATACTTATACTCTTATACGTGTATATACTGATAAAAAAACGCTTCTTAAAATCTTGGAATTTTATAGTAAATAAAAAATTGTAAAATTTACTATATTCTTTTCTAACAGATTTATAGATGCAAATGTTACTTTAAAACATTTTGTGGATTGTGTTTAGGTACTTTTTAAGGGTTGTTTTATTCAGTGTGAATATTTCTTATACAAAATTTACGTTCAAAAATAAAATAAACGTTTTTTTTTTCTTTTAGTCAAAACCACATTTTTAATATGCTTTTATTTAATTAGCTGTGTTTTGTTTTTGTAAGTGAAATAAAATAATACTGTATATTACGCTAAATGGTCAGCCCAACATTTTCACTTTTTCTAAAAGTTTTTATGCAAAACGTGGGACACTTTTAGTTTGATGTTCCACGTTTTCGTGGTCAAATTGTGATCACGGATGAAACATGTTGAAACATACCGAAGCGCTTTCTGGTCCACCAGTGTGGCTCTTTCATAGTGGTGAACTGGACCTCAGGATGTAGTCGTAACCGGTCGTAAAGGTCTGTGGTGCCACATTTGGGCTGACCGATGATGTAAAAGAAAGGGAGACAGCGCAGGCGGTAATGTCTTCCTGCATACTGATGAAGGTGAGCCGGAAAAGCTTTGCGGAGATGGTCATATATTGCTTGAAAGCGCTTGGAGTAAAGAGCATACATGTTCTTTCCATATGGATCTGCTGTTATATTCCCAGAGAATTCTTCATACCAGCATGGATTCTTGAGATAGGGAAGGAATATTTTAGGAATTGCTGCGAATATCTGTAAATACATTGCAAACAGATTAGAACAGTTATCCTTATCGCTGGGCCACGACTGCCACAATTACAGTTTATAAATAAATAGTATATTGTTACAATTTACAATATTAATAAATTTAGATATATTGGTCAACCATTGTAAAAAATATATCGTAAAACCTCTTATACCTCTTATACACCAAGAACTCCATGGTGGTCTAATTTTCAACTCTTCAATCAAGGTGGGGCTCTATTAGGTTTTACGGTATATATTTAATTTAATTTAATGTAAAGACAAAACTGTAAAAAAAAAAAAAAAAAAAAATAATATATATATATATATATATATATATATTAATAAAGTCATGCTTTTTACGGTATATGAAAAGTACAATAAGAAGTTAAAAGTACAAAGTTTGATTTTATTATGTATTAGTAAAATGACTGAAGATAATGACTTTGCCACACTGAAAAAAAGTGATAAAAGCATTTAATAAAGTCCTTGCGGCAATTTGCACAAGCTTAAGTAAAAGCATGGCCATTTGAGGGATATGACTCACATTAGAGTACATTAAAAATATAAGTGTATTTTACTTATGTTAAGTTTTAAGTTTGAGGTTCAAGTTTACTTTTAAGTTTTTGTGAGTTTTATACTTAGAACTTAATACATTTTTTTTGTTGTGTACTTTTCACCTATGATGACGGACATTTACAATTAACATTTATAAAAAGAAATATTTGAACGAATAAATGCAGAGCCATTAAAGCTTGTAAATCTGTGTGTAATTAAGCAAGTAACTTTAGAATTCTACATATCCAACACTAATACTGGAATACCTCAGGCCATTTTTTCCATGACATTTGTGGTACTTACATGCGGCTCTTTTTCTCTTAGCTCTCCCAGTTCTGGCATTCTTCTCCGATGAAAATCCACTTTGGCTACGATTCTCCTGACGGCTTCTCTTAAGTCGACTTTTGAGGACAGGTTGACAGACAGCTGTGGTAAGCTGGAAACTACAGTATGCTGATAAGGTGATGGGGTTAAAAACAGCCCTTTCTGATCCCGCATCAAGATATAGGAAGCGGTGATGAGCGCAGTGACGGTAAGCCCGAAGAGGAAGCTTAAGATTTTGATTTTCCGTATGGACCCGAGGCTCCACGAACCCCATGTCTGGTGCTGTGCTCTGTTTGTGTCCATCACGGAGGTTCAAATCTGTGCTGTTTGTGTGGTGCTTGTCATTTCATTGGTCCATTTTTGCATCACATGTGTGTTTTTGAACGGAATAGTTCCATTGTTATGTATTACTGTACCCTGTACGTGTCTGATGTGTGTCTTCGCTCCAAAAAGCTCGCTTTAGCCAACAAAGCTGACATCTTTCCTGCTGATGCTGTGCAGCTTCAGGTCGTTGTGAATGATGAGGTGTTTGTGGACGGAAAGACACAGTGGAATGAGGAGGCTGGATGCTCTGAGACTCCTTCAATTTAGACCCTGGTACAAACACGGAGTAAATATGTTTGGAAGGTCACAAACACCCCCAACCGCAGCTCAGATGGCTGAAAGGTCTATTCCTGTAAGACAAAAAGAGAACAGAAGCTAAGAATATATAAGTACACAATGGTTCGTCAATAATTTAGGCCTCGGCAGTCTGTACAAATCTGTTGCTGCCTGTCACACAAGTCAATAAACCTGTGATGGGCTTGGGATTAGAATCTAGAAACGGATGGAGGAAAGGTCACACAGGTCAAAGACAGTGTTGTGGAGAGTTTAAGGAGAAGAAACGACTCGTTTAGATTAATTTGGAGAGGCAGATAAGAGATAATACATCAGTGTGTTTGAAAAGCCCGGCCGCTCTTGGGCCTTTTCCAGACATTTCGTTCATTTTTCATGCACTGACACACGCACAATGTTCTGTGCTCAGATGAATCTCCCCGTGAGAATAATCCCCATGTCCTTGTCTTTGCAACGCTCTGACTGGAAACATCGCTCTGTTTCAGAAATGTTTTGTGATTTAATACGAAGGAGAAAACATACGTATATGATCCTTGTGATAAACAATCTGTGTTTCAGATTTATTTCTGGGTACCTATTTATAGTTAAAATATTTTTATTATGGTGTGGGATATTTTCAACAAAAACAAATTACCTTAAAACCTCTAATAGAACGGTCTAATTTTCAACCTTTCGTCGAGGTGGCGCTCTATTAGAGGTGGCATACTACTATAGGTGTTCTATTAGGCTAAGTTGAAAGTTATGGTAAATAGCTTTAATTTATTAATAAACAAATTGATCTTATGTTTGTTAAAAGCAGCCCATTTTATTAACCTTCAATTGTTTTAATAATGACTATTAGTTACATCAATATTGTTGTTGTTGTTGTTGTTGTTGTTGTTATTATTTTTAGTGGTAGTACTGTTGCTGCTGTTGTTGTTGTATAAGGATACAAGGAACGTTGGGAAAAATATAAAAAATACGCACATCAATCTTTCTGTTTGCCACCAAAAAAAATAGCCACCAATGTCCCACACAATCACTTGCCTTGTCAAATTTCTATTGTGATAAATCAGGTCATATATATTTTTGCTCAATTAAAGTTATGTTGTTGGGTTGGAAAAAAGTTCCTTGTTAAATGATTTTCCCATATAGTGAATATTTACTGTTAAATGTCAGCTTCTTTTTTACACTAACAATTGAACTAAAAATCAATTTGTTAATTTTGCCTAGATTCTTCTCTGTACATTGAAAGATTGATGTGTCTTTAGGGTCCTTTGGAGGAGGGTCTGCCTTCTTCATCATTTTATCAGACAGTTCAAGGCTGTTATTTACTGCATAATTGTGGTTAAATTTACCTTGGGGAAGTCATTAGCAGAAATGTGACTCTACCAAAGCCTACGCACACCACTGCGATCCATTCTGAACTAATACATAGATTAAAGCTGGTGTAAATTATAGATGATTTCATATTTGTGCTTTAAATAAGGTTTGAAAGAGAGAAAGAGAGAGAGAAACAGAGATTAATGAAAGACGCTAGTCAAAGGACAACATGTGTGTTCCCATGGAGATGAAGGCAGGTGTCATTGATCTGTGTTGCTATGGAAAACACACTCTGGGAAAGCTCGGATGTGTATGCTGACCTTAAAACACAATCCCAGCGACAGATTGCGTGTCAAATCACGCTGATTGGAAATAAATGAAATCTCACCATTTAAATAGTAGTTTTAAGTGAACTACAGCCACAGGCATCTCTACATTTACCAGCCTTGATATCTATTTTAGGCAGAAGCGTTAAAATTCTGGAGGCTTTTGCATGGAGTTGGGTCGACGTGTGTTGTCACTTTAAATGTATTTCAGAATAACAAGCCGGGCTCTAAATACGGCGAGGTGAGACATCCGCGATCGTGTTTTCATTACGGATGAAGCTGAAGAAGAGGAGGAGTGGCGGACAGCATGCGGATGGGTTAGTAAAATACTCACTGCTGGAATGCCATGAGCCAGTGATTCATTACTGAGCATCTCCATCATTACAGCCGTCAGTCAGAATGGCAGCTCATGAAATCTTTAAATACCTCCCTGCTGAAGATGTTTTTATTTTTTATTACTTTTTTCCCAGCAATCTTTCGGCGAACCACAAAAATCAATTACCGTATTTCAGATTTTTCTGCAATAAAATGGAAATTGTATGTATGTATATATCAGAGGTGAGCACAGATTATAATCTAGATTAATATAAAATAATCTTGAAAAAAATTTAGATTAATTTCAAATAGACATTTTCCGCAGTGTGTGCAATATTTTGTCATTTACATGTTTTCTGTGTGTAAGCGTCAGAAAGAAAGTGGCAGAGCTGTGGAGGCTGGTGCCTGCGAGCACAGCCAGGCAGTGCCATGACTAACAGATCAGACAAAGGAATAGATCTGGATAGGTGTAAGGAGATGCCAAGAACCCGGGGGAAATGTTGTACCTAAAATTGAAGAGGGCAAAACACACCAGCGAGAAGGTGTTCCCACATGGGGACGCTCACACAAGTCAGTTTAGGTGTTTTGAAGGATTTACTACCGGTATTTTAAGAGTCAACTATGCATAAACACAAACCTTGACATATAACAATTTGTGTGTGTCTGCGTGGTAGATAATATGTTTGTGTTTGTAGGATTACCATATTTACGTGAATATGAGCACCCGTGAATATAACCTTTCTGATTTTTCAGACACAAGATAAAACATTTTTTTTATTTTATTTATGGCCAAATTATGTTAATTATCATTAAAAAAACAAACAAACTTGTGACTCGTATGACTTAAACAATGTCTTAAAAAATAATAACATATTTATTCTAGCGATCGGAACTTTATCTCCCATAATCCTTTGCTGCTCACTCAGTGAGGCTTTAGGCTCCCATGAGCCTTTGCTCGACAGACTAAAGCCGACTGAGCTAGTTTTTGATAGACGTAAAAATTAGAACGATCATGTCTTTCTCTGTGTAGCAGACAAGCGATTTGATTGTGTTTGACTCCGGCGTTTGTCATTTTGAACTTGCTCCAAAGCTTTTGCGTGTTTATAGACTCGCTTTTAGGTGCTAGCCATTAGCCGTTAGCGCGGATCTACTGGGTGCAATATCTGTTTAGTTTTCATCTTTAATTAAATGTTGTTTAATCATACTTCTTCCAGTGTTATTTTGTCTTTGTTAAGTGTTTCAGCGTGTTTCTTTATTTCTGTTATTGAGCTAATAAAAACGTATATATATATATATATATATATATATATATATATATATATATATATATATATATATATATAAACTGAAAATATTATAAAATGCTATTTTAAGCACCCTGTGTCACGGATCTAGACTGTTTCTGTTGAAAGACTTTTCCACAGTTTCCACAGACTTTTATGTTGAAATCTCCCGTCACGCCGCCATGTTGTGTACCCGGTTTCTGTCTTTGTTGCCATAGTCACCCAGTTGTTTCTTGTTTCTGATGATTTGTAATTATGTCATGTATTTAAGTTCGTCCCAGTCATTGTCTCGTTGCCAGTTTGTCAGTCGTTGTTACCTGTCTCTTTCGCCTCAAGTCTAGTCTTGTCTTGTTGAAATCCTGCCTTGTTTAAGTTCTAAATGTTTTTGTATATCCCTGTGTATCGACCAATTGCCTGCTACTGATTACAATATCTGATTAAAACCCTTATTGGAAATTTAACGCCTTGTGTGCCGTGATCTCGCCCAGGAAGCGCATGTGAGTCCACCCTGCCTTTGTCTTGCTGACAGTCAATTTAAGACACCCCGGAAGTCCAATTGCCTGCTACCGACTACGATATCTGATTTAAACCCTGATTGGATATTGAACCCTTCGTGCTCCTTGGTCTCTTCTTGGATGTGCATGTGAGTCCACCCTGCCTTGTCCGAGTGACAGTCGTCGTGAAAGTACAAACTGGCCACCATGGAGTCAGCCTTTCAGGAGGAGATCATGGCCAAGAACATTTGCGCTCAGGAGGAAGGGGAACGCATACGGGATAAGAGGTTGGACGTTTGTTGCAACAGGTCGCCTCTATTGGCACACGCCCGGAAAAACCGTTTGCCCAACATATTGTTCTTGAGCCATCGTGTGCAGTTGAAGTCATGTATGTTCCTGAGCCGGTTTGTGCACCTGATGCCACGAGTGAGCCACGCCGCACCTCGCTTCAGCCACGCCGTGCCTCGCCCCAGTCTCCGTTGCCCAATCGCCTTCAAGGCACGCCCAGTCACCGTCAAGTCACGCCCAGTTGCCTTCAAGCCACGCCCCTTCCAAGTCAAACCACGCGCCTGCCAAGTCAAGCCACGCCGCCGGCCGCTCAAGCAATGCCGCCGGACGCTCAAGCCACGCCGCCGCTCGTCCAAGCCGAGCCACAGTCCGCTCAAGACGAGCCCCTGTCCGCTCAAGATTAGCCCCTGCCCGACCAAGTCTCGCTCCTGCGGGCTCCGCCCGACCAAGCCTCGTTTCTGCGAGTTCAAACCTAGTCTCAGCCTGCCCAGGTCGAAGAGGTCCTGCCTCCGTCGTCCTGGTCCAGCCAGGTTTTGCTGCGGCCCGTCCGGCCATCCTTCGGATCCTTGCAGCAGCCCGCGTGGCCGTCCTCAAGAACCTTGTTTTTGGCCCATCTGGAATTCAGGCTAGAGGGAGGGGTCCCGTCACGGATCCAGACTGAACTTTTATGTTGAAGTTTCCACAGACTTTTATGTTGAAATCTCCCGTCACGCCGCCATGTTGTGTACCCGGTTCCTGTCTTTGTTGCGATAGTCACCCAGTTGTTTCGTGTTTGTGATGATTTGTAATTATGTCATGTATTTAAGTTCGTCCCAGTCATTGTCACCTGTCACTCTCGCCTCAAGTCTAGTCTCGTCTTGAAATCCTGCCTTGTTTAAGTTCATGTTTTTGTATATCCCTGTGTATCGACCAATTGTCTGCTACTGACTACGATATCTGATTAAAACCCTTGTTGGACATTTAACGCCTTGTGTGCCGTGATCTCACCCAGGAAGCGCACGTGACTCCACCCTGCCTTTGACTTGCTGACAGTCGATTTATGACACCCCGGAAGCTTTTGAGCTGCTAAATTTGGGAAAAAACGGGTGCTTATATGCTCGTTAATATGGTAATTTAACTAGTAAAACAAATTTAGAAAATAAACCAAAATTCAAAACGTTTCCCCATTTGTACCTTGTCCATCTCTGCAGCGTTTTTACTATTAAATCTGAGTGTGTCATTTCTAAAATGGCTAAAAGTACAATTTAGAAGGCAATCAAAAATGACATTCATTCAAACTGCAAAACACCCGCTAACATGAAATTCAGCTCTAAAACACACATCCAAACTAACAAGTACCAATTCCAATTGTGCTGTGTGAATAGCAGGAAACATGCAGGGATAGCATCTTCTTCACAGTCAGGACAAGTGAGAGGAAATGAATGAAAGCAGCAGCTGATAGAGACTGATAGCGGAGCTTAGGAGACGAGTCTGAAATGCATCAGTGGGTTATAATGCAACATACTGTCAACATCAAATTCAGAAATCTTTGCTAAATGCTGTAAGTACTGTAATCAAAAGCATTTTAAAGTGTGTGCTTTCTTACTTATCCCTCAAACTGTTGTATCCATCCATCCATCCATCTATTTATCTATTTTTACCTACATTGCTCATATCTAGCAACTTCGAACAGACTTTGAAAAGTAGAGCAACATTCCACAAGCCACAATCGACAACCTGATTAACTCTATGCAAAAAAAAAAAAGACGTTTGACAGTGGCATTTTATTGTGTATATTGTTATTTTGGGCATGTTTAAAAAAAATGTTTCAGATTTTTGTGTTCATCTGATGAAGAAATGGGAGCAAAATACAACAGTTTATTTGTACATTTTTTTTGCATTTATATTTGTGTGTATGTATTTATGTATGTATGTATGTATGTATGTATGTATGTATGTGTATATATATATATATATATATATATCTTTTTTTTTTACAGATATTGTAAAATGAAGTATATAAATATGTAAATTCCCAGGAAATATAAGACTTTTTAATCAAATGCAATCTTACTTATATATCTAAAAATGTGAAAAATGTTGACAATTGGTCACAGCTTGAAATAAAAAGCAACAATTACCTATCACTACAGTAGACAGCTTTTAAAAGTTAGAAGAATTGAACAAGTCATAAGAATAGAATGTATTCAAATACAACATTACTAGTGCAGTTTATTATGGTAATATGATTGCATGGTTTGTAATAATGTGTTTATTAAAGTATAGTTTGCCACTAAATCGAACAATGTATTGTATAAAATAAGAATAGAAATACAGTGACGTAAATGAGTCTAGTTTTGTTTGTCATTAAGTCACTTGTACACAAGGATCCATTTATATGTGGAGCTATGAATAATTTTGAATACATTTGAATTTTGAATTTGGCTTGCTTACTAAAAATCCTTCCAAAAGAAAGACATTTCTATGGCAGTAATCAAGCAGTTCTAGAACGTCTTTTATTTAGAAGGTCCCTGTTTTATCCTAATGAGAGTGGCGAGTCTAAAACACGAAGCAGATTAATATCTCCCTTTCACTTGTAGCCACTTACATGTCAAATTGCTCCAAGACATGAAAAATCGTTCTGTGTGTGGCTTTTAATCTTTTTGCGCTTACACTGGAATTTATTTCACACGTAAACAGAGGTCTGCTTTAAATTGCACATTAAGAAACCAAACTATATACTTCGTAAGGCTTCACGGGGTATTTATTAGTTCAGGTGGTCTATAAAAACAAGCACTTCTCTTTAAATTGCTACCAGTGTTTTCCTAACTAGATGAATACAGGGACTATCATAAATAATTTTACAGTAGGCAGTTATTATTAGTGACATTTGTATAAATCCAACCCATCTGGCCGACATATGTGCTTGTGGATGTGGACTTCTGCAAAAGTAAGTCTTTGTCAGTGATGGTTTATATATACGCTCGATGACAGACCCGTGTTCTGTCTGGCAGCTTTGTTTTGCAGATTTGTGAAGACGTTTGTCTCTCACTCATTGCTGGAAACTTGAAGGATGTGCTTTGCTGCTGATTTCAGCCTGTCAGTGGTTTGATGGAAGACTTTGTTGTCTGGGTTTTTTTTTTGCAGTATGTGGAGCACAATATCAGGGAATCTGGGGAAAGACGTTTATGTAATCCGAAGAAAAAAAAAGAAAACCCTGAAGAATGTAATAACGCTGGGTAAGAAAGAGCAGTAATTAAACCACAGAGGTGACAGACGGGGGCTTCCCTCAGGTGGTTTATTCTTCAACTTATTAGGAAAGAAGCTTCCTTGAGAATCCATGCACTCAACTTAAATATTTTCTCTTGTGGATCAATATTGACTCCATCCATTTTTTCAACACACTTTGTCTGTTTCTGATTTGCAGGGAGATGGGATGACTTACAAAATCAATTTAAAAATAACAATATAAATATATATTGTTACTATTATACTATTTTTATGCATAATTTTATCAAGAATTTAAAAACTATTTTTTTAAAAATACAGATAATTTAAAAATTTCAATGCAATAATTAATAAATTAAACACAATAAATACTATACGCATGTCATTAATCAATAGTTCAACTTCTAAACTAAGAGGTAGAATTCAGCGTCTTCAAGATCAAGATACTCATCTAAATATATTTTGGTGAAAAAATGAATTGTGAAGAAATGTTGTTACCGTAAATACATACAGTGGTTGATTCTGATTGGCTAGATTTAGATGGGCATCTTGATCTTGAAAAGGCTGAATTATAGCTCTTAGTTTAAATTGAACAATTGATTAATGACATTTGTTCATTTCTGTCACCGAAAGTTCCTCTCAAGAAGCTTGCAAAGCTGCAAATTGCTGCAAAGAGATTTTACTAAAGGCCATTTAACTGTGTCATTCAGATAAACCCGACCTTCAGAAGGAATTGTGCCGGAACACTGAGAATTGTGATATAAATGTCTTTGTGAAATCTATGCAAGGGATTTAAAGGGTCTGCAGATTTAAAAATTCCTAAATTAGTTTTTTATTTTAATTTCTTGACAAAAACATGATTCATTTTTGTTGTCATGACTCGAAACGAAACGCAACAATGAAACAAAACCAAAAAATACGAAACAAACTTGAGGAAGTTACATTTTTGCAAAAACTGAAATGTTGTTTCCTTTTCCAATCCCTAAATCATGTGAACACAAACTTCTGTAATGTGGAAAATAACGTAAAATCAAGAGAAACTTGATTTATCCCAGGGTGGGGTGAACAAAACAACAATGAAATTAAAAAGACAAAATAAGTACAAGCATATTTAGTATATGGGGGGCGGGGGGTACTAAATAACTAAACAAAAAAAAAACCTCCAAACAGAAAGTTCCTCTTTAAATAATTCAGATTATTAAACATTTTTATACTAAGGTATATAAAGTTTTAATGTGTTGATGAAAAACTAATTCAGATTATTTATTGAAAATATTTTTCTGCTTTGTTTTCCCTTATTCACAGCAAACACCGGTTGCAGTCCTCTGAAACACCATGTTGTGCTTTATGGTCATCTCAGGACACTTCTCCTGCCCCAGTTACACACACTACAACAATAGATCCAAGTTCGGCTTGCCAGTTAATCAATAACATCTCCTTTGTTAGCACTTCACTGCACAATTCTCAAAGATAATACTAGCAAATGTCAGCACTCTGCTTGCGCCTGAACATTTAAGTCACACGGCTTCCTTAGTGTCAGATAACAGCTGCTTTATCTAATGAAAAAAAAAGGCAATGCACTGGACCAAAATCCTAATTAAATCTGTTTTCTGGAATTCCGTATAGATCGTAGATACAAAATAAAGGTTCACTGAAAGTACGGTTATTGCACTCCACTAACAGAAGTGAGCAACGAATAAGAAAGATCCTCTTCCGTTATTCAAGGTACTTTTTTTCTCAGAATAAGAAATCGCCAACAAAGCTTTTTTTTTTTTACCCTGTCGTGTTTCCATTGCTATTTATGCTGAGTCTAGAGCAGCATGTGACGTTTTTCTACTTAAGTGAAGCAAGTGACATTTCCTGGACATCATCGGATCTGTTCCATCGCTCCACTAAAATGCATTTGTAATCTGTCTTTTTCTAATTCCGAATGAAACGACAAAACGCAATCTCCGATCAGACAGCACACTTTGTTCTGCCCTGTCTCTGCAGACCATGCTATTCTAAACCAAAACAATGCAGCCTTTTTGACCACAGAATGCCATTGGCCTCGTCCTATCTTGGGATAGTGGCTGGCTAATGTTCCATGCATCATTAAAGAGGGCAGCAGACCAAAGCTCCTGGCACCAATGACCAGAAGGGAAAGACAGACAGAGAGCGAGAGAGACAGAGCAGTGAACTCAATCTCCCCTCCATTTAGAGGCCATCCTTCCTTCATCTGTGCCATTGCACAATGTTTATATTCCTGCTCCAAGCATGTAAGACTGACACCCAGGGGGTCTGACGTCTCCGATAAAATCACAGTATGACTTAATCAGATCTAATTCTGTCTGTTCATGATACCCATTCATGTCACAATTCAGGTTCTATAAATAGATTTAATGGGGGAAGGGGATATTTTTATTTTAAATTCTCCAACATATTTTGCATTCGTTTTCATTCATGAGTGGTTTTCTGACTCCAAACATGTTTTCGCTATACAAACACACTAAAAGGATATGTTTTCTGTTCTTTTTTTGATAGGTGCCAGCTTTGTGTCCAGTGTGTGCCGGGCCTTTGGTGAACGGAATGTAGGCACTATGTGGGTGTACCATCTGTGAACGATGCTATGATTAGAAAGATAAAACCACAGAATTGCAATAAACAACTGCTGTGTTATTTCAGAGTTTCCTTGAATCAAAAAGCTACTGAGCTAAATGTTATGTGCAATATGCAAAGTTGCTCTGTTCGAAAAGCTTAAGAAAAATATTGGTATTAACCATAAAAGTATTTTAGAATGATATACTCGCACGCACACGTATAGCTCTATTTCTCGTGCATTGGCCAGAAAGTGTTGCTTTGGAATTCAAACTTTTTTTACATAAGCTGTTTAGATTTTCTCTCTAATAGGTTTTCAAGCATTCACATAGCCATTAGACACTGGAAACAAGTGTTTCCGGTGGGGAGTGGGGGGTTAGCATGTCCATTTCAGTGCAAGGTCTTGAGGAGCAGAAATATGCGAGTTAGCAGAAATATTTTATGACTGAACTCAGTAGTCCATTAACACAGACTTACTGTGGCTCACTGAAGCAGACACGTCTCACTATTCAGGGAAACGTACAACATTAAGACCGGCTGCGCTACAAATCGATACGCTTCAGCCTGGAGAAAATAAGGCAAAATGTATGATGCCTGCCAATTAAGCATGTTGACTGTGTGTTTGCACGTGCACCTTGCAGTGACATTTGGGATTATTGGGATCAATAGTTTTTTTTTTTTTTAAGATACAGCTTTTGTAGTATCAGGATATATACAATTTCAGATATGTGCCTTGTTTGCGGGAATATAAAATGGAAAGTCTTGATGACATACTAATTGGCCAGTGCACAGACGGTCAGAAATTACTTAATTCTTTTTAATTTGGTTATTTTTCTACTCTCATTCGCTTTAATAAGTTTGCAAGTTGTGTTTCTTCAAAATGTTGTTGGTTTTGACAAGACTAGACAGACTCTCTCTCTCTCACACACGCACACATACACACACACACACACACACACACACACACACACACACATACACATTCACACACACAAACAAACACACACTCTCAAAGCTTCACACCAGAAGCCAAAGGGCATCTGTCAACCTGTCAGGACAAGCTTTTCATCTCTCAAAATTAAGATAGAAAAGAAATGTTAATAAAGGTTCTGAACCTGATTCTCAAATTTTAAAGTTCCTGACATCTACACTTGAGATTTACATCAAAGCGATGTGAAAAGAGAAATATTGTATGAAATGGCATGTCTAAAGAAATAACATCTTTACCAGATCTTGTACAAATCATCTTTCTGCCATTGTTGTGATGTGATTTCTGGACGTCATGAATTGTTTGCAGTTGAGATTAAAATCCAGTGTGTGCTCAAATATGCAGGTGGGCATACAGTGGGTCAAAGTGATGAAGGCTTTGGTTATTGGTATGGATAGCATGTTGACTAGGCAGAGACATATATATTCTCCTCCGGAGCCTGGTAAATATATTTCGAAGGAAGAGAATCCCCAATATACAGTCCTTTTGCCAACAATTACTAATATATCACAGCCTTGTAGACACTTCAGAGCGCAGTAGCCATGACAAACATGAAAGCACTCGACTGCAATTTCCTAAGGCAATAAAGCTTCATTTTTATTTTTCATGTCAAGAAAAACAAGAAATGTCAGGCCTGTTGATATCTGCCATCTTCTAATTGCGGTAAATGTTCCCTATAAATATCAGGTACTTTTTTGATTAGCGGCAACTGATAATTCTTGACAAAATAAAAGTTTGAAATGACTAAATGTATTCAACAAAATCTATGGTGGTAACCAATATCACCACACCGGCTCAGTATGAATGGTCTAATATGTTTTATCTGCGCATTCAGAAATGAGTCACGACATCCATTCTGAATATTGCTCAACTTTTAACCTTGAACCTACATGTTTCCTAAAAAAACATGAGGCAAAAAAGGATGTTATTAATGGACTATGCATGGATTGTGCTTTATGTGTGCAAACATATAACACAGTAAGGTATTTTCACCAATTGAAAACAGTGTTAAATTGTATACCATTACAAACAGTGTACAATTACAAACAGTGTATTACAAACAGTGTATTGTAATGTAAAATCTATATGGTTCACTTATGTAACAGTTTACAAAACAATGATTTTGTAACAGAAACTTACATTTTCCGCAGTGACTGTGACTATTGTTATATTGTATAGTACGTGAAAAACAACATACTAAAACTGATTGTCATAGTACAAAAAAACTGTGTGAAAAATGTGCGATCAGAACTTGCCTGAGGAGAATTCTTCCGTCACAACGACATCCCGTCTATCTATGAAACCGAGTTCGAGGAAATCCGGACGAGATTTGTTTTGCATAAGTCGGTCTGATAGTGTTATTATCACCACAGTAAAACCACAGTCCGCACAGCCGAGCGCGCTGTCTGTCATCCGGCGTTTGTGTTGTGTTCGCTGTGCGGGGAAAGCGCTTCTGCCCGCTGCCCTTAATTCAGCGTTTTAACGTGTAAATCCTCGAGCACGCCTGTTCTATGTCTTTGATCTCAACAATTACACGCCCATAAAACTTACCTCGACAACTTCTTCGCTCCTAATAGTCCTCTGAGGATGTGTGTTTCACAGCGGTAAAATGCGACCGCGGTACACAGAACTTTCTGACGGACTGAGTAGATAAAACAAAACCTCTCTCTCTCTCTCTCTCTCTCCCTCCTCGCTCCTCCCTAGTCTCCCTCCTCCCACCACCCCACTCTCTCGCTCTCTCCCCCGTCTCCTCTCTCTCTCGCTCCACCTCTCTCTCTCCCTCCTACTCTCCTCCCCTCTCTCTCCCCTCTCCCTCCCCCCTCCCGCCCCTCTCACTCCCCCTCTCTCATCCTCTCGTCCCCCCCTCCCTCTCTCCCCTCCCTCTCTCACCTCTCTCTCTCTCTCTCCTCTCTCTCTCATCTCCCTCCAATCTCCTCTCCTCTCTCCTCTCTTCCTCTCTCTCCTCTTCTTCTCTCTCTCTCTCTGTCCCTTCTACATTTGTCTCTACTCTTTTATCACGCTCTCTATATTTTTTCACTCCCTTTCACTCATCTATCCTCTCCACCTGTTTTCTCTCCTCCTCTCTCTCTCTCTCTCCTCTCTCTCTCTCTCTCTCTCCCCACCCATTTCTCTCTCTCTCTCTTCACACTCGCTTTATTTCTCATCTCCTTTGTTTCACTCTATCTCTTCTCTTTCACCCCCCTCGCTCTGTTCCTTCTCTTCTCTCTTCTCCCCCTTTCTTACTTTAACTTTCATCTTCTCTCACCACTGTTCTGTTTCCCTCTCTCTCTCTTTCTCAGACCCTCTCTCCTTCCTACTCACTGTTCACTCTCTCTTCTCGATTCCCATCTCTCACTATTTCTGCCCTTCTCCCTCTCTCTCTCCTCGCTCTCTCTCTCTCTCTCTTCTCTCTCTCTTTCATCTCTCTCTCTCTCTCTCTCTCTCTCCTCTCTCCTCTCCTCTCTCCTCTCTCTCTCTCCCCTTCCTCCTCGCTCCTCTCTTCTCTCTCTCTCTGCTCCTCTTCTTGCTTCCCTGGTCGTCTTTCCTCGTGTATCTCTCTCCTCTCTATGAGCCTTCTATCTGTAGATTATTCTCTACTCTCTCAACCCCCCCCCCCACACACACACACACACACACACACACACACACACCTCACACCACACACAGCTGGATGGCAGTGGGATACTGTAGTGGGAACGCTGCTTATGATCTGTTTTCACTCCCAGAAATATTTATGAAGTTTCAGGCTGTTTCGGCTATGAATTGGATTAATACAAAATGAACAAGTCTCTGTAAGAGACCAGACAGCTTTGCAAACAATTTTATTCACATTATTCACTTTAAAAGGTGTGAGGCACATATTTAGAGATTCTTGTGAATGTTGCAGAAAGATCGAAACGCAGCAAAAACAATTCTAAGGAGAAATGATTTGTGATTGTTGGGCAGACCACAAATGCTGTTTTTCCAAAAAATAAGGGGATAGGATTATTACAGCTGAGCTCACGGCAGCAGGAAAGGAGAAAAATAATTGTTGGGGAGAAGAATGGGGACAGTCTGAGCAGAAGTTCCTGCATAAGTGTCATTGATTGGGTGAAAATTGATAAATCAGTTTTCTTGTGCTACAGGATCTGCAGTTACTCAAACGGCAAAATAGAAGACCATAATCGAGTGTTGTGCGCAGTTTGCTAAAAAGAAAAACAAAATCTTACGCTGCAGTACATCATTTCCAGCTTTAAAATGTCCAGAAGTATCCAGGATGCTTCAGATTTGACCTTGTTAAGTGATTTAGGTCAATTGTATGGAGGAAAAAAGATTTTATGCATGAACAAACTCAGTGTCAATATGAATTTATTTAAAGTATTAATATACTACTCTGAATGAAGCACATAATATTGAAAAGTTAAGTTATTGTAGGGCATGTTTTATTTTAGTTTTTCCATAAAATATACTTTAGCCTACAAGACTAGGTCACTTAAAAGTCTATTCAGAACTATGCAGTATGGGTTTTATGGTCTTATTTCAGCTACATTTTTTGCTGCTAAAAACTTAAAAGCATGAATATTATTTTTTTTCTATAAAACTCTAACACATACATCAATTTTGCTCACATATTATTGTAGCACAGCTTGTGCTGAATACAAAAACAGTACCTTTTGGCCAGTTGTATGTTATGAGTAGATGAAATAATTACAAATATCAGAGCCTGTCAAAACACCTCAGAAGCCCAAAAACACCCCAAGATCGTAGAGGGTTAATATAAATCGCGGTATTTTTAAATCTCTTGTGTATTAAACATTTAACAATTTGAAATGAATAGAAAAGGTTGTTCCTAACAACTGCTTATGTACTAACTTAATTCAATTTGCAATCACTATGGTACATCTCATTGGAACTTCTCGTTAGACGCTAGAGCTAAACTGTCAGTTAGGTGAATCAACCAATAAGAGTCACTGTCTTATTCGGTCTCACACTCCAAAACAAAAATAGTTAAAACCAAATTGTAAAATAGTTATTATGTAAATGATTACATGGTCATAATCTGAAATGAAATATGATTTATTTTGAATTTAATTACATTGTTAAACGCTCTTGATCGGAAAATACACGTGTTGAATATAAATGACGAGGACTTCATCAACAGGAAACAAGCAGATCTTTCTGAGAAAGTCTGCAGCTGCAGGCCTGATTCTAAGTCAAGATATTCAGCATTTACTCGCACCAGCCTATGAAGCCTTTTATTGTACTTTCCATTTATGTATCCTAAGAGCTTTAACTTCATTTGTCCTCAATCGTGTCGTTGTTCCAAACCCGTATTCAGTGTGTTTTATACATATTAAATGTGCACATGAACTAAAGCTGTCTCGTATAAGATGTTCTGAGAAGACAAAGAGTTCCACACAGAGAAAAAGACTTGGCCCTATCATCCCGACTCTATGTTTAGTGTGTTTGTCACTGCTGATTCCGAGTCCGTGTCTCGGTGCTAATCTCTTTCTCATCCCCCCTCTTGCCATCAGTGCCAGCAGCCCACCTCTTCAAAGAGAGCTGCCCTCTGGGAAATCAAAATTTAATTCGGCATAACGAATGGGATTTGACTAACACTATCACATGTTTGTTAAATGGACTGTTCTCAATCCAGAATCAGAGACTGAACAACCGGGTCTTGTGACTGCGCAGAACCGGATGAAATTGATTACAAGTGGGGAGATCAAAACGGATAAAACAACTCATCGTGATCTTTCTGATACGGACAAGAAGACCACAAAATGCTTAGCAGGGGGAAATCTGGAAGAGACTCTCCCTGCACACACACACACACACACAGCCGATGTATTAGTAAGCTGCAGATTCTAATGTAGATTTCTCCATTCATCAAGTGCAAATTTCCTAAACATAAAAAAAGCAAATGTTGACATGAAAAGCAAACTTTCAGGCCATGTGATGTCACAGTGCTGTCGCCTCACAGCAAGAATATCCTGTTCGAGACTCGAGCTCGTGGTTTTGAGTCGGTTTGCGTCTCTGGTTTTCCCCCACAGTTCAAAAACATGCCTTCCGGAGAAGTAAAACCTAGAAAATTGGCAACAAAAGGAAGGGAGAGTGTGATTATATGTGTCCTGATCAGTGATTGGTTATCTTTGGTTATTGGTTATCATGACCAAGAAATGAAAAAGTGTTTTGGAAAACAATAGGAAGGAATTACAATACTAAAACTATATGATATGAAAAATGTTTTACTTATAAACATATTATTCTTGCGTATAAGCAAGTAATTGTTCAAAGAGTCGAGACGGAGATAAAAAGGCAATTCAGAAAAGGAAAATGAGAAAAACTAAATACGTTTTAACAAGTCCCAGAGCTCAGAGAACAACCATAAAGTTATCTGTTGTTTGAAAAAAAAAAAGTACTGAATTAAATTGTATAATTATATGGTTTCTAAGAAACGGGATTTTTGTTGTTGCTGTTCAACTTTTTTTTTACCGAAAGCATTCTTTGGATTACCCAAATGCACTTCATCAATATTCATGACAGAGGCATGTCTAATTTCATGGCTCGGTGAGCTGTGTTTATAAACATCTCATCTGAATGCTGATCAACTCACTCTGCTCTGTGAAATCCTCCATGTCCTGATGAAACCGATGATGTTAATCAAGTCGACCAGGAATATCAAATTACGTTTTGATATTTCATTCAGGTCTTCTCTCTAATTTGTCATTAGGCAGGCTACTCAGCATCGGTGCTACCTGTGTGCCTGATGAAATGTCAAAAGATACCAGCAGAGATGATTGCATCGCATCTCTGAATTATTATTTATCGCTTATAGCACAATTGTTAAAAAAAAAAGGCTTAATATATCTGTCTTTCTGTATTTGTGCATCACAGCTGACAAACTGTCTATCTGTCAGTCTTTAACTTGTGAGAGGATGAAGACAAGATAAGTTTGTAGTTCCACACAGTTTATTTTGCCGTTCATTGCATTACTGAATAACAGTCAGGAAATGCGGTTCTTTTATACCCTAAATGACGTCATATATCGCGTGACTATCGGCAGGATGCGAGATTTGTCAGAGGACGGAAATGCGAGGTATCATATCAGAACATAGAAAGGCGTTGGCATGGTGATACGTAATCAGGTCTCCATTCGGCCTTCAGAGGTCTCAACAGGAGGAGAGTGAGAATAACATTATTAAACACTAATTATAAGTTTTATAGCATAAATATTATTTTTGGTCAATCATAGATTAATATAAGTTCTGAGTTCGAGTTCTGAGTTATTTTAAAGAGCTTTTCACAGTTTTAACTGTCTCAAAGCATGTAAATCTGTAAAAGAATTATCATTTTATTTGATAATTTTCTATTCATTTGATTGTCTGGTTATTTGTTTATCTGTTACCTCTTCTGAGGATCAGTGTGACCTGTGAAAATACCATTATATAATTACAAATAATAGTAATACTAATAATATAAACAATATAATAAATTAATTCCCAATATATATTAATGTAGCAACACCACTATGATCTATGATGAATAATTGATTCGTTATTGGTGCTTAACTAAGGGTTTATAGCTGTAGATATTATATAATGCCACCTAGTTTCCTGACTACTTTACTGACGCTCCAGTGTGAGTTCTGTGCTTTTAAACCTTTGACACTATCAGTTCGACCCTTTTTGAACTGCACTGTACCATTTAGTGAGTAAATCAAATACCTTTAGAAGCTAAACCAACCTGAACGCTTAATATAAGAGCTAATAGTTAATGCAACACTACAGAACAACAAACGACAGTGAACTCCTTCTTTGACCATGTGTGCGGCTCTTCATGAGAACCTGTAAGAGAACATGCGGAAAGCTTTCCCCTGTTCTCAAGTGTGACAAGAATTTCTTCTTAGTTCTCATACACAGGACAAGTAGCCACGCCACTAGTCTGGCTACACACAGCATAAACGATATATTTACCATGTCACACAAAACAGTTCTAACACTTCACAAACACGAGCTTCACATCACACACATCACAATGACACAAAAAGATAGACATAAAATACACGTTTAAACACTGAAAACAAGACTTATAAACACAAATTACACACAACTTTACACACTGTTTTGAGTGAACATTTGAGTGCTCCAGAAAGTGCACATGAAAATTGAATAATGTTGAATGTTTCGGTGTGTGTGTGTGTGTGTGTGTGTGTGTGTGTGTGTGTGTGTGTGTGTGAGTGAGTGTAGACACTGTATTTGAATAAAAACAATTTGATACAAGTGGATATACAATATCAAAATTGTGATTTTATTCAGTTACACAGACACATATATACATGTCATTTTAATCATTTTCACGTTTACATTTTGAAAAAATATGAATGTAATTGTTATATTTACGTTTTTAATGTACAAACAATATATAAGCAAGTTATGATCAAAAGTGGTTTTAATTTAACTATCTGTTTAAGAAATTAATTAACTGCTAAAGGTAAGTTGTGTTTCTCTGGTGCTGGTTTAACTTTTTCTTGGTGGCACTGATTTAGGTATTTCTACATTTTTAAAGTGTAATGCAGCCTCAGTAAATGGTTACAGTGCCCCAGTCCTGCTTTACAAGTGCAGTGAGTATCACGGATGTAAGGGCTTTCTGAAGACAGCTCCACCTGCAAATAAGAAAACAAACCATTGTTATTAACAAAACAGTACATTTACATTTGTACATTTTACAAGTACTTTTGTACTACTTCTGTACTGTTCATAGTATGTACATTTTGTATGATATTGCACATCGGTTTTATTTGCATAATATATTCAGTTGTGTGTTGGTATGCGCGCACATCCACACACGTAAATATCTATGTGTTGTATACACACACACACACACACACACACACACACACACACACACACACACACACACACACACTACTAACATATACATTCCTTAAATACAATAGCCCATATTTCTGCCACCCATAACAACTTGCATTGTACATGTCTACAGCCTGCTTCGTTTCTCTTCACTGTAAACCAGTTATGAAACATGCAATAGCTTTATCACAATCCGGTATCGCTTCTTCAGCCCAGGACTCGACAATATTAGTTGTGACAGTCTGTTTGTTTAAATCAATCAATCAATCAATCAATCAATCAATCAATCAATCAATCTCTCAATCTATCTATCTATCTATCTATCTATCTATCTATCTATCTATCTATCTATCTATCTATCTATCTATCTATCTATCTATCATCTGTCTGTCCATCTGTCTAATTATTTATTTCAAAGTTGATATAAGGAGAACAGAGTAAAAAAAAACACTTGTTTTGTTTTAATAGAATTGATTTAAAACTAGAAAGTAGCTTGATTATAGATCAGACATTTTCTAGAAAATATCTAAATGGTCATGATGTAAAGACAAAGACAAAGACAGAGTTTCTGCTTTGTATGTCTTACATCTCTAAATTCAATTAAATTAGACACTTTGCTGTACTACAAAGGGATGAGAGATCATTGTTTTTTTTTAATGATAAATATAAATATTTTTCAAACAGCTTCTGCCAAACAGGAAGTTTTTTAAAAGGTCAATAGCCAACACAATAGGTTCAGAGCTCTGTCCTGTCAAATAAAAAAAAAATTACTTTATCAATAATTTATTTAGCTACTGACCACGTCAACACAACTAAGCCGCATAAACATTAAATCTAGTTAATGTAAGCTCAGCTACTGAAAACCTTTGGATACACGTTATCCACAAGAGACGTTTTTTCAATAGTAAGGTGTCTGAACCTAATTGACCTAGCGAGACTTAAATCTAAGCAGCTTGATAACTATTTTAAAACTTAATGAATACGATGTGTCCCTCCAGGCGGTGTAGATACACTGGTCAACTACGAATTCCCTAAAGGAAGAGGAAAAATAACGATTGCAGAAAGCGTATTCATATATTCATGCTTCATTAGTTGATACATCAAAAAACTTAGTAAAGGACAAAAAAGACATTAAGGTCCATAAATGATCCACAGCAGAAAATAAAAAAGTGTGAATAATTTTTGGAATGTGCTTGTTGAGCGTTTGTTGGTCAGTGTTGAAGAGGACGTCTTGCAACAGCAACTTCAAAAAATCTAAAGAATGCATCATTGAGTTTTCCAAACCTAAGCAGTTTTGTTTATTCAAGGTTCACTCTCTTCATTCGCTCTTCCTGTGTGTGTGTGTGTGTGTGTGTGTGTGTGTGTGTGTGTGTGTGTGTGTGTGTGTGTGTAGTAGACAGAGATATTTTAAAACATTGTTTCAAGAAATGTCAAATTTTACAGTATTGCAGAACATCCCAAATTTGTAAATATGTAAAACGCGTAATAAAACAATTACAAGGACAACCTTTAGTCATTCTGAGCTGATAATTCACTCCCGTTCGCTTCTGGTAACTCTCTTTAAAAATGTTTACTATCACACTACCCACCCCACACACACACACATACACACACTCATCCACTAACTAATTTTCCATCCACTACTCCTCCTCCTCCTCCTCTCGCGTTTTTGTGGTTCCATCCTGAGATCAGACGTCGTGTTTGTTTCCCTCCAGACCAAGTCATCATGACGGTTTCCTCTCCATTGCAGTTTTCCATCAAGCCACAGGGCCAGGAGGCCAAAAGCTCATCTCAAACCAAAATCGCTTTTTCCTGTCCGGACAAAACACCATCACTGTGGAGAAGAGAGACAGACACTGCAGACAAAAAAAAACGTCCTTGTGCAGGGTCAGATAACACAACAGTCCCATCTGCTTTCTTTCCCTCTTGTCTTTATAATGTCGTTCCACTTTTTTTTCTATTGATACAAATAGGACGAATTATTCAAGGACAGTGTCAAAAAAAGCAATGTAGCTTGTGCAATGTCGTATTTTCAATATTTTTCTTGTTTCAAAAATGATGTACAGATCATCAGTGATACTTCCTGTCGATTTTCTATAAAAAATATATATAAATATTAGTCCTTAATAGTTTCTGGTCATTCTCTTTTTTTTTCATTTTCCATCTCATCTCAACAAAAAACAAACTTGGTGAAGTTTGCTGTGCTGAGTGAAATATCGAAGATCTTTTGTATCAAAGCGTCTTTTATCTTCAAGTTCTCATGAACAAAGTAAATTTTCTTTGTTCTCTGTTTAGATTGTTTTCTTTTTCGCTGTTTGTTGAAACAAACTTTCTTCTTCATCAATAAAACGCCGTAGAGTCACATGCTCCTATCATGGCACAGTGGGAGTATTTATCTTGTAATAATTCCCAGAATAGAGTTGTATTAAACCTCGTCCAAAACTCAAAATTCCCAGCTATACCCAAATATTTATAAAACCATTTATAAAGTGAAATGCTAAAAACATCATGGTAAAAATGCCATGCTTACATTCTTACTTCTGATAATTCTACAAATATATATAATTATTTTCCTTTAATAGCGTGCCTTTACATTTGCACTGATTCATTAGCCAGATGCTTTCATCCAGGAGACATTTAATTAAAACTTGTGGTTATTTTCAAACTCCTTATCAAATACAGTATTCAGTATATGCATTTTTTATGTGCAACTTAATCAACAAAACATGAAAAATGCTCACTTAAAATCTGGAATGTATTTTGTCTCTAAATCCATCTAATTATTTGTAAAGTTTAAGCTTGATTTAATCGACGGGTCAGATAAAAGTAATAGTACTTGGAAAAGAAAGAAACGACTTACCGTCCACCGAGCATGTATCGCCTAAAGAACATCCGTCAAGTGCATAACACACTGCGGCTTTCTTCTGCCATTAATAAAACATGACTTTTTAAAAATCTTGGAATACACACACGTACACAAGCCTGGAGCGATAGCGGATAGTGTGCCATCATTGTCACTGCTGTTGCTCAAACCGTGACAGGTAGCAGACCTGCAGCCAGGCAAGAGTCAGAAGGGAAAACTACAACTATTAGAAAAGACAAACATTTCAGAACTGCTGCTTTTCAGCTGTCAGATATTTTAATCAGATATTTTAATTTAATTTAAATCGTACATCAACAATGCGCATTTATTTTTTCCATTCACATTCTTTATCTTTATTTATTGTTTTACCTTTGGGGCTGCTGCAAAATGTAAATTTTTCTTTGGTGAGACAAATAAAGGTTTCCTACGTCTACTTTTCCTTTTCTGTGTCACGGGGAGCTGGAGCCAATCGCAGAAACTCTGGGCCTGAAACAGGACACGCCCTGGGTTGGTTGCCAACCAATCACAGAGCAGGAAATAATTAATAATTGTATTTTTTCTCTGTGAGGCAACAGCACTGCCATCTACATATAAATTGAACTGTACTTCTGGAGATTAAATAAACCAGAAACTTAGAAAGTCAATAGAAAAGCAAACATGGTTTTTTCAGTATTTTTTTCTTTTCATTGTCATGTAAAAGTCAAGATTTTGAGATAATTACACTGTGAGACGACACGAGACAATAATAGTCATTTTCCGATAATCGAGAAAATATTACGAGGTGGTTTCTTTACAAAACTTACTAGTTTATGGAATGTGTTTCCATTGTGGTTCTTCTATCTTTTTTAAATAATCTTGCACCAATATTTTCTTTTTTTGATATGTAGTGTTTCTCTAGGTTCTGCTGTTAGCAATGTGGCCACTAGAGACAGAATTGAAATTGTGCTGTGAATTTACTGTCCAGTTATGTGAAACACATTGAAGACACACAAACCCAGAGCAGTGGGCAGCCTTAAGCCGAGGTTGTAGAACTAGGGGGATTCAAACCTGCAACAAGAGTAGCCGAGAAATTGCAACAGTTTAAATGTAACATTAGCTAAATGTAACTAGTGTGGCTTTGGTACAACACAAAAGTAAACTACGCAAATGAAGCCGAATTCTGGTTTCTTGAAACTTCTTTAAATAGCGCTGACTCCAGACATTTGTAATAATCCGTTGGAGACGGAATCTTGTGATCTAAGCCGAGTTGCTTTAATGACCTGACAAAAAAAAATCACATACTCTTTTTTTTTTTCAAAGACGTCTAGTCTTCTTCACCTTGAAGTGGTCCAGGTCCAGCAGGAGTTCCAGCTAAGAAAAAGAAAGACGTCCAGATGCTATTCCGAGCATGACAAACGAGGAAAAGCCAATTTGTGCAGTCCAGCAGAGAGAGTGTGTGTCGACTGGAGGAGAAAACGGATCAGAACGCACTTCTGCAGGATAAGCAGGAGAGTGTCGTTGTTTAAGCCATTGCCAAGCTCAGAGGAACGAGAGGAATAGCTGCCATGATCACAAGTCGTGTCTGGTGAAATCATGCAAAGAACTTTTAGTACTCATAGTGCGTCCAGTTTAGATTTAATGTCTATGTATAAATTGATGAGGAAAAGATATGTTTCGGTTGAAAATATATACAAATGAAGTAAAAAAAAATGGACGGATGGACAGACAGACAGACTGATGGACCGATAGATAGATGAATGGATGGATGGATGGATGGATGGATGGATGGATGGATGGATGGATGGATGGATGGATGGATGGATGGATGGATGGATAGATAGATAGATAGATAGATAGATAGATAGATAGATAGATAGATAGATAGATAGATAGATAGATAGATAGATAGATAGATAGATAGATAGATCCGGTTTCAACAGCGCAAAAAGACCTTAAAATGCTGATTCATATTCAAGCCGGACTCCTCCATAACAGAGTAGTAAACGCTTATTTCATTTACCAAACATGGAGCTGATTTTGGGCCAGTGTCTTCACCATGTGACGGAGATAATGTCCACTCCCAAAGTTCTGTGCAGATACTAAAGCTCCATACTTGGTAAGCCCAACATCATATGGAGTAAACACATGGTTCTGAATCAGTAGAAGCAGAGTGATACACACATTTACAGTGAGCTCGTATTGTGCTCTCCACAAAGCAGCCATAATCAACTTAATATTGACCTTTAAGAACCACAACCTTTTAAAAAAAGGAAGCTGAAAGCGCATTAGAGATCCACATTTTTAAACTCAATTAAAAAGCAGTTAGAATCTAAAATAAATTATGAGCATATATTGACTAGACTATGGTGCTCCCAGTCTTGCCATTCATCCTGTCTGGTGCAGTGTTGAACCCGAGAGGTTTCTGCCCCTGAAATACTGCCACCTGCTGGATAGACTGTGCTCCGCAATATGTGTGTATGGCCACCTGTGTGTTTTCTCTTATTCAATTTTCAATCAATTATGATTCAACGTGCTTTAAACAAAAAAAGCAAGACTTACATTTATATTCAACAAGCTTTGTGCTATAAAAAGTTCTACTACCTGATAATACTTTGTAACCAAAAAAACTGAAATTGATTCAATTTTCATTTGATTCAATCATACAGTTGGTTGATTGATTGATTGATTGATTGATTGATTGATTAATTGACTGGTTGGTTGATTAATTAATTGATATTGACTAGTTTATTTTATTGATCTGATCGATTGATTGATTTTAAAAAAATATTTTACAAATAGAAGACGTCTGAAATCGACCAAATCAATCCAAAACTATTTTTTTGAATATATACAATTCAATTCCTAATCATATTCGTTCTTTTGGCAGAGAATTTTAACTAAAAAGACTTGAATGAAGATTGCAATGAGACAACATTATCATTGAAAACCAAAAGTGTTTAATGTTAAGCATCAGAGGACATTTAAATTGCAGCGACAGGTTGTGGTGCATTTATGAACACTAGGTGGCGCCAGAAACGTGTTTTCCGAAGCTTCCAGAAGTTTGAGTTTCTCGAGTTTTCAAATGTATTTTCCATTGCTCCGAGAGTGCAGAACATATCACCACCTCCACTCGAACCTGATGAAGATGCCTAGGTGGTTGTTTGTATACTTTATTTATTTATTTTTAAGTTTTACTATTATTTTATTATTATTATTATTATTATTATTATTATTATTATTATTATAACTGTTTTTGTTGACAGCTTTCTGAAGTTTGAGAGACAACGATTTTTATGGGGACAGACAAGCAATTTTGTTTATTTATTACATCTATTTAAACTTACTATTAAAAAAAAAAAACAATAAAGTGTTAAATATCATTAGATGGCATGCTGTAGGAATGTTAAGCCTCTTAATTATGGCAAATTAGGCAGCTAAAATAATTGTTTAATGGAATTGTTTAATTAGTAATTAAGAATGCTCCTTTGTGTCTTAATCCGCTTCACTACATTAACAACGTATGAACTGCAGTATGTGTGAATAAATCTTTGAAAGACAGTTCTGACCCGTTCAACGAGTTTAATCTGACCACTCACTGATAATGATTTTATTGGAACAGCAGACAGAACATCTATAGTCTTGAAATCCCCCACCGGCTTCAGCTTCAGTGTGGAAAAAAAAAAGAAGTCAGAGGATAAGTCAATGATGTAATAGAGTCTTATATGTATGCACTAAACAGTGGAGTAACTAAGCACAGATTCGTTTTGCAAGTAAATCATTCTGACAAGCCAATAAGACGAATGAATAATTTTCCAAGCGGAAGCTGTTGTGCCCACTTCATCTGATGGAATGATACGCAGCTCCGTCTCCAGGTCACGGCTGATGAAGTGGCGCATTGTCCTTCAGCAAATGGCTTTTATAGTCCCTGTATTCCTCACTCAGATTTAACACCAGCCGCTTCTTCACTAAGGTCAGCGCTAAAATAAATAACCCGATCTAATGATGTACTTAAATAAGCATGTAACATATTTTACTTTATTAGTTACATAATTTATGCTTTATGCTCACAGTAATATTAAACCATTTTATGTACGTATTCTCATATAATGGTTTAGACAGATACAATAGACAGACATAGATAGATGGATGGATGGATGAATGGATGGATGGATGGACACACAGACACAGAGAGATAGACGGACAGACTGGCAGACAGCCAAAAAGTCTGGATAGATAGATAGATAGACAGACAGACAGACAGACAGACAGACAGATAGATAGATAGATAGATAGATAGAGAGATAAGAACGTCTGAACTGCCTACAATTAAAAAAAATATTTATCTAGTCATTAAAACTCAATTTAAAAGGTGGTTTTGCAGAACTATGCAAAACAAATGCATTTAGGGAGCGTTCACTGACGCAGTTAGGTGATATATCAAAAGAACAATGTGAAGAAGACAATTTGTACTATCAGAAATCATGAGTGGATGAATCACTAGTGTTTGTCGCCCGCATTCTAGTTTGTCTAGTCTCCACCCTGTCAAGACTCCGCCCACAGTTCATCATTTAATCTGAATAAACAAACAAACACTGTCCTTACAATGCATGATTCATGTGATGAAATAACTAACATCTGACTAATAGAGACACAACACAACTCCTGCATTAATCCAGACTTTTAAAATGTTTTAAATAAAAAAAAAAGCTTTTGTCCAGTTGTAGATTATTACACACAAATTGTCACTGTGGTGGAACTGATAAATTAAAAAGACATTACATTACATGTTAGTGATGAAATGTTGGAAATCAAAAAGCTGCCATAGAAAATTGCTAATAGCTGCAAGCAGCAATTCAAGCCTTTGGATAATTATTTGGATAATTATTAATAATTTGGGGGATTTCTGATGAGTATATTATTTATATTATTATTATTATTATTATTATTATTATTATTATTTATGTTTTTATTCACTGTAAAAGCATATCTATAGCTATTTTGTATTTCTGAGTCATTGATGGATTCATAGGAAACATCATCGTCTTGTCACACAAAATTGTCCCAAAACAAAAAGTCTTGAAAATAAAAAGTCTCAAAACAAAGTGGTAATGTAAGTGCAACTATAAGATGAAAAGCTTTATAGTTGTGTTGTGTTGTGGTGGAAGTAAAGAGGCATATTTGTACACGTGTTGTAACCTCAACAAATGTTGAAACCTTCGCAGCAAAATCATCCACGTGACCTTCCTTATAGTGTCGGCTGAAAGAAGCCTGGAGACATGTTGTCCGGGGTTTAAAGCCTCTTTCCCAAGACAATCGCGTTGTGTGTGACAGGCCAGACTGAGAGCGAAAACCCTTATGAATAATATTACAACAAGCTGTGATCATCTGGATTGGCGTCAGTGGGCCAAACCGGAGCCAGGCCTGGGATTATGGAGCCAAGACAAGCATCTGATAGCTGGACTCCTGCTTACAGGATACAGAAGGAACAACGATGCTTCTGTTCTACTATCTAGGACCCGTTCCATGCTGTACTCTATAATGCTCCATACTAAATTAAAAGAGTCATGGATTAAAAGAGTCATGAAGTCGTAGTTGCCTCTTTGAGAGAAGAAAAATACCAAAAAATACAAAAACAAGCACAGGAGAAATATTGAACACAAATTGCAGAAGAAATTCAATATACCGTGAACCAAAATTAAAAAACAAATGCAGATTTTTCTTTTTCAAATAAAGACACATAACACTGACAAAAGTCCGATTTCCAAAAGACTATCAAAATTCAAAATCAAAAACCACAAGCCAAAATCCAACAGTTTCACACATGATGGAAATCCACAAGTATATTGCACACAGGCAACAAGACACAGCTGAAAACAATCAACAATAATCAGCAACAAAAGTGGGGAAACAGCGACATCTAGTGGCCGGACAGGTCCATAACCCTAGCAGAACTGCTTTGATAATCAGGTTTGAAGCCTGGTTAGGGTCTTTCTGACCAAAGTTTAGTATATTTTTGTCCAGGTCTCCAGGTTTTCTTCTACCGTCCAAAAACAGTAGTACTGGAGTCTGGAAAATGAGTGCGAGTGTCACTGGTTTGGATTGGTTGGAAAACGGACATTTGCATGCAAATCATCACAAGTTCAACTTTGTTCGTGTTTTTCTGACTCAGTTTCCCAGAATGCTCCAGTGTTTCTGATGTCATTGTTGTTGTTTAGGTTTTAAGTAATAATCAGAACAAAATCAAACCTTTTAATCAGTTGTTTTTAATATTGTCACCTGCTAGGTTCCCATAAATTACACATTTTAACATTTTATGAAAAGCAAAGTTTGTAAAACTTGTAAATACTTTAGAGCATAAAAAACTTGTAACTTTATACCGCTATAACTCTCTTTTTCCAGTTTGTTTATCAAAAGTGTGAGACAATACACAATAGTTATAAAATAATCATACAGTACTTTTATGTAAAAATAAGTACGTAATTTAAATATTTATTTTGTAGACTAAATGATTTGACTTGCATACCAATTAACATAAACAGTCAACAGTAAAGAAAAATATATGGTATTTGTCTTTTGTGTAAATCCATGTTTTTTTTTAACAATTCTGCCCTGCTCTGCATCACTCTCTGTGACTTGATCAGTTGAGTAGATGTTTGCAGCCAAAAGATACAGGTTTTACTCAGGAAAGAAATTGCTTCAGTGTTTAAGAATAATGCAACATCTCTTTGATCCAATATAGATATTGGTAAATATTTAACGCAATGTCACTTCTAAGAAACAGACTACCGGTAATTCTTTTTCTAACACTTTTGAGAAACAGCATATTTCTATTCAATTCTTTTTTTAAGTACGTTCAGTATGACGTCTTTGTTGTTTTCAATGTTGTAGCAAGTGAGGTCGGCAAGATTCTGGAAATCTCTGGGAGAATAAGTGATGTTTTGAGTCAGATATGGAGAAGTTGTACTTGTCAAGTCGACATCCACTTTTCCCAGTTTTTTTTCTTCCACATCCATTCTTTTCACTCCTATATAATGGTGAGAAATGAACAACAATATAAGAAAATTGAACATTGAAAAAAGAGACTCTGATACCATGATCTTGAAAAACAGAAATCCACCACTTTTACACACACACACACACACGCACACACACACACACACGTACACGTTTAGATGATACACTGCGTTATAATGTAAGTAATTGGATGGATGGATGTATGGATGGTGTGTGTGTGTGTGCGCCCTTATATAGTATGTATACAAACATGCACACACGCTTATTAAATCATTCAGGTAGAACGTTAACCACGCCTTGCTTCAGTTCAGATATTTACCTGGAGCTTTATAGTGTTGGAATGAGTCATTGACCAAGGGAAAGTGAATCACAATGGGAGCTTCTGGATTGAGCTTATCTTCAAACACATAAACCTCCTTCAGGGGCTCTGACGTCACCTTTTCAAAGTCTATTTTTGGAAATGGAATCTTGCGGTCTGCGCAGTAATGGTGAGTCTGTTTCAAGACCTGTGAAAAAACGCAAGAAATTAGCTTGACGAAATTCCTTAATTAATGGCCAAGGTCCAAATTCTCACCATAAACTGATCCTGGTCCCAGGAAAAGTTCAGAGAAAGAATCACATCCGCTTTTCTATGAGAACGGAGCACAGGAGGGAATCCAGCGTTAATAGAAAACCCAGAATCCACCAAACTGAGTAAAGGATCCACTGGAGTCATTGTGTTGGGAAAAGAATCCGGGTGTGAATCTGGATTGAACACAAGTGCATCAATCCGTCATTCATTTATGAATTTATTAAAAAAACATTCATTTTTTCAACTGCACCATCAATCATAAATCATAAACTGCCCATGAATAAATAGAAAAAAAAGTAATATTAAAATATATGAAATTTGTTTTCTGATCGAAGCATGTAAAACGGACCTTTCCATGTGATGAAGCTGCTGTTTTGGCTGTAGTTCTTGTGCAGGTTGAAGCCTCTCAGGAAATTGTACATCTGGCTGACTATTGGTCGACTGCTCATGAAGTTGCTCAAATATTGAGCGATTCCTGTCACAGGATTGATCACGTACGTGCTCACAGCGGAGGGTTTACTGTCTGTCTCTTTGAAAACAAGGCAGAAGAGTTGATACAGAATAATACAGTTAATACTCTGTAATACTAACGACATTGATCAGGGTAGACATTTAAATAATATTACTTTAAGACTCACGCTAGTCCAACTACAGACTTTGTTCTGCACAAGTGAATTACCAAATGCATAAATTATATACAGGAAACATCGTGAAAGTGTGGATTGTTAAGAAAAAATGCAAAAGCCACCAAACACTATTACACAAAGTGTCCATAGATTTATAATAGAATAGAATAGAATAGAATAGAATAGAATAGAACTGAAAAGAATCGAATAGAATAGAATGAAACAGTACTGAATAGATTAGATTAGATTAGAATAGAACTGAACTGAACTGAAATGAAAAAGAATAGATTAGAACAGAATGGAATAGAATAGAACGGAATAGATAAGAATGGAACCATACTGAAGAGAATAGAAAAACAAGCAGAAAACTAAATTGGACCAGGATGCTGACTGTTAAACATTAGTGTTTATTGATAGTTGAACACTAATTTTACTGGTTTTAACTTAGTTAAAAATATATTATAGTCTTTCACTCTTTGAATCAGGAAGTCTTTGCAACTGACCTCAAACTACACACTGAGCATCTTTAACATCTTCACAAAGTAATACAACAGTAGTTGGAGTCAAAAGAGAATTGTCTACACAATCAATGTAGGAATTGTAAGAATTGTCTCATTGTG
Source organism: Paedocypris micromegethes (assembly GCA_028031935.1). Lineage (NCBI taxonomy): Eukaryota > Metazoa > Chordata > Actinopteri > Cypriniformes > Paedocypris > Paedocypris micromegethes. Next base: position 25,780,428 of record CM051497.1, on the reverse strand, counting down.
CCCTTTGAGTTGAACTCTGACCTTCCTTGCTCGCACTCCGCTCAGTGGTGGGGATCCAGGAAGGGACCGTTCCAGTGCTTAGTTTCCAGATCTCGGACAAATTTATGGAGAAGACACTGCTCCAAATGCCTGAAAAACCAAAAGAAAACCTAGAAATGCACTTCACCTTAAGTTGTGTCGTTTAAAAGTGTTAAAACATTTTTAAAAGCGCAGCCATCTTTTTCCAGAATTGCATCAATATTTAAAAAGTATACAAACCAACCCAAAAAAAACGGCAACCGATTCTCTGGAAGTTTCTTGACTATGTGGCCCAAGTAATATTCACTCCCAAAGTTCTGCGTGGGTACATAAGCACCGTACTTGGAAAAGCCAACTTCATACGGGGTAAACTCACACCATTCTAGAAACAGAACAAAGAAGATGCAACTGACATTATTCAACTTAAGACTTAAAATTACTCTTAAATTAAGATTTAAAAACAAAGACAGTCGGAATTTTCACACAAGGATAGCATAATATACGTACGTTTTGCTATCGAACAATCTCAAAAAAGTACACACATACAGTACATTTGAAATTTCCCCACTGGTGGGACTAATAAAGGCTATATTCATTCATTCATTCATACACACCCAAACACACATTCCCACAATATATTGCTTTAAATGTAAAAATGCAATTGTTATACTGTATTTTGTTAAGTGTCCGTTTAGTTAAAGTTCCAAACCTGCATTTGCAGTAATATCCGTGTCTTTCTGTGGGTTGACAGCGGTGAAGATGGGAAGAGGGTTCTGACCTTCTGAGACGCACCTTTGCATGTCAGACAAAGTTCCAAAGCTTTTCTATCGGAAAGAAAAAAAAAGCACAAGGCACAATATATACGTACAGTGAAGTGAAAGAAACCTTTTCAGTCTTCTGACCTCCTTTCCTTGAATGAGATATTCAATGGCAAGACCCCACATGTCAATCAGAGAGATGACGTGTCCTTCCTTCGCTCTTTCATCCATCATCTTTCTGTAATGTGTCAGCTGCTCACGAGTAAACAAACTGAGCTTGCTTTTAGACATCTCCCTTTTTACTGGATCCATTAACGTCTTGAAGTCACTCTTGGACCAGTTATTGTCTTGATAAAGTGATGCTAAAGTCCTGAAATACAGAGATAAAACTCCATATTGTTACTTATATACTTTTGTCCTTCTATGACTTTTCTTATTACCAAACTTTGAGACTATTTCTGATTCAAAAGTTGTCTCTTTCATGTGTTTATGAGAATTACATCATAATTCAATTCAATTTAAAAAACTATGTTCATCCTCGGGGGGAACATGCTTTTCCGGGTACACTTGCTCTCAGGACAAAAGTAAAATAAAGAAAAAACTATGCATCGACTGTAAAATATATACACGTAAAAATATATTTCAGCTTGAAGCGTTCTGTTTTGTATTTTTAATCCACTGTATTGAAGCATTGTTGCTTTTATCTTTCTTTATTTTTTTTAATCTATATCTATCTATATTTTTGTTTTGTTGGCTTGACATGATATACTAAAATTAATTAAAAGTCTACTCAATGTTTAGTTATTATATCTGTCGCATTGTATTGTATTGCTTTACGTTGTATTCCTGGTTTTTGTTTATATCGTTGATTATTTATTGCTTAATAAATCTTCTGTTGTTAACATGATGCAAATGTATGTCTTTTTGTATGTTTGTATGTCTGTCTGTCGTTGTAATCCATGCAATACGGTATATTTCTACCATGTAGATCCAGAAACCCCTGTGATGTAGCTGATGGCATCCAGGACTTGGATCTTCTGAAGGCCTTTGAGGCTTCCAAACGTGCCGGTCATTGCTCTGGATCCACCACCAGAACACACCACAGCCACTAAGGGAACCTAAGGAGGCACGATGAAGGCCAAATGATATTTTATTAGACTTATACTAGACAGCACAAAGGACAGATCACACAACACACGTTATTTGTGTTTCACACTTACTTTGCTGGGTTTGAGATTTAACGCTTTCTGTAAAGCTCGAGAAACTGTTTTCCTTCTTTTAAACAGGAAACTTTTTTCTTCAACTGAGATGTCAAACTCCAAGCGTACCTTCAGGTCCTCCTCAGAGCTTCAACATTACACATAAACATTATTAATAAAACTAGGACGTGAAATCTACATGTAATTTAATCCCAAACTTTTAGTATCCACAGTTAACCAGATTTCTTACCGATCATCTGCTTGGAGTTGTATATGTACTTGTTCCTAAAAATAAAAAAATAAAAAAAATCTGTTTAATTACAAAACTACTAATGAATCATTGTAAGCATAAATTGCTAAATACTGTATTTACGCAAAACAAGCACCCCCCTGAATTTTCAGGCACAATATAAATATATATATTTTTTTGTATTTAATTTTTTTATTCTTTTTCTATTTTACATTTCTGGCAAAATTACTCAAATTTTCTCTTAACAATAGTGTTGTTCTTTTAATTTTAACAAAACTAACTTGTGACTTGTATCCCTTCAATGTCGTTTTACTTGAATAGTAGTTTTAAAAAATCTATTTTAGTCATAAAAACTTCACCCCCCTTAAAACTTAAAACTCTTAGTGGCTCACTCCAGCCAGCGAGGCATTATAGGCTCCCATGAGCCTTTGTACACCAAACTAAAGCTGAGCTTTTTTTAGAGGTACATATCAAAACAGTATTGTTTTCACTTTCTGCAGCAGACAGATCGAGCGATGAGATTGTGATTGACTCCGGTGTTCTTCGTTTTGAACTGTTTTCTTTCTGCTCAGAAGCTTTAGCGTGTTTATGGACTTCGTTTTTCAGGCACTAGCCGTTAGCCGTTAGCACTGATCAACCCGATGTGATCATCAGTCTGTTCAAATATTAATGGTTGTATTTAGTTTAATCTTCTTCTTCCACTGTTTATCTGTCACTAAAAGTTGCGGCGTGGTCAATGTTTCTTTATTTCTGTTATTAAGCCAATAAAAGCTTATATGCACGTCTACCTCCGGAAACATTTAAAAAAAAAAAAATAAGAGGAGACACACACACACACCACTGCATAAAGATGACGTGTATCCACTTGCTTGTGATTGCTCTTGACTTGGAATATGAAAAAATGGGCGTTTTTATTTACACGCATATTTGAAATTGACGATTATAAGCACACTTCAAGTTTGGAGCTTCTAAAACTGGGAAAAGGGGTGGTTATATTAACGTAAATACAGTAGTTATGTTTAACAAGAGAAAAGTGCAAAGTTAATTGAAAATTTTTCGACAAAATTATTAACAAATTGACCATTTGCTTAAAGACTTTATCATATTTGATATTAATAAAACTAACCTCTCCAATAGGCAAAGACACTGTGAGGGAATGTTGGGCAGGGAGTGGTTTTAAAGGACAGATTTGGTTAGTACTGTCCACGTTTACTATCTGGAGGCAAAAATAAATAAAATGCACAAGTCATTTTTAAAATATGGATGTGGCTCTTATCATTATACAGTACAAACTGATATTGTGGTTGGTGACTTACTTTTACTGGATTTATGTACATTTCAGAGATTAGACCAAGCTCGGTTTCCAAATCTCGGTTGATGAAAAATTGCAATGAATCCAAAGGGCTGGAGGATTTGGAGATGTGGTGGTCCTCTTTATAAGCTCCTTTCAGTTTGAGCATCATCTTCCCTATATCTAAACCCAACTCTAAATTTCATATGTACATAATAATTAATTCTTATAGAAAAAAAGGACTGACGTCTTCAAATACTTCAGTCATCTGAAATAAAATGGAAAGTATTTACCCTGAAGGATCTTCTGATTCTTGATCTCCACATTCAGCTCACTAAAAGGACCTGCCTGTTTTTGTTGCATAAAAATGTAGCACTTTTAGACAATTTGAGTGAATTCATCGCTGCGATGTTTTCAGATCGGTTCAAACTTGAGGACACGTTCTAACAATTCTTTACACAATAACAGTCAAAGTGAAGCTTCTCACCACTAGAACTCCATTTGAGACGCATGACCTCGGAATCTCTGAGCTGCAACAGAAATAAATGACATGTTTGAAACTAGCTATTTTTCCCCAAAGGTTTATTACACCTTTTTAAAACAGAAAAAAAGTCCTTTGACCTCTGTGTCAGCTCAAACTCGACCCACAATTCATCCTTTGTCTAGGAAAGAAGGTACAATTGTGACATCGAAATATCAAGCAATCAGCAAACTTTCCAACGTCTGAGATCTTTACTTCACACTGACCTTCTTGTTCATTATAAAGCATTTGCTTTCTTTTTCCTCGGGTGTGAGGATGTTGATGTCGAAAAAGATGGAGCCACACAGGTCATCTCTCATGAGTCTGTCGTCGTCATAAACTAAGAACTCTAGAATATTCTAGAGAGAAAGAGAGAGAATGGAAAGTGTAAAAAAGGAATAGAAAGGCGTGCAGAAGACAACTTGTAAAAGAAATGCCCTATACATGCAGCAATTATTATTTTAAAACAATGGAGTATTTTATATGAATTGAAAAGAATAGAGTATTTATTATTATTAACTGTATTACGTTTTTATACTTTTAGTTTCAGTTGAACTAGCAACTATTAAAAACGGTTTTGAAAACTGTATCGGGACATAAAAGACAAAGGCTTGCTATGGAGAATGAACATGTTGTTGTAGTTGATCTAATACTGTATTAACAATTTTATAAGTGATTTTATTAAATAAAACTACTAAATAAATGTACCTTGATATTGCTGGAGACTCTAAAATTGAAGACTTCATTCCATTGAGGATTGTTGGAGTTGGAGATGGTCTTGGTTCGATACGTACGAGCTGACGCCGTTGGTAAGTTTAAAATCACGTAGCAGTCAGATTCACTTACTTGAAAGAGAGACAAGAACTCAGAGATTGCATAAAAAGCTACATTGAATGTTCTTGCTTTGAATTGTAATATTGCTTTTATTTTTAAAATTATACTTTTACTAAAACAATTTCTAATTATTAAGACAAATTGTGAATTTCTGATCATAAATGAATATACAGCACATTATAATAGTCACATAAAATATTAACACTATAATGTTTATTAATTATTTTAGAATTGTTATAATTGGATCACTCTTTTTATGAAAATGAGAGTTATTTTTCTAATATGTAAAACAAAAAAAAGAAAATAAATAGATTTAATTAAAAGTTATTCATATAAAATATATAAAAACAGACACATTCTTAGACACATTTATGAAGGGCATAAGTAAAATACTATATAATTGTATTTCTTTAAAAAACTATGGACTATTATGTCTGGACTTAACTATGGATTTTTATTTTTTATTTTCTGCCACCAGTATAAAATGTGCACAGCATTCATTGACATTACGTTTTTATGTGAAGACAAAGCTACAAAACAGGTTATTCATTACTGTACAGTACTGCGATTGCTGTCGACTTTGCTGTTGTTATAGTCTTAAAGCTTCTGAAGACAAAAGATACATCAAGTTACTCACAATAATCATACGACTGATGGATTTTTGCACGCACAACTGTGACAGAGAGATTCCAATAAGGATGCACTTCTCTCTGTAGAAATCAACAACCAAAAGTGAAGCCTTTTGAAACTGTGATCAATTGTCTATGTCTAGGAATTGCGTTTGACATACATATAAACAATAAAACATTTTTTAATTATACACATTTAAAAGAAACAAGCTGTAATCACCAAAGGACACTAACCTTGAGCATGGTGGAAAAATGTCTTTCAGAAGAACAGTGGAACGTGTTTGAACCAGTGAAAGTCAGTCAACTGTTAACCTACAGTTAAGATTCAAAAGCTGCAATGTGGATGTCACAGCTCATGCATGTCAATATATACAGTGTGTTGCGTATGTGATGCGATGAGAGAAAAATGAGAGAAAAAAAGCACTTTCCACGCTCAGGAATATTGCACTTGTTTGATAACACATTCCTAGAGACAGACCAATAAGGTCAGGAATAAAAAAAAAAACGTCACTTTTTTTTTTAGAATTTTCAAGTGACAGCAATAGAGACAGAAAAATGTAATTCAGATCCGAATGAGAGATTGATTAAAAGCCGCTAATCACCAATAGGGTCAAGTTATCTAGCCATCATTTGAACAATTGTTTTTTTTTATGCCTTTTAAAATGCCTTTTTGCAACGTTGTTGCAACTAAGTTATTGTAAACATGTTGGCCACATGCGACAAAACTGGAAAATAAGAATTCTATAATTTATAGATTTTACCTATTTTTCTTAATATATTCTCCTATAAATAAGAATTTATCTAGACATTGAGAATATAATATAATTCCTTTGACTTAAAATTATACTAAATCCTGCGATTCAAAAGTGATTAAAAAAACTTTCAGGAACATACATGTGTGTGGAAAAAACGTGTTGACGTTCTTCGTGATATTCATTTTTTAGTGCATGTCACACTATCACACGCTCAATAATTTTGAAAATTATTGAAGTTTTGCTGAAGAACTTCCAGAAAAACGCTGGAACAATTTGGAACCAGTGAATTAACTGCGAAACTTACATTGCAGACCACAGACCTGCAGTTTGGACGCCACAAGTCATGCATGTCGTTATACAAGCTCTGTTACAGTTGCAAGGTTTTCATGGGAAGAAATTAAAAAAGCTTATTCAATGTCAGAATGAAATCCAAGAGACAAGCCAAAACAGGTATAATCTTTCTGGATAAGCTACTCTCTTCCTCATCGCCCAAGTTTCTTTGACTTTTACATTCATGAAAACATTTTTAACAGCAAGCTAATCAGCACAATACATCTGAAACGTCCAGAGAGTTCAGTTTAAATTTAAGTTTAAACAACACAACTTTCAACAGTGTGGATTATTCAACAACAGTGATACACTATTTAAAAATTTCAAATTAACACCAAGCACTATCTCCTGAAGAGTAGTTAAAATTCCCCAAAGAGTTAAAATTGCACACTATCTGGCATTGAAAAGTTGTCACTTTTCAATGCCAAGCATCACATCTAAGTTCTCAGAATCATGCCACAGAAATCTGGCATTTCTAGTCCAAACCTTTTTATAAACAGAACCTCTTTATAAATAATAAAAAAAAGTGACTTACCTTTAAGAAAAATGGCAACGATCCATGATCTGGATTATACATCAATGTATTTGTCTTGGTAACCCTGAATGAGATTTACCTCTTGGACAAGGCAAAATTACACCAATACAGTATTTTTAAGTTGACACTTCTGTCGTTGAACACAATCTGGTTGGTGTTAACTCAACTCTTTATTTCATCCCTTAAAAAACCAACACCTTGAACTTGCTGTGAGAGAATTATTGCTGATAAACGCTTTCTACCGAGCTGCCTGGCAATGACGTATCGCTGTTGATTCACAGCTTTTAATTGAGCTTGATCATATTAAGACGTTTTCTCAACCTTCTGGTTCAATTGTTGACACGTGTGAACTGCTTAAGAAGTCTTGCTCTGCTATGGTTAAATACATGTGTCTTCTGCCAACTTCCTCCAACTGAAGATGCCACTAAGTGGTGAAACAGTTCCAAGGAAAGGAGATAATGCATTTGATTCACCACTGACAAATGTTCATGATTCTAGATTCTACATTCTAACATTTAGCAAGAAGTAAGGTAGATGGTTTGGTCTTAAAGCAAATGTTAAAAAGTAATTTGATTCTTGGTTTGGAATGGACATATCACAGCAAGCGTTTGCGTTTCCTAAAGATGCTTTAGTTGTGTTTTACAGTGTAAAATTGAAAACCAAGCGAAAGATGTTTTCATAAGCTTTTCTCCTTTTTAAGTCTTATTTCCTGGTATTGACAGGTATGGACCGCAAACTATTTATTTTAATTTATAGTGAATTTTAATATACTGTACATTTTTGTTTGAGCTGAGGAACTAATAAAGATTCAATTAAGCAAGTCGTGTGTTCCTGACTGAAACTGGAGTGAAAATATTGACTTTGAACATATGTACATACGCTACGACGTTTCGCTGTGTATCGCTTTGCACACAAAAACGTCGCGGACGTCCTGAGAAACCACCAACTGCAGAACCGCAGAACGACAGTCTGAGACAGCGACAGTCTGGGAACGGAAGTGGGCGGAGCAAGATTTGCCTTATTAGGCATTTTGTACTTCCGTGTTTGCAATTTTTAAAGTTTTAACCGCACGTTAATAAACTTATAAACATCCATTCTTGTTAAACGATTTAATTGTAAAGATTGACTCCCTTTGTCTGAATATGTATATACACATATTGTGAACAAATACTAAAAAGTCTTTTGTGTGTGTATTTGTATAAAATCAGAGTAAACAATTATGCCAACACAATCCTTCCAACATAAATCATTCTACTACTATACACAATTGTTTGTAATTTTTACTTATCCAGGTGTTTGGTTGTGATCAATGATTAATAAATGTGAATTATTTAAAGTAATGATAACAGTAGTAACAACAACAACAAATATTTCTGAACGTTTTATTTACTACTAATAAAAAAAATAATCTTAAAAAAGATTGATTTTTATAAAGTGTATTCCACCTGTTCCAAATAAATCAAAATCAATAAAGGACTAAAACTCCATGGAGTTTTCATTTACTTCACAATCAAACATGGAGTTAACCCTAAGCCCCCTTTTGTCCCGACATTCCACAAAAAAACTTCCATGTCTTCCTGACTCTGAAATCGAAACATGAAAGGTTCCAAGGCCAGCTGTCGGTCATCACTTTCAGCCTGATCCAGCTGAAGGAAGCCTCCTCCTGGTCCGCCACATTCAGTGTCAGATATGACGGCTCTTCCACAGGACCTCTGAAAATGTTGCCGTTTTCCCGCAGCCACCCGACTGCAGACAAGAGGTCCTTCACTATCAGTCTCTCCTTCATAAGAGATGATTAGAAAAAAGGGATTTAATATTTAATTAAAAAAATTATCTCACAAGAGAAGAGATAGTTTGCACCAGATTTATCAAGCTAAATTACATCCTTTGTCCCTGAGCAAATTGGAAGTCTCTTCAACAATACTGGGTGTTTTAATTATGGATAAGTTTAGAAATTCATTTTTCACACGTGCTCCTTCTTGAGACAATAAAAACATACCCTGTTGCAGATGTCATGTTGTGACTGCATATCAATGGCAGCCTGTTGCCTGTGACAAATTGATTTTAAGTTAATTTATAGACATGGACAAAGAAAATACTGTGGGCACGAGATTTACCTTTCAATTCCAAAATTTTCAAGGAGAAGAAGGCACCACCACTTTCGAATGAGAAGAAAATCCGACTTGCACAATGGGGGGGGGAGTGTTAACATATCAATTTAATAGATTATATCATATAGTTAATAGATCATATTTTAGGCAAAGACTTACAGCTGTAAAATCAAAGGGTGCCTCAAAGACCATGTATAGAGCATACTAAAAAAGGAAATCAGTCAAGTTGAGACAACCATTTCATGTTTTCAATCTTATGAAAATAACATTCATATACATAACATATTGTTTTAACATTCCCGTTTTCCTCACCATCAACATGAAGATCCCACAGTCATTAGACCCTGCCAACTGTGTTGGAACATTCTAAAACAATGAATTATTAAATTTACTACTGGAAATATGTGACAAACATATATAGATTGTTGTTTTAAATAGCACTTAAAAAAGAAAAAAAAAAGACTAATAAAACAAACCCTGCTTTTGATCAGCCTCCATGATCCTGGAGCAATTCTGCTTGTCAATTTACTGAAACAAAATCAAATGCATTTTAAATATATAATAACAAAAAAACCCCAATACAAATTCATAATATAAACAATACACAGTCGACTCAGCTTAATTGGGCCACCAGTTAAAGGGGCATCCGCTTTATTGGGACGAATCCTAAAGTCCAGTTCATATCTCGTAACACAAATTTGTGCCGTTATATAAAAACATAATAAAACCATGAATATGTATCTTAATAAAGTAATATGACTTCGGCACAATGCCCACTGGCAAAATACTTTAAACCATTTTGTATGAGCGTTAATCTAAAACTGTCAATTAAATACACAACACAAATGCATCCGTACCATTCGTAGTGCGTAATCTTCTTCTGCCATAATGATTCCGTTTTCAATCTACCGTCGCTGTCAAAATCCACACACGTGTGTCTCCTCCGTAAACTCTGGTCTTCCGTCAATATGATCTCCGCCCACTTTCTGTCTTAAAATGCTACATTTATGAGAACAAAACACCTGGATAAGTAAAAATTACAAACAATTGTGTATAGTAGTAGAATGATTTATGTTGGAAGGATTGTGTTGGCATAATTGTTAACTCTGATTTTATACAAATACACACACAAAAGACTTTTTAATATTTGTTCACAATATGTGTATATACATATTCAGACAAAGGGAGTCAATCTTTACAATTAAATCGTTTAACAAGAATGCATGTTTATAAGTTTA